>CM058162.1:6786024-7233524 GCA_030254885.1 Vitis rotundifolia | reverse complement strand
CAAAAACTAAACTGACATGGAAATGACCGATCGATATAGGTGCGGCCCAACTCGAACTAAACTGAGATGAAAATGACCGATCAATATAGGTGCGGCCCAAAACTAAATTGGCAAGAAAATGACCGATCAATATAGGTGCGGCCCAAAAGCTAAACTGATAAGGAAATGACCGATCAATATAGGTGCGGCCCAACTCGAACTAAACTGACATGAAAATGACCGATCAATATAGGTGCGGCCCAAAACTAAACTGGCAAGAAAGTGACCGATCAATATAGGTGCGGCCCAAAAACTAAACTGACAAGGAAACGACCGATCGATATAAGTGCGGCCCAACTCGAACTAAATTGACATGAAAATGACCGATCAATATAGGTGCGGCCCAAAACTAAACTGTCAAGAAAATGACCGATCAATATAGGTGCGGCCCAAAAGCTAAACTGACATGAAAATGACCGATCAATATAGGTGCGGCCCAAAACTAAACTGGCAAGAAAATGACTGATCAATATAGGTGCGGCCCAAAAACTAAACTGACATGGAAATGATGATATGATCAAGTGGCCCGAAGCCAAAGGATAACTCAGATAATGATGCAAGCAAACTCAGTCGGAGGGGATATGCCCCAATATGACAACTCAAAAGGACCGACAACTAGGTCAAAAGATAATGAGGCCTGTGAAAGGTCCGATGATCCCATTGAAGGAGGGTATGCCCAAGTATGCAACTCGCAGAGGTCAAAAACTAGATAAAAAAAGCGAATGAAACCTGTGAAAGGTTCAATGATCCTAGGAGAAAAGGGTATGCCCCAGTACGCAACTCGTAGGAGTCAACAACTAGATCCAAATATAATGAAGCCTGTGAAGGTCTGGTACTCTCAAGGAAGGGGGGAATGCCCCAGTATGCGACTCGTAGGAGTCAACAACTAGATCAAAAAAAGTGAATGAAGCCTGTGGAAGGTCTGGTGCTCTCAGGGAAAGAGGGTATGCCCCAGTATGTGATAGTGAACAAACTGGGATACACAATGCCTCAAAGCTACTGTGCTCTGAAATATGCTCATCCATCATGTAATGAAAATGTCTAACCTCAAATAGGTAATGCCAAATAAGACCATGCATCGTGATACCATGCTGACAAAACAAAAATCAACTGATGAATAAAAACAATGATGACCAGTGCTCAAAATGCAAGAAACAAACAAATCAACACTCTACATGTCAACTGTCAAACTGAAAGCATCATCACTAATAAATCAACAATCTGTCAGGCCTTGCCATCATGGAAGATGTTGAACCTAAGGTCCAAAAGATATATGAAAGCACAACCAAAGTGATCGAGGACTGATCTACATCTCCTAATCGAGAGAGGAGTGTGAGGTCATGTGTCATGGTGAGATGTGTAGGACAAAAGAAAGTGATGATCAGGCTCTGGTAAGATAGAAAGCATGAAAGTATCAAGGGTGAAATGGCTGGGCACGAAATGAAAGGTAGGTAGGTATCCGAGATCATCCAAGTATGCCGAGAAGACTAAACCCGAGGTATCAATAGCTCCATAATCCATCAAAAGCAGCAATCACAAACAGAAAGTCAAATCTCGATGTCCAAAGATCCGACTAGGTGGCTATGCCCCAGTATGCAATGAGGACAACATGAAACAATCCAATGATCTCTATATCACTCGTCAGAAGCTCCAATGCGAAGAATCAATCTGATCTCTCTCCAAAAGATGGATATGCCCCAGTGTAAAGGATCCAATAGGGTGGCTATGCTCCAATGAAAAATGCTCTCCATCACGGCTATGCCCCAGCATAAAGTAGTATATCCAAGTCAACAACTGCTGAGGAAGATCATGCCTAGTGTAGGTCAACAAATCAATCTATCTCTACTCCTGGTGCCAAAAATGGAAACATCTCGACATGACCCATATGAATCAGAATCTCCGGGCTCTATGAATGTGAATGAAGTGGCTATGCCCCAGTATAAACCACCTGAAGTGTCTGTGCTCCAAGAAGATCAAGATACATCGCCAATGAGAGGACTATGTCTCAACGTGTGCAATAGATGAAGCAACTGTGTCTCAAAATGAACCATCATCTCAAAAGTCAACCATCAATGAGTGGAGTGTGTCCCAATGCAAAATATCGAGTAGAGTGACTATATCTCTAATAAAAAGTGCTCTCTGAAATGGCTATGCCCCAGTGTAGGGTGTCATCCCATAAGAAACTGTCATCGATGAGTGGGGTATGCCCCAGTGCGAATCACATCACCTCTGAAAATCCATCACTGATAAGAGGGGTATGCCCTAGTGTAAATCCATCTCCTCGACTCCTCATCCATCATGCTCCCAGAAATAATCTCCAACCAATCTCAAGTATTGCCCATGTGTGAGCCGTCAAGCACAATATGTGAAGTCATGGCCTCAGGGTGGTCTTAAGACACGGGACGTAACGTAGGCCAAGGTAATAGGGCGAAAGAAACGAAAGGAAACTAGGCTCAAAGATCCCAATGATATAATCCCCATACCCCTCATGCATGAGATGCAATGCGTAGAAAACATCATGAGTCCTGGACCCAAGGGTCCCCATATGAAAAGTGATGATAAAGGAATGGACACATCAAATAAGCAAGAATCAAGTGTGGATGCTGAACCCAAGTCAAACATCAAGCAGGATGAGAAAAGAAAGAAATCAGATGAGGTAGGGTGGAATGGAGGAACATAACAAAGATAAAAGAAAGCAAAGAGATAGAAAAATGAGTGATGGTCAACCTGCGTCAAAGCATGGAAAGTAGTCACATCCGAAATAGATGGAATGATGGATAGAACAAGGATCCAGAGATACTAAAGAAAGGTCGCTCATCTCTCTCACAAAAATCGAATGGATGACTCATACTCTCACCCAAAATACACATCAAGATAGAATCTCAGAAAGAAGCTCCCATACGAACTCTCTCTAACACATAAACTCAATGAAGCAAACTAGCACATCCATACATGTGCTCAATGAAGAATGATACAGTGAAGAATGCACCTTTCTTTTTTTTTTTTCTTTTTTTTGTTTTGTTTTGTTTTGTTTGTTTTTTTTTTTTTTTTTTTTTTTTTTTTTTTTTTTTGTGCATACTTTGATCAATAATGAATGAACTCCCATGAAAATACATACCCAAATGATCAAACCCTCCCCATATACGGATGTAACACGAATCCTCACTAACAAGACAACCTCTCAAAGTAAAATCTCTGAACCACTGTCCGTGGGGTGAATGGAGGAAAGAATGTGACAATCTTCCATGCAGTGACTTATGAAAAACCACCACTCAATGTGAAACATGGATAATGTCAAGTAGGCAATGATGAAAGAAAAGACAAAGAACGAATATCACAAGTGATGATATGTGATGCCGGAAAAGGGTGATAAGATGATGTAAAAGAGGGAAATATCGCAATGAAAAGTGGGGAGTGATGCCTGAATATGTATGTCAGGTCTAGAACTCATGACGTATCTAATCAAAGCATGCAAGCACTTAGGGTCCCTAACCCGGTGTAATAGGTAAATGAGGTGATGAAAGAAAAGGCTATGGTGCTCGTGTGAGGCTCAATGGGCTAGCAACGGGTAACTCTATATATAAGGGTGATAGGGTAAATGGGCTTATGAAATGATGGCCACCCATCATTTGACCACAACCTCGAACATTGTGCTTCAAGATCTCACATGGTCAATACCAAAGACTGGCATCTATCAAACATAGACATGTCAACTCCTCTGAAATCGTGCGAAAGCTCCTACTCCGAATGCTCTGTGATAATCATCAACGTCATCTGAAAATCAACTCACTCTATCATCACAAGCCACTCACCATCATCTCGTAGAATCACCATCTCTAATCGTCCCGACTCTCTGAAGTCATATGCAATGGCTCGGATCTGGATGCTCCATGAAAACCCCTCTGCCTCAACAATATCATCAAGTAGTCAAACAACCCTCTCATCGTGATCCAATCTATCATCATGCAAAGCTCACCTCAGGTCTAACCATCTCGAACTCTACTTGGTCAGATCAAAGAAAAATGATGGAAAGAATAGGCAATGGTACCATAGTATACGAAGGTGAATAAGGATGGTAAGGTCAAATAGTGGTACCAAAGAGGTGGTGTCATGTCAAGCCCAAAATGGGTAAGTCATCAAGTCTACAAAGACAGGATATGGATATGGATATGGTACTACTCTGATCAGAAGGTGAAATGAGTCACAATCTCAAACTCTCTAGGTGATCTCCTGATCCTAGGTCAATAGGCTCAATATCCTCCATGATAGGTCAGGCCAAAGTGATCATGACGTGCAAATGAATAAATGCCTCAAGTCAAAAGTACAGCACATCATATGATACATGGTCCCGTGATGACAATCTAAAACTGGATGTATGATGAGAACTCTGGAGTCATAAAGGTGTCCACTGCGAGATGGCTACAAATGTGACTAGAGAATTCCTATCGATAATCCAAGATGAAAGAGGTGTGAAAAACACGCTATCACGAGATCGATACTCCATCTATAACCACATATCCTTAATCCAACTTTCAACTCAAGCTCCATAAGAGAAAAAAATGATAAGGCGATCAAGGCGACTTTCTCGAAAAAAGTGTGAATGTGAAAACATGCCTTTCACCTTTCAGTAATGAAAATGTGAGCATCAAGTCGAAAATCGAATCAAGGATCAAACACAAAAATGGGGTACTAGGCCCGTGATAGGTGTACAGTGTGAAAAGATGATCAATGAACATATCCCAAAGCATCCTGCAAGTGACAATAAAGTAAAAAGATGTGTCGAGCCAAGAAAAGAAGATGAAAGCCCTAGGGAGAAAACGTGCTAAACTCAACAAATGGGAGAAAGAAACTAATGCAACAAGGCAAGAAGGTGATCCAACCAATACTCAAACTCACACCAAACTCCGAGCACTCTCAACTGGAAACCGAAAAAAGAAAACACTGGATCTAAACTATAACTAAAGAGGCTCTGAAGGCCCTCAGATGCACCCACGTGTAGGGAAAGAAGTCCTAGTCGAAAGATCTAAGGCTCAACCTACAAGGTCAAGGTGGCTCTAAAAGAAAATGGGTGGACTTTAAAGGATCCCTAGCAGAAGCGATCGTACCCTCCGGTGGTACGCAACCCTCTGCACGCCTCCGAAAAGACGGGGCGCTTCCATGCAAGGTGGTCATCACCTCCACACATGCACTACCTCGCATCCCAGGGGGGGGCTCCTATGGTGAAGGCTCTCCTAATGGCTAGTGTATCTCACAACTCTGGTCACTCGTCAACGATCTAAGGTGCACAGTGAGTGGTGTGGGTGCATCCGAAAACCCTATAAAACTAAAAAGAAAACACACTGGTCACACAAATATCCTAAAATCTAGCTCTGGGCTATACAAGTCTTCAAAGGTCGGACTCCAATCAGCATCAATATGTCGACCACCTCCAGAATGCTCCCAAACATTGATATAGCCCATCAGTAGACCCTACTCCTAATCACTAGCTCGGTCGGAGAGCAAACAAAGCAGCAAGTATCATATCAAATACGAGAACAAGGAAAACCAAGTCGACCAAGACTAGGGACTTGGAGATAAAGGGATAGGTGTGTGTCCCACATAGACAAGCAACTCATGCAATCACACAAAATGAGAGAAGTCATGCGACAGACAGTCATGCAAAACAAGTATATATCATCCAAATCTACACACAAGCCAATCAAGATGAATATCTGCAAAGATTGAATGCTCAATAACAATCATGATAATATACAAACAAGAGAAACAATGCATCAAGTCAAATGATATACAGCAGTGAGTCTATACATGTGAGGTGAGCAGAATAATCATGGCAAGATCACAAAGTCACTATGCTAAGACAAGCAAGGTAATCAACCAACATAATCAGCATGTCAATGTCCCAACTGGGGATAGCAATGAAGCACAGAAAAAAAAAAAAAAACGCTACATCAGAATCCTCAATCAGAATAATCAATCAGCATAATAGGCATGTCAATGTCCCAAATGAATACAATAATCAAGCATGCATCCAATGGTATCAAGAGCTCTCAATGTGCAATCAATAGTCAAGCAAACACATGCACAAAGATAGGTGGGTACCCACTGATCGACCAATCAAACGCCATATTTGCCTCATCTTATGTTCAAGCTTGACCCTCAAAAACTCCCCAGCGGAGTCGCCATTTTGTGGACCTCGCATTTCGGCTCAATGCGTTCCCACTCGATGGCGAAACTCGCTTTTTATTTTATTTGATGAAAAATTGATTTTTAGAAAAAGACTTGGAGTCGCCACTTATTTTTGTTTTATTTTTAAAGGGTAAACAAAATAAGAAAGAAAAACCCTAAGTGTGACTCCTGATTTGGAAAAGGTGGTCTGTGAAAACCGAGACTGGGTTCGGGGGTCAGGTTACCTATTGGGAAGGTACGGTAAAGACCATAGCACCCCTCTAAGCCCCTAAAATGGGTCTCTACTAATAGGATGAGATAAGTGTGACAATTGATTGATTAAACACGGATACCGAACAGTGATCAAATGTATGAAAGCAAGACATGCATGATAACAAATAAATCAATAAACACAATCAGGCACGGGACGTATCTTAGTCGCAAGTCGAGCGCTATCATAAGAGACAAGGTTAGTACACAAATACAGAATAATCGCATGCAGGTCATAGAGCGAGGCAAACCAATCAAGTATAACAATCGATAAAATATGGAAATGAGAAAATAAACAAATTAAATAAATAAGTGTGAGGATTGGAGATTAAATTTTAAAAATCGAAATATCGATGAATTTTAAAGATGGAATTTTTAATAGATGGATAGATGACAATCAAATAAATCGAATAATGGAAATGACAAAAATAGTAATGATTAAGTAAAAGATTGTGGAAATTTAGAAATTTTGAGAATTGTAAATTGAATTTAGAAATAAGAAATTTAAAGAATTAACTGAGGAAGGAATTTTGAATAAATAAATGAGCGTGCATATAAATGAATTGAGTGATGATTATAACGGGAATAATAATAATTAAGTAAATAAATACGGGAATTTAGAGAAATTGAATTTATGAATTTGGTAATTTGAAAAATTGAATAAGGACTGAATCTTCAATAAAAGAATAAATAGACAAATAAGCGAATTAGATAATAATGGCGGAAATAATAATAATTGAGTAAATAAATACGGGAATTGAGAAATTGAATTTATGAATTTGATAATTTGAAAAATGAAATAAGGATTGAATTTTAAGTAAATGAAATAATAGGTAAATAAGCGAATTAAATGATAATGATAACAATTAAGCAAATAGATACGGAAATTGAGGAGTTGAACTTATGAATTTGGTAATTTGAGAAATTAAATAAGGGTTGAATTTTAAATAAATGAATGAATAGGTAAGTAAATGAATTGAATAATAATTATAACAATTAAGCAAATGGATACGGAAATTGAGGAGTTGAATTTATGAATTTGGTAATTTGAGAAATTAAATAAGTGTTGAATTTTGAATAAATGAATGAATAGGTAAGTAAATGAATTGAATAATAATTATAACAATTAAGCAAATGGATACGGAAATTGAGGAATTGAATTTATGAATTTGGTAATTTAAGAAATTAAATAAGGGTTGAATTTTAAATAAATAAGTAAATAGGTAAATAAATGAATTGAATAATAATTATAACAATTAAGCAAATGGATACGGAAATTGAGGAGTTGAATTCATGAATTTGGTAATTTGAGAAATTAAATAAGGGTTGAATTTTAAATAAATGAATGAATAGGTAAGTAAATGAATTGAATAATAATTATAACAATTAAGCAAATGGATACGGAAATTGAGGAGTTGAATTTATGAATTTGGTAATTTGAGAAATTAAATAAGTGTTGAATTTTGAATAAATAAATAAATAGGTAAATAAACGAATTAAATAATAATTATAATAGAAAAGATAATAATTAAGTAAACAAATACGGGAATTAATAATAATGATGATGATAATAAAAAAAGTTATGCGAGAATAGGATTTTTAAAGGATAATAACAGTAACAATAATAATGATGATAATAATAATAATGATAATAATAATAACAAGTGATAATAATAATAATAATAACAATAAAAACAATATGAATGGGAATTGATGCTAACAAGTGGAAAGAATATACGAGAATAGGATTTTTGGAGAATAATAATAGTAATAATAATAATAATAATAATAACAATAATAACGATAATGTAAGATAAAATGGGTTAAAAGAGGATGGGCTCAAAGGGTAAGGAGGCCCTTTTTCAACAAAGTTTGGGCTGGGCTCCAATTCAAGCCCAACACCAAGCCAAAACCCAACAGGAAAATGGGCCTAAAGCCCCCCAACTCAGGCCCAAAGCTCTCCTTCTTCCAGCTTGGACCCCTCCCCCCGTGCCTAGCTCTCCAACACTAGCTAGCCGCTGCTACGCCCCACAGCTGCCCCGCCGCCGGCCAGCTCCTCCGCCAGCCAGCCGCGCCGCCAGCTCGCGGACAGCACCAACTACCAGCCGGCAGCCAGCGCGGATAGCACCAGCTACCAGCCGCGCCGCCGCGGCCAGCATCAGCCTCCGCTTCCAGCTGTAGCCGCCGGACAGCACCAGCAAGCTTCGCGTCGCCAGCTCCATCAATGGCGTCGCTCCAGCGTCGCCAAGTTGCAGATATCACGGGGAAAAACCAAAGTGAAATGAACATGGAAAGAGAAAAGGGTCATACCTGCGAACGAATCCGACCAAAGCTCAGCAAAAATCCATTTTTCCTCTCCCGAGCTCCTTCCTGCTTTTCCTCCTCTCTCCTTCTTTGCCCGTGTCCAGCTAACCCCCCCGTCTAGCTGAAAGTCCTCTGCCTCGATTTTTCTCCCCAGCTGGTTACTTCTTCCCCACGCCTCCAACTGCTCTTTGCCCCCTGCTCAGCCGAAGCCCTCCCACGTCTTTCGGTCCCCGTCCCATCTAGTGGCCGCCCCCAGTCCCCTCTAGCTGCCCGGGAGTAGCCCGCTTGAGAGGCCATCAAAAAACAAAAATAATCTTCAAAAAGCAACAGCCCCTTGGGGGGGTCTACACATTTACTCGAAACCGAATTTTCACCTTCTCTCTCCCAAATAGACTTTCATAAACAGTACTACGTACTTCTGTCCATTTGCTGAAGTCTTTTGCCGTTCTCTTCATGTTTAGTTTGTGCTTGAACTTGGAAAAAGAGTGAGCATGACTCCAAATAGAGCCAGCTTAATTTGGAGTTTTTCATATAAGGCCCATCATTCTTCAACTCCAAAGAGGCCAAGGACGACCACCATTTTTGTGGTTAACTGGCTTTCTGCTGTCTCAGCGCTTGTGGAATTTGGGCTTCACCAGAGCTTCTGTCAAGTCACCAATCGAAGAGAGAGAGACGGTTCATCAGCTTAAGCCAATGCAGGTCATTTAATGAATAGAGATTTTTATTAGTAATGAGTCATGGAGGGGTAAATTTTTAAAATTTGATATAATAAAGTTCTTTTTAATATCTTAGATTTTTAAGCAATTTTTAAAAAACCACTATCTCTTTAAGGGTCAAAGAATTGTTATATTTTATATAGAAGTTAGTATTTTTTTTTTAAATAAAAAATAAAAAATTGATTGCAAACAATTTTTAAAGACAAAAAAAGGAAAATAAGTAGGTCATTTGTGAAAATAATTTCTTTTAATCTGTAAAAAGATTTATAATTTCAATTTTATATTAATATTAAATTAAATTCCATTTAAAATTTTGTGAAAAATGAAGAAAACAATTTTATAAATAATATTTAGTAAAATATGAATGGTATTTTTTTGTGTTAAGAAATAATGATAAAATATGGATATTAATATTTCAATAAAGTATAAATTATATTTTTATTGAAAATCAACTTGGTTAAAATATTTTATTTAAAATGAATTAAAAAAATAAGGACAATTCACTCTTTTTAACAAATGTAAATAAACTAAATTTTTTTATTTTATGTACACAAGTACTCTCTTAATTGCTAATACATATTCTTTGTCCAAAAATTTAATTGTGTTTTCCCTTGAACTCTACATGACCCAAATAGAGTATAAACTCTAAGCATTTTCCAAGCTCGTATTGAATTGATGTTTAACATTGCTTTATGAAGAATTTATGTTCATTTCAATTAAGTTTTACACTTCAATGGAGTTTATGTTATATATTATATTGCATGTGGGTATTGATTAAATAGATATTTCAAAGTGCTGATTTTTTTTTATTTATTAAAACCATATTTGGTTCTCGGAAAGTACTAAAAAAAGAAAAAAATATTAATAAAAATGATTTTTTTATATTTGATTTTTTTTATTGAAAATATAAAAGAAAATAAAATATAATTAAAATTAGTTAGAATTTATATATTTAATTTTTTTTTAATCTTTATATAAAAAAAGAAAAATAAATAAAATGATATATAAAAACAATTTATTGATTTTAAATCTATATTTTTTTTCTTTGTACTTTTCTTCGTTATTTTCTTTTCTTCCTATTTTTCCTCAATTTTTTGGGAAAACCAAACATAACCTAAATTCTTCTAAAAAAGTGGAAGCCTAGAAAATTTACCTCTTATCCAAGTATCAAAATTCTTTGTGAATCTACATAATAACCTTAACCCATCAAGTGATGAAGCACACAAATTTATATAATTAGACTAAAGACTTTATTTTTTTTTTACATTATATCTTTCCCATGAATAAAAATGTATATTCCTACAAGGGAGTTGGTTGATGGACAATTCTATCTTTCTATCACTAGGAGAGAGATAAAACTGCCAAAGCGAGAGTTATTTCTATAATTAATAGCCCACTTAAGTCACCCAACATGATTAAATTTATTTCACAATCACAAAATTTTGAAATCAAGTGCTTAAAAACAAGGATAGGGTGCATGTTCTACAGATATGTCTTAGACTTGTTTACTAAGCATTTTTTAAAAACAGTTTAATGTTGAGAAAAAAAAAAAAAAAACATATTTGGCAACAAAAAAATGGTAAATGGTTTTCTATTCTTAAAAATAGAAATAGAATATTTTTAGAAAACATTTTTTACTTACTTTCGTTGTTTTTTTTATGGTTGTTTTAAAAAGAATTATATAAATATAGAGAATAATTGAAAATAAAAAAATTATAAATAAAAATTATTTTTATAATATATTTAAAAATATAAAAAATATATTAAGAACATTTTTTCAAGTCCTAAACATACTTTTGTTCTAGATAACAACAATTTTCATAAATCGTTTTTTAAAATTGTTTTCAGAAACACTTTTCACGCGGAGCCTAACTTGAATTATAGAACAATGTGGTGTGAAGTGTTGCTTGAAGATCCCCAGCTTACGGAGACTACTTGGACATGTTAGTGGGATTTTTTGGTGGTGACCAGGACATGGCAAGGGGCTTTTTGTGGAACGATATATCTATGTAGAATTATGCCCATATTGGGTAGCTGTCAGTATCAATGCAGCTTGTAGGTGCCTTTTCACTCTTCCGAATAAACTTTACCCGGTCTCATCACTAATGGAAATTTGGGCTCCACCAAAGCTTCTATCAAGTCACCAATTGAAGAGAGAGGCGATTCATCAGCTTAAGTCAATGCAGGTCATTTAATAAATAGAGATTTTGGATAATGCCACCCCTAAGCCTACGGAGACGACTTGACTTGTGAGTGAGATTTTTAATATTAGTAATAGGGACTCGTGGAGAGGCAAATTCTGAAACTGTTAAAAATTTATGGGCGGCCTGGTCTGCTGGGTTGCAGTCAATGCACATTACTCATTACTATATAAGACTATGGATCCTGGCTGTGAACCCTCATCACTCCCATCTGCTTTCTTATTATCCACAGAAAATATGGGCTCAACTTTGTGTCTCTTCATGTTCATACCCTTTCTCCTTTTACTCTCATCTTTTTATCTAATAGTAGCTAACTCTTCCTCTTCCATGCAGCAGCCACTGTGCCATGATAGTGAGAGCTCTGCCTTGCTTCAGTTCAAGCAAAGCTTTTCGATTGATGAGCATGCTTCTTATGATCCTTCTGCTTATCCAAAAGTTGCAATGTGGAAATCCCATAGAGAAGGAGAAGGAAGTGACTGCTGCTCATGGGATGGTGTCGAGTGTGACAGGGAGACTGGTCATGTGATCGGCCTTCACCTTGCCAGCAGTTGTCTATCTGGTTCTATCAACTCCAGCAGCAGCCTCTTCAGTCTTGTTTATCTTCGAAGGCTTGACCTCTCTGACAATTATTTCCATCACTCTGAGATCCCAAATGGAATTGGACAGCTTTCGAGGCTGAGAAGTCTCAACCTCTCTTTTTCTGGATTCTCTGGCCAAATCCCATCGGAACTCTTAGCACTATCCAAATTGGTTTTCCTTGATCTCTCGGCAAACCCAATGTTGCAGCTTCAAAAGCCTAGGTTGAGAAATCTGGTTCAGAACTTAACCCACTTAAAGAAACTTCATCTATCTCAGGTGAACATTTCTTCAACAATACCTCATGAGTTGGCAAGTTTAACTTCACTGACATCTCTCTTTCTCAGAGAATGTGGATTGCACGGTGAATTCCCAATGGAAATTTTTCAGTTACCAAGCATACAGTATCTTAGTGTGAGGTACAATCCGGATCTGATTGGTTACTTGCCTGAATTTCAGGAAACCAGCCCCTTCAAAATGTTGTATCTTGCTCATACAAGTTTTTCTGGTGAGTTACCAACTTCAATTGGGAGGCTTGCTTCTTTGATTAAATTGGATATCAGCTCGTGCAATTTCACAGGGTTGGTCCCATCGTCACTTGGTCACCTTCCCCAGCTATCCTATTTGGACCTTTCAAGTAACTCTTTTAGTGGCCAAATTTCTTCTTTCTTGGGCAACCTTACCCAGCTATCCTATTTGGACCTTTCACATAACCATTTTAGTGGCCACATTCCTTCTTTCTTGGAAAATTTTACCCAACTCACTTCTTTGTCACTTTCTTTCAATAATTTTAGTGTTGGGACCTTGGCTTGGCTTGGTCAGCAAACCAAACTCACTGGTTTATACCTTGACAGAGTAAACTTAAGCGGTGAACTCCCATCTTCTCTTGCAAACGTGAGTGAATTAACTGCTTTACATCTTTCACGAAATCAATTGACTGGAGCGATCCCATCTTGGCTCATGAATCTGACACAATTAACTTTTCTAGATCTATCAGTAAACAAATTAGAGGGTCCGATTCCAAGTTCATTTTTTGAACTAGTGAACCTGGAAGTTCTTTCTTTGCATTCAAATCACTTGAATGGTACAGTGGAATTCAGTATGTTGTTCAAGCTCAAATATCTGGATGAACTCCAATTATCTGGTAACAATATTTCATTGACCAACAAAAGTAGTTACAATGCTACTCTTCCTAAGTTCAAGCTTTTAGGATTTGATTGGTGCAACTTAACCGAGTTTCCTGATTTCCTACAGAACCAAGATGAATTGGAGGTGCTCTTCCTTTCTAATAATAATCTTCATGGACCAATTCCAACGTGGATGTGGAACATAAGCAAAGAAACCCTAGGGGCTCTGGACCTTTCTGGAAACTTTTTAACAGGCTTTGACCAACATCCAGTTGTGCTTCCATGGTCCAGGTTATACAGTTTAAAACTTGATTCTAACATGCTGCAAGGATCACTTCCAATTCCACCACCATCAACCTTAGTTTATAAAGTATCTGGAAATAAACTGACAGGCGAAATTTCGCCACTTATTTGCAACATGACTTCTCTTAAGTTACTTGATTTGGCTAGAAACAATTTGAGTGGCAGGATTCCTCAATGTCTGGCCAACTTCAGCAAATCTCTGTCCGTACTGGATCTGGGAAGCAACAGCCTTGATGGCCCCATTCCTCAAACATGCACAGTGCCAAATAATTTGAGGGTGATTGATTTAGGTGAAAATCAATTCCGAGGCCAGATACCAAGATCATTTGCCAATTGCATGATGCTCGAGCACCTTGTTCTCGGAAACAATCAAATCGATGATGTTTTCCCTTTTTGGTTTGGAGCTCTCCCACAACTACAGGTTCTTATTTTGAGATCCAACAGATTCCATGGTGCAATAGGGCGCTGGCACAGCAAATTCAGGTTTCCCAAGTTGCGCATCATCGACCTCTCTGACAATGAGTTTATAGGTGATTTGCCATCAGAGTATTTCCAAAACTGGGATGCTATGAAACTTACAGATATTGCAAGCAGCCTTAGGTATATGCAGACAAGTCCAAAGTTTGAATTCCAAAGTTATTCGTGGATTTTCAGTTACATGTACTCAATGACAATGACAAACAAAGGCATGCGGAGGTTTTATGAGAGGATCCCTGATACTTTCATGGCAATTGATTTCTCAGGCAACAATTTCAAAGGACAGATTCCAACCTCCATTGGGAACCTCAAGGGGCTTCATTTGCTCAACCTTGGCGGCAACAATCTTACTGGTCATATGCCGTCCTCCTTGGGGAACCTAACACAGCTGGAGTCATTGGATCTTTCCGTGAACAAGCTCTCAGGAGAGATCCCTTTGCAACTAACAAGGATAACATTCCTTGAGTTTTTCAATGTGTCTTATAATCATCTTACAGGGCGTATTCCACAAGGAAAACAATTTTCAACATTTCAAAATGCTTCCTTTGATGGGAACCCCGGATTGTGTGGAAGTCCTTTGTCAAGGGACTGTGGAAGTTTTGAGGCATCACCACCAACACCTTCATCCTCTAAACAAGGTTCAACAAGTGAATTTGATTGGAAAATTGTATTAATGGGATACGCAAGTGGGCTAATAATCGGAGTTTCAATTGGGTGACCTCATGGAAACACAAGTGGTTCATGAAAACCTTTGGAAAGCGGCAAAGAAAATGGACAAGGAAAGAAAAAAGGGGGCACAGAGGCTGAATTTATCCAAACACAATTTCCTTGAAAGATTTCTTAATCTATACACTGCTTGCATTGTTGGACTTCTTTCTTCATTTCCTTCTCCTTTTAAGTCACAGTGTTCAACTTCATTTCCTTTTCCTTTTAAGTCAAGGTGGAACAGGCTTACCATTGTCTGCATAGCATGTAAAAATTGCTTGGGTTTCTTAACTATATGTAGCAATGCAACTTGATTAGGGCCTGTATTGAACTGCCAGACTGAAGGGTGTTACTCTCATCACTTCTTTTATTACTCTTTCTTCCTTTTATCAAGTTGGGTGCATTAGCATAAACTCGGTAATTTATATATTAGAAGTACTATCACTAGCTTGCATGTATTAGATTCTTCTACTTATTTCCTATTGGAAAAAGGAGAAAGGCAAAATGAAAGTTGCCTTGTATTGGACTTGAGCTAATTTATGGGAAGTTAAGCAGCAGTACAAGTCCCCCTAAGGTTGTTTTACTTGCAAACCTTCTTGCAGTTGGCTGAGTGAAACTATGCTTTGGGCTCATCTACATCAACCTTAGAACTTGTATGTTTGGGTCTGCTATTGATTGCAAGTCTTTCATTTGAAATAAAGGCAAAACTTCATTCTCTGAGCACCTAACAATAAAACAGAAAATTCAAGGGAGATGTGGAATTTTTTTAAGTTAATCAAATGAGAAGCCTTCTATTTATCCATGAAATTCCATAGGAAGAGCATTTTTTTTTTCCTAGCTTTCGAGACTAGCTAATTTTGATGTGTTACCAACTAACCACCATCCTTTTCAACCTCTGAACAAGGTTTCCGTAGTGTATTGGGCTGGAAAATCATATTGATGGGTTAAGAAAACTTTTGGATTGAGGTAACCAAAATGGAGAATGAAGGAAAAAGAGAGACACAAATGCTAAGACTATGTTTGAGAGCTATTGTCGAAAACATTTCTGAAACACTATTTTTGAGAATACAACAAAAATTTGTTTAGAAACATGCAATGTTCTTAACCCATTTTCTATGTTTTTAAATGTATTTTAAAAATAATTTTTATTAGTAGTGCTTTATTTTTCAATTATTTTTTATATTTGTATAACTATCTTTTACAACGGCCTTCAAAAAGCAAGTAAAAATAATGAAAAAAATATTCTCTATTGGAAAATTGTATCGAGGGGATATGGAAGCAGGCTAGTAATTGGAGTTTCTACCGGGTAGTACTGCTTGACCATGAGGAAACATAAATGGTTAGTGAAGGCTTTTGGAAGACAGCAAAGAAAACTGAGAAAGAAAGAACAGAAGGGGTTTTCATTTAAGTGTAAAGAAAACTTCAAAGAGCAATTCTGCGAAATATGCTTCAAGTACTTCTGTAAGTGATTGTTGAAGTTAGAACATGACGGCCAAAAGTTATTTTAGACTATTGGATCCATTTGACTTTACATGCAGATCGTAAGTGATCCTTCGGAATACTATACCAAGAAGTTAGCTTAAAAAAACATATCAATCAATCTATATGCAAGCAGATACGAAAAATTTGAAATCCCAAGATATTCGTGGAATGATATTTATCGGTTCTCAACGGCACTGGAAGCTTAGACATGAATTTTACAACAACTGCAAAAGTGTAAACATCAAGACGAATTATATCTCTTGCTGTTCAATATATATACACCAGCACCCCATTAGTTAGATCAAAGTGTTTGCAGAAGTCAGAATTTTTTCTTTTATGATCAAAATATTTTATTCAATTTTTACTTCAATTAAACTTTTATTTTTTATTTTTAAATACACCAGATGTGTATCCAAACTGATTTGCAACACGAGGAAGCCATTAGCAACAAGAGGCCATTAATTGGGCTCATCCACATCAACCCTAGAAATTATATGTTGGTTGCACTATGGTACTGCAAGTCTTTCATTTGAAATAATTAAAAACAAAAACTTTAATAAATTTAAGTTATCAAATGACAAACCATCCATTAATCGAATGAATTTTAGAAGATAAACTATTTCCTTTTATACTATCGTCTAATTTTTCATAATTTTGCTATTTGAATCTTATCACATATGTGATTAAAACTTTGTTTGACAGAATATTTAGAAAACACTTTTAGAATAAAAAAGCGTTTTTGAAAAAAGATTAGATGTTTGATAAAATTTATAAAGGACTTTTAAAAAATTGAAAAATCATTTATAATCCATTTGATAGTGATTTTAGAAAATATTTCTAATTTTTTTCAATATTTAAAATTTTTTATCTTTTAAGAATTAAAAATGTTAGAAACATTTAATAAAATCATTACCAAATACACTCTTATAATATTTTTTGAAGAAATACTTAAAGTCGTTTGATAATGATTTTATGAAGTATTTCTAATCTTTCTAATACTTAAAAAATAAAAAAAGTTAAGAATTAAAAATTATAGAAACACTTACTAGAATCACTATTAAACACACTCTTAATAGGTGATTATCTTAAAAACACTTCTACAACATGACTTCTCCTTATATTATTGATTTGTCTAGGAACCACTTAAGTGACATAATTATAAACAAATAGCATTGAAATGTATTATATTTTTCTTCCATATTTTATTCTTTTTACGAAACAAATATAAGTATGACATTATGTACACATAGATGTAATATCTTAGGATATTTGTTTTCCATTGTGGAATATTGTGTCTAATCTGGGAAAAAAAAAAAAAAAAAAAAGAAGTCATTTTAAGTCTTCTTTGTTTTCGTTAATTTGAGGTTTGGTTGTATGCAATAGTAACAACTATAATTCCCATTTAACATACCTTTTAAATTACATATAATATGAAGACTTTTTCTTTTGATAGGAAAAATAATAGTAAATATATAAAGAACCACCAAAGAAATGAAGACGATAGTGTAACCCATAGAATACTAAGGAAAATGGTAAGGTAAGAAAATGTTAAAGAAATTGGTTTTCTTATATTTGATTTTAATATGAAAAATATGAAAAAAAATTTAATAGGAT
This sequence comes from Vitis rotundifolia, assembly GCA_030254885.1. Lineage (NCBI taxonomy): Eukaryota > Viridiplantae > Streptophyta > Magnoliopsida > Vitales > Vitaceae > Vitis > Vitis rotundifolia. Next base: position 7,215,545 of record CM058162.1, on the reverse strand, counting down.
TATTTGATTAAAAGGGTCATTAAGAACCTTTTTTTTTAAATAAAAATAAAAATTAATGAACATTTCATACTTTTTTTTTTTTATCTCATTTTTGACAAAAATGTCTTCACTCTTTCTTATAAAAATAACTTTTTATTTTAAAACCTATATGTAAATACTTGAAATAAAAAAGAGAATTTATGTAAAAAATGAATTACTTTTCAAGTAAAAATATGGGAAGGGTTAGATTTATAAATTTGAGGATTATTTCATTTTTTTAACTAATTAATTCAATTAAATATAATTAAAATTAGTTAGAAATTTATGCATTTTTTAATTATTTAATCTTCATATAATAGATGAAAATAAATAAAATAAGTTTTAAAAAGTATATAAAAATAAGTTATTGGTTTCAAATCTACTTTTTGTTTTCTTTTTTTCTACTTTTTTTTCTTTATTTTCCTTTTCTCACATTTTCCCTCAAATCTTTTGGAATCAAACATAAGCTAAAAGGATAGGAGATAAAGTAACAAGATTCAGAAACCAGGAGTCAATTACAAATGGACATATTCACATCTGTGCCGCTGTGGTGCAGGCTCCCAGGAAGCCTGCCAATCACTGATCATGATGCTTTGCAAAAGTCTTTTACGGGTTTCTCACTCACAAATTTTATCTCACAATTTATATCAGGGAGTGTAATCACTTTATCACTTAAAAAAAGGGGAAAAGAAATAGAGAAAAAGAAAGAAAAGACTACTTAGACTTTGAAATGTGCCTTCCAGCTCCACTAAAGACTTGAGGGACACGTCTATTATGGCATAACAAGGCCTTCTTCATCACTTCCGAAAATCACTTTAGTCCTATCTATAAAAGCTCATCATTCGATCCCTAGTTTATTCAAGAGTAGTGGTAAAGAGAGTGAATTAGAATTATGGGGTCAATTTTGTATCTCTTCATCTTGATGCGCTTTCTCGCTTTACTCTCATCATTTCATCTACTTGTTACTAATTCTTCCTCATCTGTGCAGCAGCCACTGTGCCATGATAATGAGAGCTCTGCCTTGCTGCAGTTCAAACAGAGCTTTTTGATTGATGAATACGCTTCTGACGATTCTTATGCTTATCCAAAAGTTGCAACGTGGAAATCCCATGGAGAGGGAAGTGATTGCTGCTCATGGGATGGTGTTGAGTGTGACAGGGAGACTGGTCATGTCATTGGCCTTGTTCATCTCCGGAGGCTTGACCTCTCTGATAATCATTTCAATTACTCTGTGATCCCATTTGGTGTTGGTCAGCTTTCAAGGCTTAGAAGTCTCGATCTCTCTTATTCTAGATTCTCTGGCCAAATCCCATCGGAACTCTTAGCGCTGTCCAAATTGGTTTTCCTTGATCTCTGGGGAAACCCAATGTTGTAGCTTCAAAAGCCTGGCTTGAGAGATCTGGTTCAGAACTTAACCCACCTAAAGACACTTCATTTAAGCTATGTGAACATTTCTTCAACAATACCTCATGCGTTGGCAAATTTATCTTTATTGACATCTCTCTTTCTCAGAGAATGTGGACTGCATGGTGAATTCCCAATGACAATTTTTCGGCTACCAATGCTACAGAATCTTAGTGTGAGGTACAATCCAGATCTGATTGGTTATTTGCCTGAATTTCAGGAAACCAGTCCCTTAAAAATGTTGCTTCTTGCTGGTACAAGTTTTTCTGGTGAGTTACCAACTTCAATTTGGAGGCTTGGTTCTTTGACTCATTTGGACATCAGCTCATGCAATTTTCAATTATTAGACAATAGGTTATCATTGTTCAGTTACACCAAATTCAAGTTTTTAGGATTGAATGCTTGCAACTTAACCAAGATTCCTGATTTTCTGCAGAAGCAAGATGAATTGAAGTGGCTCTCCCTCTCCAATAACAAAATCCATGGTCCAATTCCAAAGTGGATGTGGAACATAAGCAAAGAAACCCTAGGGTCTCTGGACCTTTCTGGAAACTTTTTAACAGGCTTTGACCAACCTCCAGTTGTGCTTCCATGGTCCAGGTTAAAAAGTTTACAACTTGATTCTAACATGCTGCAAGGACCACTTCCAATTCCGCCACCATCAACCTTTGAATATTCTGTCTTTGGAAATAAACTGACAGGAGAAATTTCACCACTTATTTGCAACATGAGTTCTCTTATGTTACTTCAACTTGTGTTTGTGTTGGCCAATGGATGTAAAAACTGCTTGGGTTTTTTTTATTATATGTAATGTAGCAATGCAACTTGATTATGGCTTGTATTGAACTCCAGACTGAATGTGTTTGTCTCATCACTTCTTTTATCATTCTTTCTTCGAGTTGGACGCTTACATATTAGAAGTACTATCACTAGCTTGCATGTATTAGATTCTTTTACTTATTTTGTATTCAAAAAGGAAAAGGCAAAATGAAAGTTGCCTTGCATTGGAGTTGATCTATTTTATGAGAAGTTAAGCAGAAGTACTAGTCCCTTGAGTCTGTTTTACTTGCAAAGCTTCTTGCAGTTGGCCGAGTGAAACCATGCTTTGGGCTCATCTACATCAATCTTATAACTTGTATGTTTGGGTCTACTATGGTATTGCAAGTCTTTCATTTGAAATAAAGGCAAAAACTTCAATCTTTGAGCACTTAACCATAAAACAGAAAATTCAAGAGAGATATGGAATATTTTTAAGTTAATCAAATGAGAAGCCTTCATTTATCCATGAAATTCCATAGGAAAGGTATTTTTTTTCCCAACTTTCAAGGCTAGCTAATCGATCTTGATGTGTTACCAACATACCAACACCCTTTTCAACCTTTGATCAAGGTTCCTATAGTGTATTTGGCTAGAAAATCATATTGATGGATTATGAAAACTTCTGGATTGTGGTAACCAAAATGGAGAACGAGGGAAAAAGAGAGACACAAAGGCTAAGACTATGTTCGAGTGCTATTGTCAAAAACATTTTTGAAACATTGTTTTTGAGAAAAGTTTTTTTTAAAACTGTTATTTGATGTTTTCTAGAACAAAAATTTGTTTAGAAACATGAAATGTTTTTAACCTATTTTCTATATTTTTAAATATATTTTAAAAATCATTTATTTGTTGTACATTATTTTTAATTATTTTTTATATTTATATAATTATTTTTTAAAAACAATCTTTAAGAAACAAGTGAAAATAACTAAAAGATATTGTCTAAAATACAATTTTTTATTTTTTGTGAAAAATATTTTCCTTTTCTTTTTTTTCCCTTGAGAGATTTAAATCCGTGTCTCTTGTACTGCTCTATGTTTTTTCCCATTCTTTTTTCTTTTTATTTTGCTATTGTTTGATTTTTCTCTCTTTTTCTTTTTGAAACTTCATGTCCTGTTCAGTAATGAACTGCAACTCTTGTCCAGTGGGGTGCAGCAACCAGAAGTCTAGAAAATTTATATACTAGAAGTGATGTGACTTAAGTGAGAATCAATCAATTCCAAGGCCTTAATGGCCTTGATGGTCCCATCCCTCAAACATGCATAGTGCCAAATAGTTTGAGGGCGATTGACTTCAGTGAGAATCAATTCCAAGGCCAAATACCAAGATCATTGGCCAATTGCTAAATGCTCGAGCACCTTGCTCTTGGAAACAATCAAATCGATAATATTTTCCCCTTTTGGTTAGGAGCACTCCCACAGTTACAGGTTCTTATTTTGACATCCAACATATTCCATGGTGTAATAGGGAGCTGGCACTCCAATTTCAGGTTTCCCAAGTTGCGCATCATCGACCTCTCTAACAATAAGTTTAATTTATAGGTGATTTGCCATCAGAGTATTTCCAAAATTGGGATGCCATGAAACTTACAGATATTGCAAAGGACCTTAGGTACATGGAGGCACAGCCAAAGATTCAAATGCCAGGGTTTAGTCGGACTTCCAGTTACATGTACTCAATGACAATGACAAACAAAGGCATGCAGAGGTTGTATGAGGAGATTCCTGATATTTTCATACCAATTGATTTCTCAGCCAACAATTTCAAAGGACACATTCCAACCTCCACTGGGAGCCTCAAGGGGCTTCATTTGCTCAACCTTGGCGGCAACAATCTTACTGGTCATATCCCATCCTCCCTGGGGAACCTAACACAGCTGGAGTCATTGGATCTGTCCTAGAACAAGCTCTCAGGAGAGATCCCCTGGCAACTAACAAGGATGACATTCATTGAGTTCTTCAACGTTTCCCACAATCATCTCACAAGACCTATACCACAAGGCAAACAATTTGATACATTTCAAAATGAGTCATACAAGGGAAACCCAGGATTGTGCGGAGGTCCTTTGTCAAAGAAGTGCAGGATCTTTATGTCATTACCACTGCCGCCTTCAACCTCCAGACAAGTTGAAGACTCCAAGTTGGAAATCAGAGTTGAGTTGATGATGGTATTGATGGGATATGGAAGTGGGCTGGTGGTGGGAGTAGTTATTGGGCACACCTTGACCACAAGGAAACATGAATGGTTTGTGATTAGTTTTGGCAAGAGGCAGAGAAGGGGGAATAGGAGACGACATTGAAATAAGACGTAATAGTGTGTGGTTGTGGTTTCCTTTTTAATTTCTTTATCGTGTGTGGGGTAAGTATATGGTATGCAGAGAGCTCTGATGATTTGCTTATAAGTAGTAAATGTGACTCGCTTGTCTTTGTTATTTAATAATTTGTGACAAATTTGCGTGTTTCTACTTCATCTCTTTTCTTCAAATTTGACTTGCTCCAAAACACATCTCACTTCCTGTCTCTGTTTTGGATCCTCCATTTCCATCTTCTCACCTAAAAATCTTGTGGCAAAGAGGTAATTGATTTCCAATAACAAACAACAACATCAACACCAGCCACTGCACATAAAAGGAAATGAGACTAAATTTCCTTCAGACGAATTGTGTTTCTTATGATCAAACCCATTGGAGGTCCAAAAACCTGACCTCACAAACCTTGAAACTCTTAAATGACTTGAATGGTGCATTGGAGCTGGGCATGTGTTTCTTAAGCTAAAAAAACTAACTGACTTAGGCTTATCTGATAAAAATTTCGATTGCATAAAAGTTTCTGTTGATGTCAACGAGCTGGCATACATACAAGCAAGCACAAATGTTTCAGTACAGCAAATCAGGTTATCTGACAATTACACATACTCGATGACAATGACAAACAAGGGCATGGAGAGGGTGTTCGATAAGATCCCTGGTATCTTCAGAGCAATTGATCTTTCAAGCAACAAATTCAAAGGAGAGATTCCAATACCCATTTGGTACGCAGTGGAATGCCTTGTATTTGAAGATAATAACGGTTGAATAAATGAATCCAAACAGGATTTTCTCTTTCGCCATTAGATCTTCAAACACGGTTCTTCTATCCATATGAAGAATTCTTTGGCCAGTCTCTTAATGTCTGCCACCTGAGCTTGGAAAAAAAGTGAGTTTGACTCCCCCAGTTTGCAGAGACTACTTGAAATGTTACTATGCCCCCTTCTGCAAATGAGTTATTTATTTATTTATTTAGACTTTGAAATTTGACTTCAAGCTCCACTAATGACTTGAGGGATAGGTCTATTATGGCATAACAAGGCCTTCTTCATCACTTCCGGAAACCATTACACAGGAATTTACTTCTATCTATAAAAGCTCATTATCAGATTCTTACTTTGATCAAGAGTATTGGTAAAGTGATTGATTTGAATTATGAGGTTAATTTTGTATCTCTTCATCTTGATGCGCTTTCTCCTTTTATTCTCGTCTTTTTATCTTATGGTGACTAACTCGTCCTCATCTATATATGCAGCAGCCACTGTGCCATAGTGAGAGCTCAGCCTTGCTTCAATTCAAGCAAAGCTTTTTGATTGATGAGCATGCTTCTTATGATCCTTCTGCTAGACGGTCCATAGAGAAGTTGACTTTCATAGGCAAGAAGTGAGCAGACTTTGTCAATCGATCAACAATCACCCAAATAGTATTATTGCCCCCTAAGGTTCCTTGGTAACCCTATCATAAAATCCATAGTAATATATGTTCCCATTTCCACTCAGGAATAGAAAGTGGTTGCAAAGACTTTGTTGGTCGTTGATGCTCAGCTTTCACTTGTTGACACACCAAACACTGACCCACAAATTGCGCAATATCTTGCTTCATACCTTACCACCAATAATTCTATCTTAAATCTTTGTACATCTTTGTCCCTCCTAGGTGGATCGCAAGCCTAGAACAATGAGCTTCCTCCAAAAGCTCCCTCCTTAAGTCTCCATCATTTGGGACACAAAGTCTAGTCCTAAACCTCAAAATCCCATCATCTGATAAAACAAAGTTAGACTTACTGCCATTTTTAACCTCTTCCATAAGTTGCACTAAATTCAAATCGTTCTTTTGTAGGGCCTTAATTCTCCCAACTAAGTCTGGTTGCACTCTGAAATTCGCCACAAGTGCTCCCCAGTCCAGAGCTCTAATATGGACATGTAAACTCCTCAAATCCTCTATTAATTGCCTCTGACAACCTTTAATAGCTGCTAGGGAACCAACTAATTTCTTGCTTAAGGCATCAGCTATGACATTTGCCTTCCCTAGATGATACTGAATAATACAATCATAGTCCTTGAGTAGTTCCATCCATCTTCTCTGTCTCATGTTCAATTCTTTTTGGGAAAACAAATACTTCAAGCTCTTATGATTAGTGAATATTTCACAAGTTTCACCAAAAAGAAAATGTCTCCAAATCTTAAGTGCAAAAATCACTGCAGCTAACTCTAAACCATGAGTGGGGTAATTTCGCTCATAAGACTTCAACTGTCTAGAAGCATAAGCCACAACTTTTCCATGTTGCATAAGGACACAACCCAAACCTTGATGAGAGGCATCACTATACACTACAAATCCTCTTGAACTTAAAGGGATAGTCAAAATAGGAGTTGTCACTAATCTATTCTTTAACTCCTGAAAGCTATGTTCACAGTCATCAGACCACTCAAACTTAACCCTTTTTTTGTGTCAACTTAGTCAAAGGTAGGGCGATCTTAGAGAACCCCTTAATAAACCGTCTATAGTAACCAGCAAGTCCCAATAAACTTTGGATTTCAGTCACAGTACTAGGTCTCCTCCAATTTGCTACAATATCTACCTTTCCAGGGTCAACTGAGATGCCATCCTTAGTTACCACATGCCTAAGGAAAGAGACTTTATTTAACCAAAACTCATACTTCTTCAATTTAGCATACAATTGCTTATCTCTTAGAGTCTGCAATACAATACTCAAATGACGCTCATGCTCTTCTCCACTCCTTGAGTACACCAAAATATAATCTATAAAAACCACCACAAACTGATCTAGATAGGGTTCGAATACCCTATTCATTAAATCTATAAAAACAGCAGGTGCATTAGTCAAACCAAAAGGCATAACCAAAAACTCATAGTGCCCATACCTAGTTCGAAAAGCAGTTTTGGGTACATCCTCACCTCTGACCCTCAACTGATGATATCCAGACCGAAGATCAATCTTAGAGAATGCACAAGCACCTTGAAGCTGATCAAACAAATCGTCAATTCAAGGAAGAGGATACTTATTCCTCACAGTCACTTTATTCAACTCTCTATAATCAATGCAAAGCCTCATTGATCCATCATTCTTCTTCACAAATAAAACAAGAGCTCCCCAAGGTGAAACACTAGGTCTAATAAAACCCTTATCTAACAACTCCTGAAGTTGAACCTTCAACTCTTTAAGCTCCACAAGTGCCATCCTGTATGGAGTCTTAGAGATAGGAGTTGTTCTTGGTACCAAACTAATGGTAAATTCCACCTTCCATTTATAGTGGCAAGCTAGGCAAATCATCTGGAAAAACATTAGGAAAATCCCTTACAATGAGTATGTCCTCGAACTTTAAATCACTTTCATTACTCACCACATAAGCCAAAAAGCCTTGACAACCCTTCCTAAGCAAAGAACTAGCTCGTAAGGTGAAGATCATATGGAGTGGTCTATCCGCATGCTTCCCCACAAAACTGAACTCTGGCTTACTAGGGATGCTAAATGTCACCCTTTTCTCAAAAAAATCAACAGAAGCATGATAGGAAGCTAACCAATCCATTCCCAAAATTACGTCAAAATCCTGAAGGTCAAGGAGTACTAAGTCAACTGGCATTTCCCTATAACCAATCATCACAAAACAATCTCTAAGCATTTTACTGGTCATAACAGAAACTCCCATAGGAGTAGCAACAATTAAATCAAAGTCCATGCTAGCAACAGGCATACCCAACAAACCAACAAAAGATACTGAAACAAAAGAGTGTGTTGAGCCTGGATCAATTAGGGCTCTAGCAAATAAAGTGTGGATTCGGATAGTACCTGTCACCACATCAGAAGTAGCCTGAGCATCTCGATGGGTCATATCAAACACTCGCCCTTGGGCCCTAGGCTTCTATTTATTCTCTTTATTCTCCTAATTAAGCTTCCCAATGATAAACTTTTTATTCTTTGGACAATCCCGAACCATGTGTCCTTGCTTCCCACAACCAAAGCAAGCTCCAATCTCCCTACAGCATGGCCTACCCCCGTGCTTCTTTCCACAAGTAGGACATATCACATCTGAATTTTGTGTTATCTTTCCTTTATTCTGATTTATAGGAGAGGAAGATCTTTTCTGTGCTTGGTTACTATGAGCACCATCACTCCTATTCCTCTTCCTTTGTTGTTCCCTATGCTGATGAAACTCCTCATTATCCTTTTCTACAATAAGGGCTTTGTCCACAACCTTTGAATAGATGCCAAGTTTCAAAATAGATATCTTATTCTTCAGGTAGGGCTTTAATCCATCCTGAAACTTTAATGCTTTTTCCTCCTCCGTAGCAATCAACTGTGGGGCAAAACGTGACAACTTTTTAAATTTGGCCTCATACTGGGCCATAATCATCCCCCCCTGTTCCAAGCGAACAAACTCTCCCACATTTTGCCATCTAACACTATAAGGGAAGTACTCCTTGTAGAAAGCCTCCCTAAACTGTCTCCAAGTTGTAGGTCCCTGATCCTCCAAAAGCCTCTTGGTCATACGCCACTAATGATCTGCTTCTTTGTCTAACATAAATGCTGCATAAGAGGCCTTTTGCTCCTCAAAGCAATCTATGACATCAAAGAATTTCTCCATCTTAAGACTCCAAGCCTTTGCCTCTGTTGGATTTGAAGTGCCAGAAAAATAAAGAGGACCTAGTTTCTTAAAGTCATCAAAGGAGCTACCCTTAGAAGATGAGGATTGTCCTTGACCATTAGTCTTAGCAGCTCTAGCTTGACGCTCAACCAAACTAACTAAAGTTCTGAGATACCTATAAAGCCCTTCTGCATTCATGGGAGGCAAACCCTCAAGTGGAGGAGGTACATCATCATTAGCCTGACTGTTTTGGGAAGATGTTATTCTTCTTGGTGGCATGATCTCTTATAAAACATAAGGTATAGCTAAATTAGTCACTAAGATACCAAGTAGACAATTTGGATTTATAAGGAAGAAAGAGTTTATACAAGATGAAGCTAAAACTTAAACTAATGCGTCACTCATCTATCCCCAAAGTAAACTAAAACAAGTTCCCAACAAGATCATAACCTAGTTGCTCTTATACCACTCTATCCCGCCCCAAAACCCACTCCAAGGGCATGACGGTCATTTCACACTACAAGTCCAATGGCTCAGAGTGGAAACAACACAAACAATCATATTGTAATTGAAAATTTACCAATTACCAAATTCCTGTTCATTGTAGTAGAACAAAAATTCCAAAATCTCCATATAACAATTTTTTAAACTAACACATCAAACTAAGTGTTGTTGTCCAAATAACTCCAAACTAAAATAATTCTAATGGAAAATAAATTTTAACATCTAAACAATGCTAAAAATAAAGAGAGTTTTGACAAAAGTCCTAACAAGCCAATTTCCCTCCTAATTGTCACTCCTCACCTGAACTGAGGGTACCTGAAAAGTTATCAACAAAGGGAGATGAGCTTAAAGCCCAATAAGGAATATTAATACAATTTCATGGATGAAAGTAGTTTCAATCATGCTTACAAATAGGAGATTTAATGTAAAATCATTTTCATAAGAACATTGAGTACAAATATGCTAATACATTTTAAAGTGTTTAACCAAAAATTTTCATATATATCAAAATCATTTCATATCCATTTCAAATCAAATACATTTCAATTGTTTTCACTTTGGTTATCAAATAACAAATAGTGCCCATTTAAGTGAAACTTTACAAATAGGTCGCTAGCCTCAAATGTTCCTTTTAAGGTGGACGAAACCAAACACTACTAGTATTAGTAACCTCTAACCAAACCCCTAAAGGTTGGGGTTCAAATCAATTACATTTCTCACCACGAAAATGTAAAGGTCAACTATTATATCCCGTTGACAAGGGCCAAAAGATCAATTATTATATCCCATTGACAAGGGCCAAAAGGTCAACTATTATATCCTGTTGACAAGGGTCAAACAAACCAGAGTCAAATTCTTTATTTTATTTATTCCAGCTTACAAAAGCAGAAAATCCCCAAGTATTTCAATATAAACAAAATAAATGTTATAACACATTTTTCCATGCAAAAGATATATTTGATCCATGCTTAAAAGCAAAATTAACAATTACATATTTCAAAAAACATATATATATAAATTATTTTCTTTTTGAAAAATTTGTATTAATTCCCTTACCTGAAAAGAAGTCCTCAAAAACTTTGGAGGAAAATAATTTTGGAAAATCTACTCTTCACCTAACAAAGTATAAGAGAAATAACTATTACTATTTATCTAAAATTATAGGCTTGACAAATCTAAAATTTTAGATATTCAAATTAATGTTTTTAATTATGAAAGATAATTTAATCTATTCCTATTTTAGAAAAATTAATAAATTTCTAATTCATATAAAACTTAAATTTTATTTTCAATTTATTTCTTGGGACACAACATAATTTAATTAAACTATAATTTATTTTACTAATTAAATTCCATGTTATTTATTAACTTACACCCATCATTAGTATAATTATAATACCAAAAACTTTACTTCCTTTTATTTATAAATTCTATCCTCTCACTTTCAAGTTTTTTTTTTTTCACCAAACATAACCTATACACAACTCTCCATCATTGCTAATATAATAATATAATATATATATATATATATTAACCACCAAACACCATCTGCACACATTTTCCTTTATTATTAATATTATTATTTATTTATTTATTTATTCACCATTCTTCATCTTCCACAAGCATGCATTCTTTTTTTTTTTTTTAAACTCCCTTCAGTGCACACACATTCTCTTTTATTTTCTTTTTTGTTTTTTCCTAATATTTTCTAATCCCTTAAGCCACATATAACAATATATTTATTTACTCATTTATTTTTTTAAATTTCATTACTTAGATCTATTCATCTAAGAAATTTTGAATTTTCCTATTTTCATCAATAGAACAACCTATATTCCTAATTTCAATATTTTGACCTAAAAGTTTTAAATAAATTAACCCTAGCCTAAATCGAAATTTTTTCAAAGAATATCTAGCGTGTTCATAACTAACTAACGAATATAATATATTAATTTAGGGTTAGAATCTTACCTGGAAAAACCTGGACTTCAACTCTGAACCTTTAACCTTTAACCCTTAAGCCCTACGATCTCCAATTCTCTAATTTTGGTTGATAGGGTTTTCTGAATGAAGAGGGTAATAGAAAAATCTAATTTATACCTAGAATTATTAATTGTAAAAGGACTCTTTCACCCTTAATGAATTTAATTAATTAAATTTTTGGGGTGTTACAGTGTTGGTCTTATTACTTTTTTTATTATCCTTTCTCTCTTTTATCAAGTTGGGTGCAATGGTTGCATTTATATATACTCTTTAAACATTATTTTTCTTAAACTATTTTTTGAGTACAAATATGCATCCAATTTAAGAAAGCAGATAGACCGGCAAACAACGAGATCGATTTGGCCAGTAGTACTAAATGAAATTATATGTTGGAGGTACTATGGTATTGAAAGTCTTTTCATTTAAAATAAGGAAACTTTAAACTCTTGAGCATCTAAGATAAAGCTAAAAGCTTAGAAGCTAGTAATAAATCAATTTTTTTTTTTCATTCTCGGCCAATCTCTACTAATGCTTCCATTTGGATAATATCACATGTGTGATTTATAGTATTAATAACACTTTTTTTTTTCTTTCTATTTATCCGATCTTTTTTTTTATACTCTTCACAAAGCTTGTATCATTTTTAATCCAATTATAAGATAGGTTTCATGCAATGGCCTTTCAGAGATATTATGAGAAATGGAAGTAAATAAATAAGGAGCATTTGTGACAAGCATTGAGGTTGTGGTTCTTTCTAGATCTATAGCAGCATAGATCCCTCTTCATAGGTGAACATGGTTATGCAACCCTTGACCACAAGTCATTTGATATCTTAGATTGGATGGGGGAAGTTTCTAACACTATAGATGTATGTGCTCTCTTAACCTTGTAAACACGTTTTAAAGTTGTGAGGTTTCTTTTGGGCTTAGAGTGGATAATATTTACATAGTTGGGAATGACTATTATAAATGGTATCAGAATTGATCTCTGATCCTGATGTGAGAATTTGTTTGGAGTATAAGGAGTGTTTGTCTATTTGGCCCCACAATTCTATGGCACACAATAAGGATACTATGTGTTGTGTCTACATGGGGGAGTGATTATGATATCTCATATTGGATAGGGTAAAAAGTACTTAGCAATATATATATTTGGACTCCTCTTAAACTTTGAAGGTTCATTTGGGCTTAAAACGGATAATATCTACACAATTGAGAATTGGTTATTATAAATGGTATCATAGTCGATCTTCAATTTTAATGTGAGAGTTTGTTTGTTCAACCTTACAACGAGTGTCTATTTGTTTAACTCCACAATACCGTAGGATACAATAATGATGTTATATCTACAGAGAGTAATTATGATATCTCATATTAAATAGGAGAAATTTTTTTGAATGTTATATATGTATGTGCTTCTTTTAATCTTGTAGATATGTTTTGAAGTTGTGATATCTCCTTTAAACGTAGAGTGGATAATATTTACACAGTTGGGAATGATCTTAACTTTGTAAATATTAGGGTTGTATTGGTCTTAGAACCCTATTTAGCAACTTTTATTGAAAACAATTTTATGTTCTTTAGAATTAAAGAAAAAATGAGAACATGTTTGACAAAAAAAATTTGAAAACTTGGCATTTTCAAAGAGTATCATTTAGTTGTTATCCCATGGCTATTATAAAAGATAATTATACAAATATAGAGAATAAGTAAAAATAAAGTATTATAAATAAAAATTATTTTTAAAACGTATTTAAAAACATAGAAAACACATTAATAACATTTTTTCAAGTTTTTAAACAAACTTTTGTTTTATAAAACATCAGTTTTCAAAAACTGTTCTTCAAAAATGGTTTTGAAAATGCTTCCCACACAAAGCTTAACTTGAAGAATTGCAGAACTGTTATCATTCTCTATCTTTATATCTCGGAACCTTAATTTTATCTTGTAACGTTTTATTTATTTAATAATCTAGTTCCTATTCTAGATTTAGAGATAAAATTATTAAGAGAACTATCAAAAGTACAAGGTTGCCTTGCTTTCTCTACTAGAATGCACCAAATATACACCATGGACTAGGACATAGAACCAAAACTCCAAACATGTATACCAACATTGCTGCCTTAGAATTCCAAAGGGATGTCATGGATTAACAGTTGAATCATTTACTCTAAACAGAATTTTCTCTTTCCCAAATAGACTTTCATACATACACTAGTTCTGTCCATTTGCTGAAGTCTTTTGCCGTTCTCTTCACGTTTGCCGCTTGAAGTTAGAAAAAGAGTGGGCATGACTCCAAATGGAGTCAGCTTCTTTTGGAGTTTTTCATATAAGGCCCAGCATTCTTAAATGAATTTTGGCCATTAATTCAACAACTGCAAAGAGGTCAGGGAAGTAACACTATTTTTGTGGTTAACTAGCTTTCTCCCGGTCTCATCGCTTGTGGAATTTGGGCTCCACCAGAGCTTCTATCAAGTCACCAATCTAAGAGAGAGGCGGTTCATCAGCTTAAGCCAATGCAGGTCATATAATAAATGGAGATTTTGCCTAATGGAGCCCCTAAGCCTAAGGATAGCTTAAAAAAACATATATATCAATCAATCTATATGCAAGCATATATGGAACTTGAAATCCCAAGATATTCGTGGAATGATATTTGTTGGTTCTCAATGACAAGGATAAGCAAATCAACAAATTCCATAGAGCGACTCCAGGATTCCAAGGGGCATTACTGGCTCAATCTTTCTAACAATGCTCCGGCCCTATCCCTATATGATAACCATGCATTCTTAACTTTTAAAAACATTTAATGATACCCTTGTCATTCTCAATAATTTTAGATATTAATTAACAAATTTAAAAACATAAAAAAAAAAAAAAAAACCATGGGTAAATAATAAGAAATTAAGTTTAAAATTTTATAAAAGAATTAATACAATAGTAAGAAATCTCACTAGACACTTTATAAATAGCATTTAGTAATATATGAATGATATGTTTTTTGTTAAGAAATAATGATAAAATATAGATATTAATATTTTAATAAAGGTATAAATTATATTTTTATTGAAAATGAAATTGGTTAAAATATTTTATTTCTAATGAATTAGAGAAGTAAGGATAATTCACTTTTTTAAACATATGTTAATAAACTAAATTTTTTATTTCATGTACACAATTACTCTCTTAATGGCCAATAGACACTCTTTGTCCAAATATTTAATAGTACTTTCCTTCAAACTTTACATGAACCAAATAGAGTATAAACTCTAAGCATCTTCCAAACTTTGCGGTGATGTTTAACATTGATCTATGGAGAGTATATGTTTATTTCAATTAAATTTAGCTCTTTAATTTCTTTATTTAATAGAAAAAATAAGCAATAGTCTTGTTAAATCCAATTACCTTCAAAGATCCTTAAAGCTTAATTGGTTACAAAAGTAACCCTTTGGGTTATGCTTCGATAGAATTTATGTTGCATATTATTTTATATGTGTGTATAAATTATATGGGAAATTCAAAGCTCTATTATTTTTTATTAAGGATATGTTTGGTTTTCAAAAAGTATTAAAAAAGAGAAAAAATTTGAAGGACAATAATTTTTTCATGTTTGGTTTTACCATAAAAAATAGAAAGAAAGTCAAATATAATTAAAATTAGTTAAAAATGTATACAAAAATAGAAGAGTAAAAATAAATGAAATGACTTTGAAGTAGTGTATAAAAAATAATTTATTACTTTTAAATCTATCTTTTTTGTTTTTTTTCATTTCCTTTTACTTTTCTTAATTGTTTTCTTTCCTTTGCATTTTCCCTTAAAGTTTTCAGGAACCAAACATAGCCAAATATTTCTAAAATAGTGGAAGCCTAGAAAATTTACCTTGAGGTCATTGTATACAATAACCTTATCCCATGAAGTGATGAAAACACAGAAATTTATAGAAGACCCTAAATTATTATTATTATTTATTTATTTTTACTTTATATCGTTCCCATCCCATGAATAAGATGTTTATTTCTGTATGGGAGTTTGTTGATGGACAACTCTTATCTTTTAGTCATTAAGAGAGAGATAAAACTAACAAAGTAACAGTTATTTCTCATAATTAATAAGCCACTTAAATCACTTATCATGGGTAAGTTTATTTCAAAATTACAAAATTTTGAAATGAAGTGCTTAAAAAATAAGAATTGAGTGCATGTTGTAGGAGTCTACATGCCTTAGACCTCGTTAAGCAGCCACTATTGAACACAATTTTATGTTTTTCAATGTATATATATATAAAAGGAAAATATGTTGTACAACAAAAAATAGAAAATATGGTATTTTCATAAAATATTTTTTAGTTGTTTTTTTTGTAGTTATTTTAAAAAATAATTATATAAATATAAAGAATGATTAACAAATAAAGCACTATAAATAAAGGTTATTTTAAAAGTATATTTAAAAACATAAAAAACAAATTAAAATCATTTCTTCAAGTTTCTAAAGTCTTTTCGACAAAACATCAATTTTAAAAAATTGTTCTTAAAAAATGTTTTTGAAAACGCTTCCCACATGGAGCTTAACTTGAAGAATTGCAGAACTGTTATCATTTTCTATTTCCATTCTCATAACTTTAATTTTATCTTCGACCTTTTTATTTCTTTAATAATCTAGTTAGTATTTTTTATTCATATCAAATAATATATCCCATGTGATTACCTATCAATGGAAAAACAGATGAAATTATTAAGAGAACTCTTGTGAAAAGTATAGGGTTGCCTTGCTTTCTATACTATAATAGACCAATTATACAACATGGACTAGGACATAGAACCAGAAACTCCAAACAGGTATACCTCCATTTCTGCATTGGAATTTTAGTGGGATGTGTAGTCATTAGATTAGCCTTTTGCAAGTGTCAAGAAATTAAGTAAAAATATCCTTACCTTAATTCTTTTTTTATAATTTGAAAAGAGAAGAGAAGGGGGTAATGTTATTCATCATTTTATAAATCTTCTTTCCAGAAACTTTAGAGTAAGGATATAACATACACAAATCTTTTGGATATGAAGTAAATGAGAATTTTTATTTCAGTTCAACATATATTTTTTTATCAACCAGATGATTTTGTTTATCGACCAGATGCTGAAGTCCTTTGTCATAGAACACAAATGAGCACGTATCCATGACATATCATGGATTAACAGTTGAATCAGTTACTCAACAGGATTTTCCCTTCCCCAAATAGACCTTCTACTATGGTATTGCAAGTTTCTCATTTGAAATAAAGACAAGAACTTTGATTTGTAAGCAACCAATTATGCATAAAACTAATTAAAAAGTTAGGAGCAAATAACAAACCATTTCCATGACATATAATATGCAACATTTTTTAAGTTATCAAATGATAAGTCTTCTATTATCTACGGAACTATATAGGAGAAGCTTTCCCTTTTTCTCTCTCAGGTAAGTCTTTATCAATATATTGGCACTTCTTTTCTTTTGTACTCTTCACAAAGTAGTTATTCTTTTCAATCCAATTATGAGATAGGTTTCATGTAATTTCCTTTGATCAGAAATATCACGAAGAATGGAGGCAAAATTAATATGGAATGCTTGTGACAAGTGCAAAGGTTGCATTTATTTCTATGGCAGCATCGTACAACAGGATGTGGACATATTTACTTTGACCTTTGCAAAGTCATTTGTGCCTATCTTGGCATTCAGCACTAAGCTCTTTAATGGGGTTGGTGTTGGAAAGGGATATATCTTAGCTCACCACTTGAACTAATTATGGTTCTTCAATTCCATAAAGCTTGCTGGGTGGGTTGGTGTACCTATGCCTATGTCTTCCTTTTTTCTTGACTAGCTAGCTCAATCTTTTGGGGGACTTAGGGACAGGGGTTGACTCAAATGAGGGCATATTCTACTTTGATTTTAGAAGTGTTGGACATTAGCAATCCTTAGACATGAGTGGAGCGCTTGATAATGCGTGTACCAAATGCCAAGACAAGCACAAAGACTTTTGGCAAGTGTGAGAGAAAATAGATAAAGGAGAGTAAGATCGTAGAAATTGAATGTGTTGCTTTGTTATTGTTTTTCTCTTCTTCTTTTTCTTTCTTAGTTGATGGGTAAGAAGTTTCACAGTGTTAATATATGAAATGTAGACCTTTATGATTTCAATATTAGCAGTAAATATAACTTGCTTCCTTTTGCTGTGCAATATTGGGTCTAATCTCAGGAAAAGAAAAACAAAATAGTGTCATTTTAAGTCTTCTATTTTCACTAATTTGAGGTTTGGTTGCGTTCCGTTTTCTCCAGTTTGAGGTTTGGTTGTATGCAGTAGTAACAACCATAATTCTTGTTTAACATACCTTGTAAATTACATATAATATGAAAGACATTTTCTTTTGATAGGAAAAATTATAGTAAATATATAAAGAACCATCAAAGAAATGGAGACAGGAGTGTAACCCATAGAATACTAAGGAAAATTGTAAGATAAGAAAATGTTCAAGAAAAGGGTTTTCTTATGTTTGATTTCACTATGAAAAACATAAAAGAAAATCAAATAGGGTTATTGACTAGAAGGGTCATTGAGAACCCAATTTTTTGAAATTTAATTAACCTTTCATCATTTTTTGATCTTATTTTGACAAAAATATTTTCATTCTTTTTTATAAAAATAACTTTTTATTATAAAACTTACGTGCAAATGCTTGAAATGATAAAAGGGAATTTATGTAAAAAATGGATTACTTTTCAAGTAAAAACATGAGAAGGGTTAGATTTACAAATTTGGGGATTATTTCATTGTTTTTAACCAATTAATTCAATCAAATATAATTAAAATTAGTTAATTTTTTTTGTATTTTTTAATTGTTTAATCTTCATAAAATAAAGGAAAATAAATTTTAAAAAGTATATAAAAATAAGTTATTGGTTTCAAATCTTTTTTTTTTTTTTTTTTTTCACATTTTCCCTCAAATCTTTTGGAATCAAACATAACCTAAAAGGATAGAAGATAAAGAAACAAGATTCAGAAACCAGGAGTCAATTACAAATGGACATATTCACATCTGTGCCGCTGTGGTGCAGGCACCCAGGAAGCCTGCCAGTCATTGATCATGATGCTTTGCAAATGTCTTTTACGGGTTTCTCACGAACAAATTATCTCTCACAATTTATATCGGGGAGAGTAATCACTTTATCACATAAAAAAAAAAAAAAAAAAAAGGGAAAAAGAAAGAAAAGACTACTTAGACTTCGAAATGTTTAGTCATTTCAGGGGGATGTGTAGTCATTAGATTAGACTTTTGCAAGTGTCAAGAAATTAAGTAAAAATATCCTTACCTTAATTTTTTTTTTTTAATTTGAAAAGAGAAGAGAAGGGGGTAATGTTATTCATCATTTTATAAATCTTCTTTCCAGAAACTTTAGAGTAAGGATATAACATACACAAATCTTTTGGATATGAAGTAAATGGGAATTTTTATTTCAGTTCAACATATATTTTTTTATCAACCAGATGATTTTGTTTAAAAAATGAAAAAAAAAAAAAGAAGAAGATTTTGTTTATCAACCAGATGCTGAAGTCCTTTGTCATAGAACACAAATGAGCACGTATCCATGACATATCATGGATTAACAGTTGAATCAGTTACTCAACAGGATTTTCCCTTCCCCAAATAGACCTTCTACTATGGTATTGCAAGTTTCTCATTTGAAATAAAGACAAGAACTTTGATTTGTAAGCAACCAATTATGCATAAAACTAATTAAAAAGTTAGGAGCAAATAACAAATCATTTCCATGACATATAATATGCAAATTTTTTAAGTTATCAAATGATAAGTCTTCTATTTATCTAAGGAACTATATAGGAGAAGCTTTCCCTTTTTCTCTCTCAGGTAATCTTTATCAATTAATTCTTCCATTTGAATGATATCAGTATGTGATATATTTGTTCTCACTAATATATTGGCACTTCTTTTCTTTTGTACTCTTCACAAAGTAGTTATTCTTTTCAATCCAATTATGAGATAGGTTTCATGTAATTTCCTTTGATCAGAAATATCACGAAGAATGGAGGCAAAATTAATATGGAATGCTTGTGACAAGTGCAAAGGTTGCATTTATTTCTATGGCAGCATCCTACAACAGGATGTGGACATGTTTACTTTGACCTTTGCAAAGTCATTTGTGCCTATCTTGGCATTCAGCACTAAGCTCTTTAATGGGGTTGGTGTTGGAAGGGATATATCTTAGCTCACCACTTGAACTAATTATGGTTCTTCAATTCCATAAAGCTTGCTGGGTGGCTTGATGTAACTTTGCCTATGTCTTCCTTTTTCTTGACTAGCTAGCTCAATTTTTGGGGGGACTTAGGGACAGGGGTTGACTCAAATGAGGGCATATTCTACTTTGATTTTTAGAAGTGTTGGACATTAGCAATCCTTAGACATGAGTGGAGCGCTTGATAATGCGTGTACCAAATGCCAAGACAAGCACAAAGACTTTTGGCAAGTGTGAGAGAAAATAGATAAAGGAGAGTAAGATCGTAGAAATTGAATGTGTTGCTTTGTTATTGTTTTTCTCTTCTTCTTTTTCTTTCTTAGTTGATGGGTAAGAAGTTTCACGGTGTTAATATATGAAATGTAGACCTTTATGATTTCAATATTAGTAGTAAATATAACTTGCTTCTCTTTGCTGTGGAATATTGGGTCTAATCTCAGAAAAAGAAAAAAAAATAGTGTCATTTTAAGTCTTCTATTTTCACTAATTTGAGGTTTGGTTGCCTTCCGTTTTCTCCAGTTTGAGGTTTGGTTGTATATATGCGGTAGTAACAACTATTATTCTTGTTCAACATACCTTTTAAATTACATATAATACGAAGACTTTTTCTTTTGAGAGGAAAAATAATAGTAAATATATAAAAATACCACCAAAGAAATGGAGATGGGAGTGTAACCCATAGAATACTAAGGAAAATGATAAGGTAAGAAAATGTTAATGAAAATGTTTTTCTTATGTTTGATTTCACTATGAAAAACATGAAAGAAAATCAAATAGGGTTATTTGATTAGAAGGGTCATTGAGAACCCAATTTTTTGAAATTTAATTAATCTTTCATCATTTTCTAATCTCATTTGGACAAAAATGTCTTCATTCTTTTTTATAAAAATAACTTTTTATTATGAAACTTACGTGTAAATGCTTGAAATGATAAAAGGGAATTTATGTAAAAAATGGATTACTTTTCAAGTAAAAACATGAGAAGGGTTAGATTTATAGATTTGGGGATAATTTAATTATTTTTAACCAATTAATTCAATCAAATATAATTAAAATTAGTTAAAAATTTATATATTTTTTAATTGTTTAATCTTCGTATAATAGAGAAAAATAAATAAAATAAATTTTAAAAAGTATATAAAAATAAGTTATTGGTTTCAAATCTATTTTTTATTTTTTTATTTTCTATCTTTTTCTCTATTTTCTTTTTTTCTCATTTTCCCTCAAATCTTTTGCAATCAAACATAAGCTATAAGGATAGGAGATAAAGTAGCAAGATTCAGAAACCAGGAGTCAATTACAAATGGACGATCACATCTGTCTTTTATGGGTTTCTCACGCACAAATTATCTCTCACAATTTATATCAGGGAGAGTAATCGCTTTATCACATAAAAAAAAAAAAAAAAAAAAAAAGAAAAGGAAAAAGAAAGAAAAGACTACTTGGACTTTGAAATGTGCCTTCCAGCTCCACTAAAGACTTGAGGGACAGGTCTATTATGGCATAACAAGGCCTTCTTCATCACTTCCGAAAGGCACTTTAGTCCTATCTATAAAAGCTCATCATTCGATACCTAGTTTATTCAAGAGCAGTGGTAAAGAGAGTGAATTAGAATTATGGGGTCAATTTTGTATCTCTTCATCTTGATGCGCTTTCTCGCTTTACTCTCATCATTTCATCTAATTGTTACTAATTCTTCCTCATCTATGCAGCAGCCACTGTGCCATGATAATGAGAGCTCTGCCTTGCTTCAGTTCAAGCAGAGCTTTTTGATCGATGAATATGCTTCTGAAGATTCTTATGCTTATCCAAAAGTTGCAACGTGGAAATCCCATGGAGAGGGAAGTGATTGCTGCTCATGGGATGGTGTTGAGTGTGATCGGGAGACTGGTCATGTCATCGGCCTTTACCTTGCCAGCAGCTGTCTCTATGGTTCTATCAATTCCAGCAGTACCCTCTTCAATCTTGTTCATCTCAGGAGGCTTGACCTCTCTGATAATCATTTCAACTACTCTGAGATCCCATTTGGTGTTGGTCAGCTTTCAAGGCTTAGAAGTCTCAATCTCTCTTATTCTAGATTCTCTGGCCAAATCCCATCGGAACTCTTAGTGCTGTCCGAATTGGTTTTCCTTGATCTTTGGGGAAACCCAATGTTGCAGCTTCAAAAGCCTGGCTTGAGAGAACTGGTTCAGAACTTAACCCACTTAAAGACACTTCATTTAAGCTATGTGAACATTTCTTCAACAATACCTCATGCGTTGGCAAATTTATCTTCATTGACATCTCTCTTTCTCAGAGAATGTGGACTGCATGGTGAATTCCCAATGACCATTTTTCGACTACCAAGGCTACAGAATCTTAGTGTGAGGTACAATCCAGATCTGATTGGTTATTTGCCTGAATTTCAGGAAAATAGTCCCTTAAAAATGTTGTATCTTGGTGGTACAAGTTTTTCTGGTGAGTTACCAGCTTCTATTGGGAGGCTTGGTTCTTTGACTGAATTCGACATCAGCTCGTGCAATTTCACAGGATTGGTCCCATCTCCACTTGGTCACATTCCCCAGTTATCCCGTTTAGACCTGTCAAATAACTCTTTTAGTGGTCAAATTCCTTCTTTCATGGCAAATCTTACCCAACTCACTTATTTAGACCTTTCTTTGAATGATTTCAGTGTCGGAACCCTTGCTTGGCTTGGTAAGCAAACAAAACTCACTTATTTGGATCTCCGGCAAATAAATTTAATTGGAAAAATCCCATTCTCTCTTGTAAATATGAGTCAACTAACTCTTTTGACTCTTGCAAAGAATCAATTGAGTGGTCAGATCCCATCTTGGCTCATGAACCTCACCCAATTAACTGCATTAGATCTTGGGGGAAACAATTTAGAAGGTGGGATCCCAAGTTCATTATTTGAACTTGTAAATCTTCAGGATCTTTCTGTACAAGGAAATAACTTGACTGGAATAGTGGAACTCCACATGTTATCTAAGCTCAAAAATCTCACTGAACTCCAATTATCAGGCAACAGGTTATCATTGCTCAGTTACACCAGAACCAATGCCACTCTCCCTAAATTCAAGTTTTTAGGATTGGAGTCATGCAACTTAACTGAGTTTCCTGATTTCCTGCAGAACCAAGATGAATTGGAGGTGCTCTCCCTTTCTGATAATAAAATTCATGGTCCAATTCCACAGTGGATGTGGAACATAAGCAAAGAAACCCTAAGGGCTCTTGTGCTTTCTCGAAACTTTTTAACTGGATTTGACCAACGTCCAGTTGTGCTTCCATGGTCCAGGTTATACCATTTACAACTTGATTCTAACATGCTGCAAGGATCACTTCCAATTCCACCACCATCAACCTTAGTTTATAAAGTCTCTGGAAATAAACTGACAGGAGAAATTCCACCACTTATTTGCAACATGACCTCTCTTATGTTACTTGATTTGTCTAGTAACAATTTGAGTGGCAGGATTCCTCAATGTCTGGCCAACTTCAGCAAATCTCTATCTGTGTTGGATCTGGGAAGCAACAGCCTTGATGGCCCCATTCCTCAAACATGCACAATGTCAAATAATTTGAGGGTGATTGATTTAGGTGAAAATCAATTCCAAGGCCAAATACCGAGATCATTGGCCAGTTGCACGAAGCTCGAGAACCTTGTTCTTGGAAACAACCAAATCAATGATATTTTTCCTTTTTGGTTAGGAGCTCTCCCACAGCTACAGGTTCTTATTTTGGCATCCAACAGATTCCATGGTACAATAGGGAGATGGCACACCAATTTCAGGTTTCCCAAGTTGCGCATCATTGACCTCTCTGACAATGAGTTTATAGGTGATTTGCCATCAGAGTATTTCCAAAACTGGGATGCCATGAAGCTTAAAGATATTGCAAATGGCCTTAGGTACATGCAGACAAGGCCAACGTTTGAATTCCAAGGGTATACGTGGATTTCCGATTACATGTACTCAGTGACAATGACAAACAAAGGCATGCGGAGGTTTTATGAGAATATCCCTGATATTTTCATGGCAATTGATTTCTCAGGCAACAATTTCAAAGGACAGATTCCAACCTCCATTGGGAGCCTCATGGGGCTTCATTTGCTCAACCTTGGTGGCAACAATCTTACTGGTCAGATCCCATCCTCCATGGGGAACCTAATACAACTGGAGTCATTGGATCTTTCCCAGAACAAGCTCTCAGGAGAGATCCCTTGGCAACTAACGAGGATGACATTTCTTGAGTTCTTCAATGTGTCTCATAATCGTCTTACAGGGCGTATACTACAAGGAAAACAATTTGCAACGTTTGAAAATGCTTCCTTTGATGGGAACCCGGGATTGTGTGGAAGTCCTTTGTCTAGGGAATGTGAAAGTTCTGAGGCATCACCCCCAACACGTTCATCCTCTAAACAAGGTTCAACAAGTGAATTTGATTGGAAAATTATATTAATGGGATATGGAAGTGGGCTACTAATAGGAGTTTCGATTGGGTACTGCTTGACCTCATGGAAACATGAGTGGTTCGTGAAAACCTTTGAAAAGCGGCAAAGAAAATGGACAGGGAAAGAAAGAAAGGGGCACAGAGGTTGAATTCATCCAATCATAATTTACTCGAAAGATTTCTTAATCTATGTATACTGCTTGCATTGTTGGACTTCTTCATTTCTTTTTCGTTTTTAGTCATGGTGTTACTTCAACTTGTGTTTGTGTTGGCCAATGGATGTAAAAACTTCTTGGGTTTCTTAAGTATAAGTTGTGTAGCTATGCAACTTAATTATGGCTTGTATTGAACTGCAGACTGAAGGTGTTATCTCATCACTTCTTTTATCATTCTTTCTTCATTTTATTGAGTTGGGCGCTTATATATTAGAAGTACTATCAGTACTAGCTTGCATGTATTAGATTATTCTACCTATTTCATATCGAAAAAGGACAAAAGCAAAATGAAAGTTGCCTTACATTGGAGTCAAGCTATTTAATGGGAAGTTAAGCAGCAGTACAAGTCCCTTGAGGCTGTTTTACTTGCAAACCTTCTTGAAGTTGGCTGACTGAAACTATGCTTTGGGCTCATCTAAAGCAACCTTAGAATTTGTATATTTGGGTCTACTATGGTATTGCAAGTCTTTCATTTGAAATAAAGGCATAAACTTCAATCCTTGTACCCCTAACTATAAAATAGAAAATTCAGGGGATATATGAAATATTTTTAGGTAAATAAAATGAGGAGCCTTCTATTTGTCCACGAAATTCCATAGGAAAAGCCTTTTTTTTTTTTTTTTTTTCTTCAGCTTTCAAGGCTAATCTTGACATGTTACCACCACCCTTTTCAACCTCTGAACAAGGTTTCCGTAGTGTATTTGGTTGGAAAATCATATTGATGGGATACGAAATCTTTTGGACTGTGACAACCCAGTGGAGAATGAAGGAAAGAGAGAGACATAGATATTAAGGCTTTGTTTGGAAATTGTTTTCAAAAATAGTTTTAAAAAACAATTTTTTATAAATTATTATTTGATGTTTTCTAATATAAAAGTTTGTTTGGAAACCTAAAATATTCTTAATTTGTTTTTATTTTTTTTATTTTATTTTCAAATCTATTATTTAAAAAATAACTTTTATTTGAAATACTTTATTTTATCACCCTATATTTATATAATTATTTTTAAAAAAACATTAAAAAATAAGTGAAAATAACTAAAAGTTGTTTTTCGAAGATAAGCTTTTTTTTTTTTTTTTTTTTAAGATTATAAAACTATTTTTTATTTTCTGATTGTTAAACATATTTTCCTTTTTTTTTTTTTTTTTTTGATGAACAAATTTTTTTTTTTTAAAAATATTGTTGTCAAACAACCTCTAAATTATCCAACCACAGTTTTTTTGAGAGATTTAAATCCATGCATTTCTTGTACTACTCTATTTCTTTTTCCTTTTTTTTTTCTTTCTATATTCGCGGCTATTTGATTTCTCTTTCTTTTTCTTCTTAAAACTTCATGTTTTGTTGAGTAATGAGATGGTACTAACAATGCAAGTGGCTTGTAGTTTGTAATAAACTGCAACTCTTGTCCAGTGGGGTGCAGCAACCACAAGTCTGGAAAATTTATATACTACAAGTAATGTGACCACCTTGTATTTTTTATATTGTTCCATTTAGTTTCCCGCAAAGTGGTGAAAATGGGCATTGCCCTGGCTTAGAGTTGGGATCTTTTATATGTAGCTACTA
Source organism: Vitis rotundifolia (assembly GCA_030254885.1). Taxonomy (NCBI): domain Eukaryota; kingdom Viridiplantae; phylum Streptophyta; class Magnoliopsida; order Vitales; family Vitaceae; genus Vitis; species Vitis rotundifolia. The sequence continues at coordinate 7,189,398 of CM058162.1, read as the reverse complement.
ACAGTATAATGAGCAACCTGGGATGTAAAAGTGCTTGGGTGGTTTATATTTATGCAGTACTATTAATGCAAATTGTAATAAACCACGAACTAAAGATCTTAGTTATTTGGCTCTTCTGCCAAGGTCTTTTGCTTGTCTTAATGTTTGGCACTTAAAACTTTACAATGGAAAAACCCCTTGACTGTAGAGTACTAACTAAAATAAACAATGTTCTTTTCTATCAAAAAGGCTTCTTGGTGTGAAGATCTATCTAATTATTTATCCTTGTTAAAAATGTGAGAGGAGGAGATATCAACACTCACCTTATGTTTGGTTTTGTCATTGAAAATACTAAGGACAATAAAATATAAATAAAATTAGTTAAAAATTTGTATATTTTAAAATTATTTAGTCATTAGATAGAAGAGCAAAAATAAATGAAATGAGTTTGAAGAAGTATATAAATATGATTTATTAATTTGTCACTTGAATGGTACAGTGGAATTTAATATGTTCTTCAAGCTCAAAACTCTCACTGATCTCCAATTATCTGGTAACAATTTGTCATTGATCAACAATAGTAGTAACAATGCTACTCTCACTAAGTTGAAGTTGATTCGCGGGAGCCCAGTCGGGTCTTTTAATCAAAAACATTTATAAAACTTATGACCTCATACTGGCGTAGCAAAGCTACTATAGTATAGCAGTTCTAGGGTCGAACTCTAGGATGGGTTTTCACTCTACCAGTGATAAACTCAAGATTAGAAACTGAATCTGATGATTTCCTTTGTCAAAAACTTAAAGTTTGAAAGAAAATAAAATTTTTTTTGAAAGTGGTTTTTGAAACTAAACTAACATATAACTAAGTAAAAATCGAAGAAAGAAAGTCTCCCGAAGCTAAGGGTTGCTAGGATCAAGTTCAGAATGCAAAGTGGAAAATTCCGGATTTTTCTCCTCGCATTGGGGATTTAACCTATAGTTATTTCCCGAACCGGTATAGGTTTAACAATGAAGATTTAATCCATACAAAATCAATAGAAATGGTAGTCAAGTTCCATTTATGGCTTTAAACACTATGGGTCTTCACCCTGAGCCACTTTCCAATGGCTCGTACATGATAACTAATGGACTAATATGGATCTAGCAATAAGCATCCACAAAGACCTGAAGCTTACCATGTATTGGCCATTCAAAGTGATTCTAAGGGAGTTAAAGCAAAACTTTGGATTTGAAAGCCATTTATGAACTCCAACTACCTGTATTTAAGGCACGAGAGTTTTCCACCTTTGCATCTGGACTTTTCACCTAGCTTCCTTCACTCCAAGAAACTAAAGGTTTAGCCTCTCATCCTCTGGGAAATCATCCTCAGAGGTTGTTTGGCTTCTGAGAAAGGGAAAAATAGAAAAGAGAAAACAAAGATGCTAAAGGAAAAACAGAGCAAGTGCTCTGTTCGTCAATTAATACATACATACATGGTTTTTACAACGGATGCAAGAGAACATATATAGGGAAGTTTTTCCAATCTTCCTAGCTAAGTAATCCTATGATTGGTGGATTACAAGGATAAGAAAGGAATTTACATCAAAAAAATACAAAAGAAAAGATCTAAAGTGGAGTCGGCAGAACAGAGGAGAATTCGCACCACGCATGGGCTGGTGCGAATTTTCAAGGTGTTGTGTGAATTTCGCACAAGCTGAAGGTGTTGTGCGAATTTCAAGGTGTTGTGAGAATTTCGCACAAGCCTGGAGCAGTTGTCTTTCGAAGACCATATCTTCCTCATTTCAGCTCCAAATTGTACACGGTTTGAAGTGTTGGATTCTTGACTTCCTAAGCTTTGAAATGGTATATAGCATGTAGAAAATGGACTTCGGAAAGTGCTCCAAAAGTGTGAAGGAAGACTGCAGCTGCTGTCCTCTATTTCAGCTTCACTCTGTTTTCCTCTTTGCTTCTCTCCTTTACTTGGCTTGCCTTAATGATCCAAAAAGCTGTCAAAACACTAAAACTAGCCACAAATATGATTAGAAGTCATTGCTAGGTCCTTAACATGCCAATTGGAATAAAAATGGAGAACTACTACACAAAAGTGCTTAAAACATAATGAATTAAAGGCGCAAAATAGCACTTTTTGGGTAGTGATCAGAAGTTTTTAGCACTTCATGCAACTTAACTGAGTTTCCTGAGTTCCTGCAGAACCAAGATGAATTGGAGGTGCTCTTCCTTTCTACTAATAAAATTCATGGTCCAATTCCAAAGTGCATGTGGACCATAAGCAAAGAAACTCTAGGGGCTCTATTTCTTTCTAGAAACTTTTTAACAGGCTTTGACCAACATCCAATTGTGCTTCCATGGTCCAGTTTACAAATTTTAGAACTTGATTCTAACATGCTGCAAAGGATCACTTCCAATTCCACCATGATCAACATTGGTTTATTCAGCCTCAGAAAATAAACTGACAGGAGAAATTCCACCACTTATTTGGAACATGACTTCTCTCATGTTGCTTGATTTGTCTAGTAACAATTTGAGTGGCAGGATTCCTCCATGTCTGGCCAACGTCAGCAGATTTTTGTCTATACTGGATTTAGGAAACAACAGCCTAGATAGCCCCATTCCTCAACGTCAGCAAATCATTGGCCAATTGCAAGATGCTCGAGCACCTTGTTCTTGGAAACAATCAAATCGATGATATTTTTTCTTTTTGGTTAAGAGCTCTCCCACAGCTACAGGTTCTTATTTTGAGATCCAATAGATTGCATGGTGCAATAGGGAACTGGCAGACCAATTTCAGGTTTTCTAGGTTGTGCATCATTGATCTCTCTTACAATGAATTTGTTGGTGATTTGCCATCATAGTATTTAAAAAATTGGGATGCCATGAAACTTGGAAATGCCAACCTCCTTAAGCACATGCAGGCTAACCCAGAGTTTGAAATGTCAGGATTTACAATGATTACTCATTACACGTACAAAATGATAGTGGCAAACAAAGGCAGGCAGATGTTTTATGAGGAGATTCCTGATATTTTCAAAGCAATTGATTTCTCAGGCAACAATTTCAAAGGACAGATTCCAACCTCCATTCGGAGCCCCAAGGGGCTTCATTTGCTCAACCTTGGCGGCAACAATCTTAGTGGCCTATCCCATCCTCCATGGGGAACCTAATGATACGATCCACACTATTTGTTGAAGAAAATACTAGAAAGAGAGTTGTAGCAGAAACATGGAACGAAGAAGAAGAAGATGAATATCGGAAGATTTTGGAATTGAGAGAGTGAAAATGTATTTTTCATATATCTAACTGATTGCTTTACATGTGCTTTTATATCTAAGTTTTTAAAATCTAACTCTAGTTATCAACTGATTGTAGTTACTGATTACTACTCAAAAAGTGCTCTTTTATATCTTGAAATTAACTGTTTTAAACACTTTTGAGTAGTAGTTAATACCTTTTAACTCAATTGGCACATTAAGGAACCTAGCAAGGGTTACTAATCAGTTTTTGGCAAGTTTTGGTGTTTTTGGTAACTTTTTTATCATTGAAACAAGCCAAGAGTGAGGGAGAATTTTGTGCAATCCATGGCAATGCAAGTTGAATCCCAAATACATGAAGAATCCGAGTTTTGGAGCACTTCATAGCCTTTGCCAAGCTTGGCAACAGGTTGCCAAGCCAATCAGAGATGCAAGGAAGAAAACCAGAGAAAGAAATCCAACATGTAGCAATTTCGCATGGCTATGCGAAATTTTCGCATAGCATGCGAAAATCAAGAGGAGAGCAGCTGCAGGACTGAGTGAAAGACAATTTTGCACCCTGTGCGAAATTTCGCACACCCTGCGAAACCACAAGACAACAACAAATGAATTTCGCATACCATGCGAAATTTAGCATGGTCTGCGAAATCTTCCTGTGCATCAACTCAGATAGATTTTTATCTCCAGATATTTGTGTAATTTCCTATTTTCTCCTTGTAATCAACCAATGATAGGATTTTATGTTTAGGAACTATAAAGGGGGGTTGTAAAAACCTCTCTATATATCTTTTACATCTTTTGTAAAATATGGACTTGAAAAATCCCGTAGAAAAGAAAAAAAAAAAATACAGAGCCCTTGCTCTGCCTTTCCTTCTCATTTTGTTGTCATTTTCATTTTCTTTCTAGCCAAACAACCTCTGAGGATGATTTCTCAGGGGATGAGTGGCTAAGTTTCACGTTTCTTGGAGTGATGGAAGCTAGGTGAAGGACCCGAATGCGAAGGTGGGAGTTTTCCTTGCTTTAAATGAAGGTAGTTGGTAACGATTAATGGTTTTTATTTCAAGGTTTAGCTTTAAATCCCTTCGAATCACCTTGAATGGTCAATACTTGGTAAGCTTTTTGGATTCTATGGATGCTTATTACTAGATCCATGGATGTCTATTAGTTATCAAGTACGAGCCATTGGAAGGTGGTTCAAGGTGAGGGTCTTTAGTGTTTAAACCCATTAATGGAAAGCAACTACCATTTTTCATGAACCCTTTGGATCAAATCTTAATTGCTAAATACAAAACCGGTTCGGGAGATAACCATCCTTTATGTTATTGTCCCGAATGCGAGGAGAAGATCCGAAATCTCCCCCTTTGCCTAAGGAACCCGATCCTAGTGACGTAAACCTCTAAGAGACCTTCTCTTTGTAGTTAACTTCAATTGCTATTTTTTTTGCTTAACTTAAAATCAACCTTTTCAACTAAATTTCCATATTCTTTAAAAGCTAATTTTCATAAGGAAAAGCACCATTTCATTACCTTCACTAAAGTCACTTGTACGAAGAAAATCCATCCCTGCGGACGATCCTAGAGCCACTATACTATGTTAGCCATGCTACCCTAGTGTACGGTGATTTAGGTTTTATAAATTTTGTTGATAGCACCCGTCTGGGGACCAGAATCAAATGGCGCTGTTGTCGAGGATGAATCAAATGGCGTCGCTACCGGGGACGAATCAAATGGCGCTGTTGCCGAGGATGGTGCCAAAGTACATTGACATTACCTTTGGTGAACACTTGTGATCTTCATCACAAGTTTAGTGATTTTTCTTTTACTAATTCTTTTTCTTTGTCTCTATTTTAGCTTATCTTTTATTTAGTTTTTAGCTAACCTTAACCTTTTCCTAGAATTGTATTTCTTTTGTTTTCTTTGTTTTTGTTTCAGTGATCTCTAGTTGTGCATGCCCTATTGGATAAGAGATATTGAGAGAAGACTTGTGAAGATTGAAACTCCTCAAGAAACTGAGTTGGAAGTGTGCTTGAACATCATGGATGTTCAACCTAAAGATCAGAATAGCCAACATGGTCAAGAGGATAATTTCAATGCATACCGATCCATGAGGGACCGCATGCATCCACCTCGTATGAGTGCAACTTCATGCATAGTGTCTCCCACTAAGCAACTAGTAATCCGACCTCACATTGTGCCACTCCTACCTACTTTCCATGGGATGGAAAGTGAGAATCCCTACTCGCATATTAAGGAATTCGAGGAGGTTTGTAATACATTCCAAGAAGGAGGAGCTTCAATTGACTTGATGAGGCTCAAGCTATTTTCTTTTACCTTGAAGGATAAGGCCAAGATTTGGTTCAATTCTCTAAGGCCAAGGAGTATTCAAACTTGGACTGATTTGCAAGTCGAGTTTCTCAAGAAGTCTTCCCTACTCATAGGACCAATGGTTTGAAAAGGCAAATTTCGAACTTCTCAGCTAAGGAAAATGAGAAATTCTATGAGTGGTTAGAGAGGTATATGGAAGCTATTAATGCTTGTCCTCACCATGGCTTTGACATAGGACTCTTAGTGAGCTATTTTTACGATGGTATGTCTTCTTCAATGAAACAACTCCTAGAAACTATGTGTGGAGGAGACTTCATGAGTAAGAATCTAGAGGAAGCCATGGACTTTTTGAGTTATGTGGCTGAAGTTTCAAGGGGATGGGATGCACCAAATGCTAGAGAGGTGGGAAGAATGAAGTCTCAACCTAATGCTAAGGGTGGGATGTATATTTTGAATGAAGACATTGACATGAAGGCAAAGGTTGTAGCTATGGCAAGGAGATTGGAAGAGCTAGAAATGAAGAAGGTACAAGAAGTGCAAGCCATTTTTGAGACACCAGTGCAAGCTATGTCTTGTTCCATTTGTCAATCTTATGAGCACTTGGTGGAGGAGTGTCCTACCATTCCAGCAGTGGGAGAGATGTTTGGTGATCAAGCAAATGTTATTGGTCAATTCAAGCCTAATAATAATGCTCCATATGGCAACACCTACAGTTCAAATTGGAGGAACCATCCAAATTTCTCTTGGAAACCAAAGCCACCTTAGTACACACAACCTGCTCAAGTACCTCAGCAAGCCTCGAATCTTGAACAAACTATTATGAACCTTAGCAAGGTTGTGGGAGACTTTGTAGGAGATCAGAAGTCCATCAATGCTTAACTAAATCAGAGAATTGACAGTATGGAGAGTACATTGAACAAAAGGATGGATGAGATGCAGAATGATCTATCTCAGAAGATAGACAATGTCCAATACGCAATCTCAAGGCTTACCAACCTCAACATAGTGCAAGAGAAAGGAAAGTTTCCTTCTCAACCTCATCAAAATCCCAAGGGTATCCATGAAGTGGAGGCTCAAGAGGGAGAATCTTCAAAGGTGAGAGAAGTCAAAGTAGTTATCACCTTGAGGAGTGGTAAAGAGGTTGATTAGCCCACATCCAAGCCAAAGCATGATGAAGAGAGTGTGGCAGAAAAAAAAAGAATGGAGAAATTAAAGGAAAGAGAAAAGGGAAAAATACAAAGAAAGATGACCATGATTCTAGTGTGGATGAAGAACCCGAGAGGATAGTCATCAAGGAAGATATGATGAAGAAACACATGCCTCCACCTTTCCCCCAAGCTTTGCATGGCAAAAAGGGAACCAATAATGCATCAGAAATTTTTGAAGTATTGAGGCAAGTGAAGGTCAATATCCCTTTGCTAGACATGATCAAACAAGTGTCGACATATGCAAAATTCTTGAAGGACTTGTGCACTATAAAGAGAGGGTTGAATGTGAACAAGAAAGCCTTCTTGACTGAGCAAGTGAGTGCCATCATACAGTGCAAGTCTCCAGTGAAGTACAAAGATCCGGGCTGCCTTACCATCTCAGTGAGTATTGGAGGGACTTGTGTGAAAAAAGCTTTGTTGGACTTGGGAGCAAGTGTGAATTTGCTACCTTACTCTGTCTACAAGCAGTTGGGACTTGGAGAGTTGAAGCTAACATCCATCACTCTATCTCTGGCATATAGATCAGTGACGATTCCAAGAGGGATGATCGAAGATGTCTTGGTTCAAGTTGACAAATTCTACTATCTAGTGGATTTTCTTGTTCTTGATACGGATCCGGTTGTCAAAGGAACTAATTATGTTCTTATCATACTTGGAAGACCATTCCTAGCTACATCAAATGCAATCATCAATTATAGGAATGGAGTCATGCAACTCACGTTTGGCAACATGATATTAGAGCTCAACATCTTTCATTTGTGCCAGCAGCATATCCATTCGGAAGAAGAAGAAGGTCCAGAGGAAGTGTGCATGATTGACACTTTAGTGGAGGAGCATTGTGATCAGAGAATGCAGGAGGATTTGATTGAGAGTCTTGGGGATCTTGATGAAGGGTTACCTGAACCCTCAGATTTGCTTTCTACCCTGTCCCCTTGGAGGAGGAGAGGAAATTCTACCCTTATTCAATGAGGAGGAGACACAAAGAGGTGCTAAGGAGGAGCCCCCAAAGCTTATTCTTAAGCCACTACCCACTGAGTTAAAGTATGCATACTTGGAAGAAGACAAGCAGTGCCCTGTTGTTATATCTTCAACTCTTACCATTCATCAGGAGGATTGTCTACTAGAAGTTCTTAGAAGATGTAAGAAGGCAATAGGGTGGCAAATTTCTGATTTGAAAAGGATCAACCCTTTAGTCTGCACCCATCATATTTACATGGAGGATGAAGCTAAGCCAATTCGTCAACCTCAGAGAAGGTTGAACCCTCACATGCAAGAGGTGGTGCGAGTTGAAGTTTTTAAGCTGCTTCAGGCCGGTATTATCTACCCCATATCAGATAGCCCATGGGTGAGTCCTACTCAAGTTGTGCCAAAGAAGTCTGGGATCACGGTGGTGCAAAATGATAAGGGAGAAGATGTCTCTACACGCCTCACTACAGGTTGGAGGGTGTGTATCGATTATAGGAGGTTGAATGTAGTGACAAGGAAAGACCATTTCCCGTTGTCCTTTATTGATCAGGTGCTTGAGAGGGTCTCTAGGCATCCTTTTTATTGTTTCTTGGATGGCTACTCCGGGTACTTTCAGATAGAAATTGATGTTAAAGACCAGGAGAAGACCACTTTCACATGCCCATTTGGCACCTATGCATACAAGAGAATGCCTTTCGGCTTATGCAATGCACCCGTAACTTTCCAAAGATGCATGTTAAGCATTTTCAGTGATATGGTGGAGCGTATTATGGAAGTCTTTATGGATGATATCACCATATATGGAAGTGCATTGGATGAATGCTTGGTCAACTTAGAAGTTATTCTGAATCGATGGATCGAGAAAGACTTAGTGCTTAACTAGGAGAAGTGTCATTTCATGGTACAACAAGGGATTGGCCTTGGGCACATCATCTCCAAGCAAGACATTGAAGTTGACAAAGCAAAGGTTGAACTCATTGTCAAGTTGACATCACCAACAAATGTCAAAGGAGTAAGGCAATTCCTTGGTCATGCCAGGTTCTATAGGAGGTTTATCAAGGATTTCTCTAAGCTTGCAAGGCCTCTTTGTGAACTATTGGTGAAAAATGCTAAATTCATATGGGATGATAGATGCCAAAGGAGTTTTGAAGAATTGAAGTTATTTTTGACAATCGCACCAATAGTGAGGGCTCCCAACTGACAATTGCCCTTTGAGGTAATGTGTGATGCTAGTGACTTTGCCATAGGAGCTGTTCTTGGGCAAAGAGAAGATGGGAAAACCCTATGTGATCTACTATGCAAGCAAGACATTGAATGAGACGCAAAGAAACTACACAACCACCGAGAAATAATTGTTAGTTGTAGTTTTTGCCTTGGATAAGTTTCGTGCTTACTTGGTGGGGTCCTTCATTGTGGTTTTCACTGATCACTCTGCTTTGAAGTATCTGTTGACTAAGCAAGATGCTAAAGCAAGGCTGATTAGATGGATCCTCTCGCTTCAAGAGTTCAATCCCAGATCAAAGACAAGAAAGGAGTGGAGAATGTGGTAGCAGACCACCTTTCAAGGCTAGCTATCGCACATAATTCCCATGGTTTTCCCATCAATGATGATTTTCCATAGGAGTCTCTCATGTTGGTAGAAGTTGCTCCTTGGTATGCTCACATTGCTAACTACCTAGTCACAGGAGAAGTTCCAAGTGAGTGGAAAGCACATGATAAGAAGCACTTCTTTGCAAAAATTCATGCCTACTATTGGGAAGAGCCATTTCTATTCAAGTATTGTGCGGATCATATAATAAGGAAGTGTGTTTCTGAAGAAGAGAAACAGGAGATCCTCAGTCATTGCCATGAAAATGCATATGGAGGCCACTTTGCTTCTCAAAAGACAACCATGAGGGTGTTGCAATCGGGTTTCTATTGGCCATTACTTTTCAAAGATGCCCACACCATGTGCAAGAGTTGTGATTGATGCCAGAGGGTTGGGAAGTTGACACGCAGGAACATGATACCTTTGAACCCCTTTTAGTTGATCTTTTTTATGTTTGGGGCATTGACTTCATGGGACCTTTCCCTATGTCTTTTGGCTACTCTTACATCTTGGTGGGAGTAGGTTATGTTTCTAAGTGGGTTGAGGCAGTCCCATGCAAGCACAATGACCATAGAGTGGTTCTTAAGTTTCTCAAGGAGAACATCTTCTCAAGATTTGGGGTGCCTAAAGCCATAATTAGTGATGGGAGTACTCATTTTGCAACAAGCCTTTTGAAACTCTCCTAGCCAAGTATAGGGTGAAGCATAAGGTAGCTACACCTTACCACCCTCAAACTAATGGGCAAGTTGAGTTAGCAAACCGAGAGATTAAAAACATATTGATGAAGGTGATGAACACGAATAGAAAATATTGGTCTGTCAAGCTCCTTGATTCACTGTGGGCATATAGAATAGCTTACAAGACCATTCTTGGGATGTCTCCTTATCGTCTAGTCTATGGCAAAGCATGCGATCTCCCTGTGGAATTGGAATACAAGGCTTGGTGGGTAATCAAGAAGCTCAACATGGATTTGAGCAGAGTTGGGTTGAAGAGGTTCTTAGACCTCAATGAGTTGGATGAACTGAGAAATGATGTCTACATCAATTCAAAAATTGCAAAAGAGAGATTGAAGAGGTGGCATGATCAGTTGGTTTCCCGTAAAAATTTTCAAAAAGGACAAAGAGTCTTGCTCTATGACTCTAAACTCCACATCTTTCCAGGCAAGCTGAAATCAAGGTGGATAGGTCCTTTTACCGTTCACCAAGTGCATTCAAATGGAGTAGTGGAATTACTCAACTCCAACAGCACCCAGAGCTTCAAAGTGAATGACCACCGTCTCAAGCCCTTTGTGGAGCCTTTTTCTCGTGATAAGGAGGAATTCATCCTCCTTGATCCACATCAAGCTTGACAAGACCAGTTTTTAGATGGACTCAGTCTTTCTAAAGACTATCAAGTCCATATCTTTTTGTTTTATTTTTTATTTCAGAGTTTTCTTATATTTTTACTTGTTTTGATTTTGATTTCTCGCTTTAATTTCATTTTGGTTTGATTTAACTTAGGTTTTTGATGATCAATTGCAGGGGGGACTTCAAAGCATTTGGGCATGTCCTCAAAGATTCATGGCAGAGGAAAAACCCTGAAAAAAAATGCACTAAGGCATTTCGCACACCCTTGCGAAAATTTCGCAGGGTATGCGAAACCCTTCTCAAATTCGCATTGCTAGTTTTCACTCTTAAAATTCAATTTTGCACACCCTGCAAAATTTTCGCAGGGCATGCGAAATTCATGCCTCTCCTCAAAATGGGCAAAATTTTCAATTTCGCACACTGTGCGAAAATATAAGGGGGTCTGTGAATCATTTCGCACACCCACCACCAGTTCGCACACTGTGCAAAAGTCTAAAGGGCATGTGAGAAAACCAAAGCGCTCTGCGAATCTCTTTTTAAACCCCCCGAGCCCTAACTCCCCCATTTTTCCCCCATTTCGCAAGTACCCTCTCATTGCAAATCCCTCTGCCACCTTGCGACCTCATCTCTTCACAGTGTCACCTCGTCCTTTTCCCATTCGATGCCCCACCACCCCCCCAGGTCGCATCTCACTTCTACGTCCCTTCATTTCCCCATTCGCCCATTTCACCATTTCCATATGGCACAGACCCGAGGAGCCCTTGCTGCCCCTTCGTTGAGTCGCACTCCGAGGTAGAGAGCCTCCTCTTCTCGGGTGCCTCGTCAATCGCCATCTCAGGCCACAGAGGCCCCGCAGATTCCACCTTTTAAGAGTGGAGTGCCTACTAGTCCCTCCTCTTCTGCTTCTCAACGTAGATATGAGACTAGGAGACTCGCTACTACACCAGGAGCGCCTGCTTCGCGCCCTGAGAGTTCAGTGTGGCGCCCTCCTGCCAAGAAGGCCAAGACTTCAGGCCCAGGCGAGTTGTCCAGAGCTTCACAGCTTGAGTCTCCTCTTGCTACATCTGCTTGAGCTCTTACAAATATTGAGCTTCCTTCCCACATGTCATCGGAGTCTATTATCAAATGCCTGATGCTCACAGCACCGCCCATTGAGGGCAACTCAGATTATAGATCAAGACATTTTCACTCGGAGTTATATTTTGATTAGGAGGCATTTCGACAACAGCCTGAGCTCCGAGACTCTTATGGCCTACTGCAAAAGTACTATCTTGAGCAGTTTATGACTCCTTGTGAGTTCTTTTATCCTAGAGTAGCATTAGACTTTTAACAGTCCATGACTACTTGTGGCGTCCCGAGTCCTACTTTGATTCACTTCACCATTGATGAACGTTATGGTATCCTCGAGGCCAGAGATATTGCAAAGGCTCTACAGATTCCTTTCGAGCTAGTTTATCTATCTGCTTTCCGCCAGTGGTCCCCAATATCTCAGAGGGACATGGTCCACATTTTATCCAGGGGAACCTCTACAGATTTGATCCTTCTTCGGAAGGAGCTTCCACCTGGGATGCTCCTCGTAGATGTGGTGCTACCCTCCAACCTCTTTCCTCTACAGCATTCAATACAGAGACGAGAAGTTATCTTGGATGCTTTGTTCCGCATATCAAAGGGCTTCTACTTTGGCCCACACCACTTTATCATGGCCTCCCTCATCTACTTTGAGGAGAAGGTCCATAGGAAGAATCTTCAAAGGGTGGACACCATTCCATTGCTATTCCCGAGGTTGCTTTGCCAGATCTTGGAGCATATGGGTTTTCCTATTGAGCCTCGGCACGAGCGCCGCCGCCTTTGTCGAGAGCGGTTCACTCTTGACAAATGGAATCAGTTGGCGGGCTATTTTGCACCTTCAGGAGCCCCTCCCATGGTAGCACCTCTAGTGCCCCCAAAAACTGAGCAGGGCGAGCTTCCGACAGAGACTATACCACCTGTCCCTGCATCACCTACTTCAGCACCACCAGTGCCCATGCCTGAGGCTACTTCTGATGCTCCACCTGTTGCTACTACTACATCCGAGCCTTCCATCACCATCTCTGCTTCGAAGTTTCGCGACCTTGTACATACTTTGCGGACACTAACCACCACACATGCTGCTCTCTTCCAGCAGATGGCTGAGATGCGTTCCCAGCAGGACTAGCAGACGACTATACTTTGCCAGATCCAACAGCACCTGGGTCTTCTGCCTCCACCTCAACCTGACCTTCTTGCATCATCAGAGCCTTTAGCTTAACTGAGGATACTATTCCACCTGAGGACACTACCATAGCAGAGGTCTAGATCCCACCACCTCAGGAGGCCACCATATATGCCATTGCTTCAAATGATCCTCAGGATGAGCCTCCGACAATTGACACAGTCACAGCTACACCTGAGGATGCATCATCTCCACCTACTGCTACCACTACTTGATCATAAGACATCTCTTTATCTTATTGTATTTACATATTATATTAGTGGAGATTATTCCTTGTTTTAATGCTTTATATTCTGGGATTGGATGTATTACCTGATGATATCTCATATTGTACTTTCTCATATTAATATATAGACGTCATTTTTTATTATACTTAGCATTTGTCTATTTCCTCTACTCATTACTCTTTTGTTTTTTGAATCATGTGGTTTCTCCTATACGATTCAGACTTCATTTCATTCAAGAGGTACCACTTCCTCCCTTTATTTTCAATAGCTCTTGACACATTGAGGGCAATGTTGATCTTGGTTGGGGGGAGAGTTGAGGAAGGAAGTAGTGTTAATAATGCTAGGTTAATTTGTTAATTTAGTTACTTTTTGCTTAATTTTAAAAGTTTTTACTCTACTCTCTATGGTTATTAAGGAAAAATTCTCAAAATGAAATGGGAGAAATTGAATTCTTGCATTTTTACTTGAATCTTAGAGTTTGTATTATGCTTATTGAGGTTGATGAATTATTGAAATTCCTATTGAATTCAACCTTATTTCTTCTACTTTAATCTTACCACACACTGTGCACATTAGGTTCCGATTATAAGATGAAAAACTATCTCACCTCCTGAACTTAGGAAAATTTCGACTTGGTACCTTTGACCTCATTTTAATAGTGTTGGGACACCTTATAAAAGGCCAATGAGCCTTCAAACAAAAAAAAAAAAAAACAAAGTGTTACACTTGCCTTGAAACCCGAGCAAGGTCCGAGGGGTATATGGCAAAAGTCTTTAAAACCCGGTACCCTAAGCCTTTATTGGTTGGGAGTCACCGACCTTAATGCTCGTTACAAGGGTGAATAGGTGGAGTTTAACATATTGTAGGTGCTTGGGTATTGAATTTCAATCTCAAAAGTCCAAGATGAAATCTGAGGAGTTAGTGGTCGAAAGATCTTTAAAGCTTGATGCCCTAAACCTTGATTGGTTGGGAGTCATCAATGGATCCCTGTTACATAGACACTTTAGAAAACAATACCTTTAGCATTGCACTCCTACAATGAAAAAAATTGTGAAATAAAAGAGGTGCGTTCTTAACCTATTGGAGGTTGGTCAGTTTGCTAAGGTTTGAGAAAAAACTATGTTGGGGGGAGAGATTAGTTCGACATACTATAATTGGAAACTAATAAGCTTAATACTTAGATTTTTGTGGAAGAGTAAGGATTGGACCTTTGGGAGTGGAAATTCTTTTGATACTTAAATTTGCATAATGCCTACCTTTATAAATTGTGATTAGGCAAGAGATTTGATGACTCTTGTTGAAGGTTGGGTTTTGCCTCATTGATGTTCCATGAGAGAGTATGATCCGCTTCATGCCACTTGAAAATTTTTTGGAGTGATTAGCATGATTTTGTAAATTATTTTATTATTTATTTTTTTTTATCTCTCCTTCATTGCTAAGGGACTAGCAATGTGTCGGTTGGGGGAAGTGATTACTACTCAAAAAGTGCTCTTTTATATCTTGAAATTAACTGTTTTAAACACTTTTGAGTAGTAGTTAATACATTTTAACTCAATTGGCACATTAAAGAACCTAGCAAGGGTTACTAATCAGTTTTTGGCAAGTTTTGGTGTTTTTGGTAGCTTTTTTATTATTGAAACAAGCCAAGAGTGAGGGAGAATTTTGTGCAATCCATGACAATGCAAGTTGAATCCCAAATACATGAAGAATCCGAGTTTTGGAGCACTTCATAGCCTTTGCCAAGCTTGGCAATAGGTTGCCAAGCTAATCAGAGATGCAAGGAAGAAAACCAGAGAAAGAAATCCAACATGTAGCAATTTCGCATGACTATGCGAAAATCAAAAGGTGAGCAGCTGCAGGACTGAGTGAAAGACAATTTCGCACCCTGTGCGAAATTTCGCACACCCTGCGAAACCACAAGACAGCAACAAATGAATTTCGCACACCATGTGAAATTTAGCATGGTCTGCAAAATCTTTCTGTGCACTGACTCAGTTAGATTTTTATCTCCAGATATTTGTGTAATTTCCTATTTTCTCCTTGTAATCAACCAATGATAGGATTTTATGTTTAGTAATTATAAAGGGGGGTTGGAAAAACCTCTCTATATATCTTTTACATCTTTTTTAAAATATGGACTTGAAAAATCCTGTAGAAAAGAGAAAAAAAATATACAGAGCCCTTGCTCTGCCTTTCCTTCTCATTTTGTTGTCATTTTCATTTTCTTTCTAGCCAAACAACCTCTGAGGATGATTTCTCAGGGGATGAGTGGCTAAGTTTCACGTTTCTTGGAGTGATGGAAGCTAGGTGAAGGACCCGAATGCGAAGGTGGGAGTTTTCCTTACTTTAAATGAAGGTAGTCGGTAACCATTAATGGTTTTTATTTCAAGGTTTAGCTTTAAATCCCTTCGAATCACCTTGAATGGCCAATACTTGGTAAGCTTTTCGGATTCTATGGATGATTATTGCTAGATCCATGGATGTCTATTAGTTATCAAGTACGAGCCATTGGAAGGTGGTTCAAGGTGAGGGTCTTTAGTGTTTGAACCCATTAATGGAAAGCAACTACCATTTTTCATGAACCCTTTGGATCAAATCTTAATTGCTAAATACAAAACCGGTTCGGGAGATAACCATCCTTTATGTTATTGTCCCCAATGCGAGGAGAAGATCCGAAATCTCCCCCTTTGCCTAAGGAACCTTATCCTAGTGACGTAAACCTGCAAGAGACCTTCTCTTTGTAGTTAACTTCAATTATTATTTTTTTTGCTTAACTTAAAATCAACCTTTTCAACTAAAATTCCATTTTCTTTAAAAGCTAATTTTCATAAGAAAAAGCACCATTTCATTACCTTCACTAAAGTCACTTGTACGAAGAAAACCCATCCCTGTGGACGATCATAGAGCAACTATACTATGTTAGCCATGCTACCCTAGTGTACGGTGATTTAGGTTTTATAAATTTTGTTTATAGCACCCGTTTAGGGACCAGAATTAAATGGCGCCGTTGCCGGGGACGAATCAGTTACTAACTAACTATAGTTACAATTGCTTTGGTTAGCTAACTTCCTAATTGAATTTAGCTATAGCTTAACACCCCTCCTCAAGCACAACCTGGAAAGATAGAAAGGTTGAGTTTGGTTAGAAAATACTAAAACCTGGGAATAGACAAAGGCTTAGTGAACAAGTTAACTACTTATTCTACAGAAGGAAAATATGTCACAAGGCCCAGGTCTTTTAATGCAAATCTATTATGAAGATCTTGAATAAGAGTTTGAATAAGTGGAGTATTGTTGTTTGTAATAAGTAAATCATCAACATAGACTAGCAGCAAAAGGAAATTGTCATTGTTCTTGTAGACAAATAGAGATGTATCTGAGTTGGAAGAGATGAACCCCTAGGTGTGAAGGGCTTCCTTGAGCTTGTGGAACTAGGCACGTGGTGCCTACTTAAGACCATATAATGTTCTCTATAGCTTACAAACATGTTGGGGATGAGATGTGCTTGATTCGTCCCCAATTGGTGTTCTGATTGATTCAGATCAATCAACTGATGTACCTTTGATTCAATCCTCAGATGGGAGTTATCAACAAAATTTATAAACCTATTTCACCATATACTAGGGTAGCATAGCTAGCATAGCATAGTGACTCTAGGATCGTCCACAGAGATGGGTTTTCACTTCACAATTGATATTAGTTCAAAGATGAATTGGTGGTTTTCCTTTCCAAGGTTAGCTTTAAAAGAAAACATATGTTTGAATTGAAAACGTATGGTTTTAAGCTAACCAAACTAAAAGTAACTGAAAGTAATTACAAAGAAAAGTGTTTCTTGGGATTTCAGGTCACTAGGATCAGGTGCCATAAACAAAAGAGGAGATTCCGGTCACTTGTTTCTTTTCCTCGCATTGGGGATTTAACATATAGTTATTTCCCGAACCAGTGTGGTACAGATGCTTACCATTAATGGTTTCAACACTAAATCCCTCTCACTGATACACCTTGCAATGGCTCGTGCCTCTCACCTAGCATTTGCCATTCAAGGGGATCTTTAACCTTGGATTATCCTTCAAAAGCTCGCAAGAGATAACTAATGGATGTCTCCTTGGAGTCCAAAAGCTTACCAAGTGTTGGCTATTCTAGAAAATCCTACCTCTGAATCACCTCCCAAAGGTTCGCAAGAGGTAAACTAGTGAAACTCAATGGACGGAGTCCACTTGCCTTACCAAGTGTTGGCCCAGGTGATTCAAAGGCGTTTTAAGTTAACTAAAAAGATAAAAACCATAAACGGGTCACAACTTCCTCTTCATTAAAAATGGAAACAACAAAAGCTCACCCTCATGCATGCCGGCACCTTACCTGGCTTCCTTCACCCAAGAGACAAAAAGCCTAGCCACTCATCCTCTGAGGAAAAATCCTCAAAGGATGTTTGGCTAAAAAGAAAATGAAAGAGAAAACAAAAACGAGAAGGAAAAAGAGAGCAAGGCTCTGTATATATCACTAAAAACTATACAAGGTGGTCTCTGGAAAAGCTCCCGAGATATCTACATTGGAAAATTACAAACATATATATAAGGGGTTATTCACCCTTTGCTTCTTACTTCCTAACTAAGGAATCATATGATAGGAGGGTTACAAGGAGAATTTGGGAATTTAGACATCAAATATCTAAAGCAAAAAGATCTCAGGATGTCGGTTGCAGCTATCGGGTGCTTCAGGAGGCGTTTCGCAGCCGGCACTGTAGCGCTGCGAAATTTCGCAGCCGAAGGACCAAATTTCGCAGCCCTGCGAAATTCTCCTTTAGCTTGGAGCGATCAGATTCCAATGGCTGTAACTTCTTCATTTGAACTCGGAATCGTGCACCGTTTGAAGCATTGGATTCTTGACTTCCTGAGCTTTGAAATGGTATATAGCGTGCATGAATTGGACTTCGGGAAGTGCTCCAAAAGTGGCCAAGAAGACTGCAACTTTTGTCCCCTGTTTTGCTTCACTCTGTTTTTCCTCTTTGCTTCCCTCCTTGCATTCCGGATTTGCTTATGGCAAAGGACTTTGAAGCTTCGGTTCTTCATGTTTCTGAGCTTTCCAAAAGCTTTGCCATGGATTCCAAAGAACTCTCCTCAATCTTGGATTGCTTTGGTGAGCAAAAAGCTGTCAAAAACACCAAAACTTACACAATTTGATTAGAATTGATTGCAAGGGTCCTTAATATGTTAATTGGGTTAAAAGGTGATAACTACTACTCAAAATTGATTAAAAGAGTTAATTACAAGCTTCCAAAATAGCATTTTTGAGTAGTAATCAGTGCTAACAAATCCAACTGGTTGGGAAATATAAACGATTTCTGCAATGTCTCCATTGAGGAAGGCATTGTTGAAATCAATTTGACGAATCTCCCAATTATATGTTACAGCCAGTGTAAAAACGACCTGAATAGTAGAAGCTTTGATCATCGGGCTAAATCTATCAGTAAATTCCACACCTGCATATTATTGAAACCCTTTGGCTACTAATCTAGCCTTGTAGCGCTGTATGGTACCAATAGAATTATATTTGACACGAAAAATCCATTTACTGTCTATGACATTAATGGATGGATGAAAGGTAACCAAGGTCCAAGTATTGTTTCTGACTAAGGCTTAATATTCTTCAAGCAAAATTGTATGCCAGTTGTGATTTTTCAATGCTTGATTGACAGTGGTAGGAAGTTGGTCTGAGAGTGAAATGGTAGTAAATAGGTATGTAATATGGTCTAGGAGTATTTTGGGTTTAAATGTACCTACTTTTGAACGAGTGGTCATGGGATGTAGAGAAGGAGCTGAAATAGAAGGTGAGGGTATAGAGATAGACACTGGTCTTGATGTAGCTGGACACATGGAAGGATGAGAAGAGGTCTATGACATGGTTTGTAAAAAAGGTATAGTGAAGGATGTGGATGAAGTGTGTGGAGTAAGACTAGAACCATTCATTAGTAGAGATGAATTAGGAAATGTCTTTTCATAAAAAAAAGAACACTTCTTGAAATATAAACTTTCCGGAATGATGTAAACATAGTTATCCTTTATGGGAGAGACTATATCAAATAAAAGTGCATTGAGTAGATTGATATTCCAGTTTATGGTTTTTGTAAGGTCGAAGATACAGATAGGAGGCACAAACAAAAGTCTTTAAGAATGAAAAATCAAGTGAGGATTTAAACAAGAGTTCATAGGAGTCTTACTATGCAGAACTGGAGTTAGTAGTCAATTAAGAAGGTAAGTTGTTGTAGAGAAGCCATGCCACCAGAAAGTAAATGTCAATTGAGATTGAGCCAGCAAAGTCAAGCCAATTTCTACAATGCTTCTATTATTTTGTTCCACCTTCTTGTTCTGTTGATGAACATAAGGACAAAGATGGCTAAAAAGAATGCCTTTCTTTTGCAATAGGGATTGAAGGAGACGAAACTCCCCACCCCAGTCAGTTTGTAGACACTTAAGTATGGTAGGAAATTATTAATCAACCAATGCTATGAACTATAGGACAATTGATGTTGTTTGGGACTTTTGCTACATGGGATAAATCTAAGTATAGTTTGTAAAAGCATCTTTACAAATGCAATGTAATATTTATACCCATCACATGAAGCTGTATGTGCAGGGCCCCACACATTCGAAAAAACTAGTTCAAATGGAGCCTATGTTTTATTAACAGTAGTAAGAAATGGAAACTGTTTTGCCTTGCCTAAAGGACAAACATTACAAAAACTGAGTTCATTTTGGAGCTTAGATTTAATGCTTAGTCTGTCAAGCATTAGTGACACAGTTTTGTTGCATGGATGACCCAGTCTTTTGTGCCATAAGTGACCAACACCAGTGTTGGAGTCTTCTAAAACTTGTAGATTTGGTTTTATTTACTTGCAGGCTATATTCAACCGATGGAGTAGTTGGTTTCTTGTTGATAGTAGATGCAGTAGTATCTAGATGAGGTAAGAACACGTTTACACCTTCAGAGAAACCTACAAACTGTCGATTAGATGAGATCTTGGAGATATCTAGCTAATATAGGTTTTCCTTAATGCTGCCCTGGAGTAATATCTCTCCGGACTTTTAATCCTTAACAAAACAACAATGAGAGTCAAACTCAAGAATAACATCATTATCTTGAGTGAATTTAGCTACACTAATTAGGTTCTTAGTGATTTGAGGTACATGAAGTACATTGGTAAGATGTAAGGACTTGAAAGATTTATGTGAATGAAAATAAGTATGACCAACGCTAGATATATCTAGTGTTTTTCCATTTCCCACCACAACATTACCTATGCCAAAGTAGTGATAATAGACATCAAGACTATTGGAATCAGTGGTCATGTGGTGAGTGACACCACTATCATCAAACCATGGAGAGTTTGATTCAAGATTCGGAGCAACAATATAAGCATGAGAAGACATGTTTTTTAAATCATGTTGTTGTTGTGGATTCTAAATTCGATATGATGGTACTAGTGGCCTTGTGGAATAATGTTGAAAACTGAGATTGATTTTGAGGCTACATTTGTGACTACATTTGAGGTTGTAGTGAAGGTGGTCAATGTTGAAGTTGTTGTAGTTGAGGAGGGAATGAAAACTATTAAGTTTGTGCACATGGTGAAGATTGGAAGTACACACCAAAATGGTGGAACACTTTATAGCAGTGTGTCCCATTTTTCCACACAATTGACAAACGATTCTTGAAGCTTGTAGATTACATACATTTCTAAGACGAGAATTTCTGTTGCTTGGGCCTCTAAGCTATCTATTATTAGTGCTAGAACTTTGAACACCTCCAACTATAACATGTGCTACTAGTGAAATATCAATAACAAAGGCTGCTAATAGTTTCTCGAGACAAATCTCATGGCTTTGTAAGAGATAATGGACTTCTTGTAGAGAAATTGCCTTATATCTAGACGTAATATTCGCAACAATGGTTTCAAATTCTAGTCCTAATCCACCTAAAATGTAAAGAATTAAATCTTCATCTGGTATGGGTTTCCCTGAGGCAAAGAGCATATCTACTATGCTTCTCATTTTTAGCACATAATCATTTATGCTTAGAGCACATTTCTTTAATGATTACAACATGAAACGTAGTTGAAGAGTTCTTACCTTTGAATCTGAGACAAATTTTTTCAAGAACACTCCACACTTCAACTGATGTTTGGCAATGAACCACATGACCATACATAGCTTCAGATATGGAAGCAAGAATCCAACTCAATAAAAATTGATATAAAATTACTTATTAATCATAATTTGGATTGGATGTAGGTTGAGATGAATCATCATATGTTGATTGAGATAATCTTGGAGGTTTAGGTAGCTTTCCAGTTAGAATTTCATCTAGTCGATGTGCTTTAGCTGCTGGTAATACTTGAGATCGCTATATTGTGTAATTATTCCCCTCTACCTTCACCGAGATCGGATGAAGCGTAGAAGAAATTTGTCCTGTAAGAATTAAGGAAATTGTCAACGAGTTTCTTGCCGGAGATTAGAGTCCTTGTGAGGATGTTTCTGATGTAGAAGGGTCAATGTGATGAGTCACCATTTTGGACGTGTGTCAATGGAGCTCTAATACGATGTTTGTTGAAGAAAATAAAATAAAAAAAGAGTTGTAGCAGAAACATGGAACAAAGAAGAAGAAGATGAATGTTGGAAGATTTTGGAATTGAGAGAGTGAAAACATATTTTTCATATATTTAACTGATTGCTTTACATGTGCTTTTGTATCTAAGTTTCTGAAATCTAACTTTAGTTACCAACTGACTGTAGTTACTAACTGATTATAGTTACAATTACTTTGGTTAGCAAACTTCCTAATTGAATTTAATAGCTTAATACACACCAAGAAATGGAGAAATTATGGATCAAGAATGACTCCAAGATCGTCTAGAAACAGATTTATATGAAACCTCAACTTGTTGCTCATATGGAAGCAAGAACCTTGGTATAATGAAGATGCCACAATCAATTATGGAAGGATTGATTGATAAGTCGAAAGAGAACGCCACAAAATTTTTTTCGATAAGTTCAAATAGTTTTAAAAGAACCAACGAGAATTTTCTCTCCAAAATTATGAATGAAATCTGAATGTTTTTTTAAAATAAGCTAATGGCTATTTAAGTATAAAGAGGTCCATGAAATTGGCAACTAAAAAATCCCCAAGTACATTGCTTAGGATTCGCAGATAAAAAAAAAAAAAAATCCTAAAATATCCTAAGTTGGATTCTGAAAATTGAATCCAATATTTCCTAAAATCATGCCTACCTCAAAATAAAAAAGGAAACAAGGGAATTCTGAATCCCCTTCCTTCCCCATACAATTCGAAAATCAAAAGTCCAATAGGAAAGTATCTAAATTGGCATGCAAACCATACAACTCAGCAATAAAATATATTAATAAATAAGAAAGACAATTTAGCTATCTTAAAAAGATTACTTTAGATTGAGCCAACCATTCTCCTTGATGAGTCAAAATTAGGTAATCACCAATTTAGAAAACTCCACTCAATCCACGTAACTTGTGAACTATTCTCTTTGAGGGATTCTTTTAGATTATGTAGAAGCTTGAATCACATAAATCCATCTTTGTGGAACACATGGAGCATCTTCCTTGGGCCTCCACGAATTCACCTCAGCCAAAATATTGTGAATCAGTCCATTGAGAGTTTCCTTGAACTTTTTAGCTCAAGCCCTTGTAACTAGACCAACTAGAACTTGAATAAGATCTGCATTCTATTTGTTAGTTGTGTCCTCAAATCATCACCTACATCAAAAGAACTTAAATAAGTAACATTGAAAGTGGCACTAACATTGTTTTCATCTAGCAAATCCAACTTATATGCTTTGTCATTGATGTGCTCAAGGACTTGAGAAGGTCCATCTTCTCTTGCAAGCAACTTAAATCACCTTTGTACCTAAAATCTTTCTTTCTTCATGTGCAACCAAACCCAATCTCCGGGTTAAAAAATCAGCTATCGGCACCCTTTATTAGTTTGTTTTGCGTAGTGCTCCGTCCTTCTCTCAATGTTGAGTCTTTCTTTCTCATGTATCTCTTAACAAATTTAGCATTTTTCTTTCTATCTAAGTTAGCACGTTCAGACAAAGGTAATGGCGTTAAATCTAATGGAGTTAAAGGATTAAAACCATAAACAATTTCAAATGGTGAAAACTTAGTGGCTGAATGAATAGTACGATTATAAGCAAACTCAACGTTTGGTAAACACTCTTCTGAAGTTTTTATGTTCTTTTTAATAATAGCTCTTAACAAAGTAAACAAAGTTTTATTCACTATTTCGGTTTGACCATTAGTTTGTGGGTGACAAGTAGTAGAAAATAACAACTTAGTTCCTAACTTACACCACAAAGTCTTCAAAAAGTAACTCAAGAACTTAGCATCTCTATCCGAAACTATTGTCCTAGGCATACCATGTAATCTTACAATTTCTCTAAAGAACAAATCAACCACATGTGAAGCATCATCGGTTTTGTGACATGGAATGAAATGTGCCATCTTAGAAAATCTATCCACAACCACAAAAATTAAATCCCTACCACTTTTAGACCTAGGCAAACCTAACACAAAGTCCATCGAAATATCAATCCAAGGCTTACTAGGAATAGGCAATGGAGCGTATAAACTATGGGGTTGCACTCAAGATTTTGCTTGCCTACATGTGACACATCTACCACAAATTCTCTCAACATCTTTTTTTCATGTGTGGCTAATAGAAGTGTTCTTGCAAAACAGCTAAAGTCTTAGCAACTCCAAAGTGTCCCATTAACCTTCCACTATGGGATTCCCTTACTAACAATTTGCGCAAAGATCAATTCAGCACACTCAATTTATTTTCCTGAAACAAGAAATCCTTGTGCCTAAAGAACTTACCCACTGTGTTTTTCTCAGAATCCTGAAACTCCTCACCAAAATCATGGTATAAAGGATACAATTCTTTAATATTCTCAAAATCAAGTAATTTTGCATCAAAAGTAGAAATTAATATGTACCTTCAAGAAAGTGCATCGACAATAATGTTTTCCTTACCTTGCTTGTATTGGAATACATATGAAAATGTCCCAATGAATTCCACCCATCGTGCATGCCTCCTGTTCAATTTGTGTTGGCCTTTTAAATGTTTCAAGGACTCATGATCGGTGTGAATCAGGAACTCCTTAGGCCAAAGGTAGTGTTGCCATGTTTCCAATGCTTGAACCAAAACATACAATTCTTTATCATAAGTAATGTAGTTTAAGGCTGACCCGCTTAACATCTCACAAAAATATGCAATTGGTCTTTCTCCTTGCATAAGAATTACGCCTATACCCATACCTGAAGCATCACATTCAATTTCAAACGTTTTAGTAAAATCAGGCAAAGCAAGTAAAGAGCATGAGTTAATTTTTTCTTGATCAATTGGAATGTCTTCTCTTGTTCGTCTTCCCATTTGAATCCAATGTTCTTCTTGATGACTTCGGTAAGCAGTATGGTGATGTTGCTAAAGTCTTTCACGAACCTCTTATAAAAACTAGCGAGTCCATGAAAATTGCAAACATGACCTAGACTTATGGGACTTGGCTAGTCTTGAATCACGCAGATCTTCTCTTCATCAACTTGTATTTCTTGTGCACTCACAAAAAAACCAAGAAACACAAGCTTATCGGTGTAAAGGGTGCACTTCTTAAAGTTAGCAAATAATTTCTCTTTTTTAAGTACATCTAGAACTGCATTTAAGTGCATAACATGATCATCCAAGTTTTTGCTGAAAATAAAAATATCATCAAAATAAACAACAACAGATCTACTTATGAAAGCACGCAAGTCATGGTTCTTTAATCTCATGAAAGTACTCGATGCATTAGTTAATCCAAATGGCATAAGTAATCACTCATATAAACCATATTTCAATTTAAAAGCAATTTTCCATTCATCGCCCTCTTTCATTCTTATTTGATGATACCCACTCTTTAGATCAATCTTAGAAAATACACAAGTACCATGTAATTCATCTAACATATCATCTAAGCGAGGAATAAGATGACTAAATACTTTATCGTTATGTTGTTAACTGCTCAACAATCAATGCACATTCTCCACGTCCCATCCTTCTTAGGAACCAAAATCATCGGCATAGTGCACGGACTCATACTTTCCCTTACGTATCCTTTTTCCATCAATTCACTAACCTCACTTTGTAGCTCTTTTGTCTCATCAGGATTGCTTTGATAGGCTGGTTAGTTTGGAATGGAAGCACTGGGCACAGAATCAATTTGATGTTCACTTCCTCGAATAGGAGGTAAACCATGTGGAACCTCCTCGAGAAAGACATCATCAAACTCCTACAAAAGAGAAACAATTGAACTAGGCAAAGATGCGTCAAGTTTGTTAGCGTTTAAATACGTCTCTTTGTACAAAAGTATAATCATTGGCTGATTTAAAAATATTGCTCTTTTTATTTCATTCGCTTTTGCATAGAAATTTGTTTTTCTCTCAGTTTTTCTCTCAATGACCGAATTTGTCCTCTTGTTTTCTCTCTCATTTTTCTCGGCTTTTTTTTTTCTTTATGATTTTCACTCGTTTTCTTTTTCTCACTTTTTTTCTTTAGATCACTCTCTTTTCATAACCTTACTTCATATTCATAGACCTGCTTTAGTGACAACGGGACTAGAGTGATTGTCCTTTGATTAAGCACAAACGAGTATTTGTTGGTGAAAGCATCGTGCTTAACATGCCAATCAAATTGCCATGGTCGACCTAGTAATAAGTGTCCAGCTTGCATCAGGACTGTATCACACAAAACTTCATCTTCATATTTCCCAATGCGAAAGGATACCAACACCTATTTAGTAACCTTCACCTTACCACTATCATTGAGCCATTGCAACTTGTAAGGTACTGGATGTTTAATTTTTGGCAGCCCTAATTTCTCCACTATTGTAGTGCTAGTAACGTTAGTAAAACTACCTTCATCAATAATCACACTACATACCTTGTTTTGCATGTGGAATCTAGTATGAAAGATGTTTTCTCGTTGCATTTTGTCATCTTCTTTGACCTGCATACTTAGAGCTCTCCTTGCAACCAACAATTCTCCTTGGGCAACATATTCCTCATCATCCACGTCTTCCAATTGTGGTATAGATTCAGTGTCATCTTCATCATCAGATTCAATCTCACTATTATCTTGTAATATCATAACTCTTTTTTTTGGACATTGGCTTGCGTTGTGACCCCTGCCTTGACATTTAAAACACTTAATATCATGATTCATGTGGTGGAAGAATCAAATTTACCTTGATTTCCATGGTTGGTCATTTTTTGCTCAATTTTGGGCTTGGTAGTGGCTTGCTTCTCCTTTTTTTTTTTTTTTTACAAAATTCAATCTCCATGATGATCCTAAGCTAAGGTTTTGTCATGTACTGCTGCCCCTCCTCTTGAGTTGGTTCTCAATTTTGATAGCCATGTGCACCATATCTTCCAACTCCATATAATGTTGCAATTCCACCAAATTAGCAATTTCCCGATTCAAACCAACTAAGAACCTAACCATAGTTGCCTCTCGGTCCTCCTTTATATTTGCTTGAGTCATAGTGATTTCCATCTCCTTATAATAATCATCCACACTTCGATTACCTTGTGTAAGACTTTGCAATTTTTGGTACAACTCACGATAGTAATGGCTTGGAACAAACCGTATCCTCATCATGGTTTTCATCTCCTTCCATGTTTCTATTGGACACTCTCTATTTATCCTCTTGTTTAATACTAGTTGATCCCACCAAATAATCGTATAATTGTAAAATTCAATGGCTGCTAGTTTTACTTTTTTTATGCTCAGAATAATTGTGACAATCAAATACTACTTCTATCCCCGCTCTCTTCTCATCTCACCTATTAAAGCTTCCATGAGAAACTTCAGATCAACCTCTTCTGGTTCATTCCTGAAAGTATTTTTGTCCTTATTGTTTGACATGTTTGCTGCAAAACAAATTTAGAAAAAAATAAAAAATAAAAAATAAAAATAAAACCTCGCACACTCTCTCACGTGTTTCACTCAAAGAATGATTTGCTAAACTTTCACTCGTGTTTTCAGACAAAATCATATTGGTTTTTACCCTTTTAAGTGCTCACTAGTCTTGTCTTTTTTCCACTTGTAGTAATCCTCTACAGGTTCTTATGAAACTAATCAAACAAATATCACAATTTCTAGCAACAATTCACCAAGAACTTACCACGAAAAATTCGGATTTAAGGGCTTAGAAAGCAAGGTTAGGTCACAGATTTAAGGGTTTCAAAATTTGCACAAATGAATCAGTTCTTTGAGCCTCTGTATTTAGGGTTGGTTTGGAGCAAGAAATTCGGATTTGTGGAATTGAAAAGGAACACAAGATGTAAAATTAAAACAAGAATTTCAACAGTTGAATCGTAATCTCACTTTTTTTTTTAATTTCTTTTTTTCTACTTTTTCTTTACTTGTTTTTTTTTTTTTAATTTCATTTTTTTTCAAAAAAAAAAGAAAAAAAAAAAGGCAAACTTGCAACTAGTGCCACGCTATGATACCAATTGATATGATCCACACCAAGAAACAAAGCAACTTGTGAATCAAGAATGACTCCAAGATCATCTAGAAATAAATTTATATGAAACTGCGACCTGTTGCTTATATGGAAGCAAGAATCTTGGTATAATGAAAACACCACAATCAATTATGGAAGGATTGTGTAGACCCTCCATTTTGTCCATTTAGCACCTGTCTTTAAGTTCACTTCCAGTGCTCCACAATAGTTCTTTGGTGGCCCATTGCTACTCATACTACTTACCTTTTTTTTTAGCCACCTTGGAGGCTTTGATTGAGGGATTTATCTAACCCTATTGTGACTCTTAGCAACCCTAATTTAGACTTAGGCTTTTCCTTCTTTTTTAGGATAGCTTTTAGGTACACTTTTAGGATAGCACACTTAGGCTTGTTTAGGTCACCTAGACAATGTCCTGATCACTTTAGGTCACTTAGGCACTGTCCTAAACACCCTAGACCCACTTAGGTACACTTAACCCATTAGGCACCACCTCAAGCCCACTTAGGCACGCTTGGCTCACTTAGGCACTTTTCTAAGTCCACTTAGGTTCACTTTGGCCCACCTAGGAACCACTAGGCCCCAACCCATTTAGTTCATTCATTGACTCACTTTCTTGCATGGTTGCATGGTTTGCATGGATTACCTTATTGCATGGCTTGCGTGACTTATTTAACTTGCATGTGATTGATCTTCCTTTTTTTCTTTTTCTTTTTTGTATTATTCTCCTTCTCAATTTATTTATTTTGATTTTGATCTTGATTTTATTTTCTTGTTATTTTTTTGGGAGGAATGCACATTCTGATGGGGAGGACACCAAGTTGTCATTCTGAAGATGGTAGAATACCAAGGTGAATAAGGAATGAAAGAGAAAAGAAAGATTAAGGTATGGAAAAATAAAGAGGGCATTTTGGTAAGTAAGGATCCAACAAGGTGAATTTTGGAAACTGGAGATTCAGTCCACGTTTGGAAGAAGAAGATTTGAACAGGCGCAGCAGAAAGGAAGGAGTGGAGATTCTATCTTCGCTGCCTGGGGAAATTTCGGATTTCAAAGGCCGGGTAACTTTCTTTAGGAGTAACCGTTGTGATAGGCTTGAGGCCATGGGACCATGGGCAGGGCTTATCTCCAAGTAGGTTCAACGGAGGCGAGTGGCGACAGTATGACATAAAATCAAAGCTTGAAAACCGTGGGATTATGTGGGTATGTGGGTTCTAGGGTTCACACAGGGACACTGTTGTCTGTCTTTTGTATGTGCTTTTTGCATGGATTCGTCCACCAGCACCACTCTCTCTCCCACAAACTTTTTCTCTCTCTTCATTTCTCATCGATTCTTCAAATATTTTCTCATGAGCTTTCTCTGAAATCCAAGTTTCCGTACTGTATAGCTTCGATTTTGACTCTTCTTCCCAGGAAAAAGCTTCTTCCCTGATTACATAACAAGAGGGATTTCTAGCAGCAAGTTTGTCAAGAGATGGACATCAAAAACTCTAAAATAGAACAAGATGAAGTTTCTTTCATGGGGAGGAAGAATC
This sequence comes from Vitis rotundifolia, assembly GCA_030254885.1. NCBI lineage: Eukaryota > Viridiplantae > Streptophyta > Magnoliopsida > Vitales > Vitaceae > Vitis > Vitis rotundifolia. Next base: position 7,160,145 of record CM058162.1, on the reverse strand, counting down.
TCAAGACTTAGAAGACGAATTTGATGAGCCTTCCACAGATACTCTAGTCCGAAGTTTTGAAAATCTTAATAGGGTACCAGATCATGTTGCAGCTAGTTCTTCACCTACTACGCCTTCCATAGGAAGTGTAGCTTCAGAATCTGGGTATTTGAATGGAGAGAAAAACAACTCTTCCGGTTTCTCACCATTGAGAAGCACATCCTCGGCAGTTGCACTTCATTCTGGTGTATGGAGCACACCTGTAAAAGAAAATGGAATTGAAAATAAGGTTGCCCCAAAGGACTTATTTTAAAGCATAAGAGATATAGAATATCTCTTTGTTCAAGCTTCTGAATCTGGAAAAGAAGTTCCAAGGGTGCTTGAAGCGATTACATTTCACTTTCGTCCAATATTTCCGCAGAAGGACAGTGGGTCCACAACATCTACACTATTCAAAGCTTGTTTCTCATGTGGGGAAGACTCAACTATTATTTAAGAAGAGCCTGCTCAAGCTGCCATGAAGTACTTAACTTGGCACAGGACAGCTTCATCTCGTTCCTTCTCATCTAGGAATCCTCTTTGCTCAAATTCAAAGGATGATATTGAGGACCTTACCAGCAACCTCTTTGACAATTTCTGCATGATCTCAGGCAGTCATGCTTCAACCTTGGATAGACTATTTGCATGGGAGAGCATCACACATCACCGAGGCTGCAGATTTCTTGGGACAGCTGCCACTCATGCAAAAGAAAAAATGCTTGATTCTTCAAGAGGGAGGAGACACGATTAGTAAAAGAAAGTCACCACACACTAACAGCCACAGGCCACTTTGGGAAGTCTCCACAGCCGCATGAAGGAGTCCACACACAGTTTTGATTTTTCGAGAACACACGCACATGCACACGCACACGCAGTGTTTTGTGGAGGAATATCACGCAGCTTTGGAGAAAAGAATAAAATCACCACACGGCTCCATAGAGAGGAGCACACACAGATTTTGGAAAGTAGGAGGGGACTCCATTCGGTCACCAATGTAGGAGCACATAGCCGCCATTCATCATTAAGCCTTGCAGACGCTCCGTCCGCACCATCCATTAAGGTGTCTTTTAGCCGCTTCATCCGCACCATCCATTGAGGAGTCTTGCAGCCGCGCCATCCATTAAGAAGTCTTGCATCCGCACCATCCATTGAGAAGCCTTATAGTCGCATCACATAGAAGAATCTTGAAAAAGGTAAGTTAAAATTCTTTAGTTTAGTTTTTGATTCTTTGTTTTAGTTTGAAAAAGTCAAAATTCTATTAGTTTAATTCTTTAATTTAATTAATCATGTTAGATAAATTTCATGTTTTTAATTCGGATTTAGTTTAGTTATAATTTATTCTTTAGTTTGGAATAGTTGATGATTTTAATTTATTAGTTTAATTAATCATGTTAGATAAAGTTAATATTTTTAATTTCAATTTAGTTTAGTTATAATTTATTCTATAGTTTGGATGTGTTTGTGATTTTAATTCAATTGTTTAATTAAACCTCTTAGGTAAAGATCTTGTTTTTAATTCCGATTTAGTTTAGTTTTAATTTACTTATTTATTTATTTATTTTAGTTTAGATGTGCTTGTAATTTTAATCTAATAGTTCAATTAATCTTACTAGATAAAGCTGATGTTTTTAATTCCAATTTAGTTTAGTTTTAATTTATTTTTTAGTTTAAATGTGTTTGTCTGTTTAATTGATCTTATGTTAGTTCTTGATTGTTATTCTCAATTGATGTGTTTCTTGAACCCTAGTTGTTAATTCTTTATGGATATCTCGTTAGTTTATTTTATCTAAGTTTTAATAGTTTATTGCTTTAGTAGTCCCTTGTCAAATTTACATTTTAGAAGCCATCGGAAACTCATGAAGGTTGGCTCCATTCTCACCACTTTAGTTTGCTTGGTTGTTAAAAATTTTACTTTGTGATTTTGTTTTCTTTTGTTTTGCTTCGTATTTTGTTTCTTATGTATTTTTGTTTTCAAATTAATTCCTTTTATTTTAGAATAAAATACTCTTCTCAAATGTTCCTCATTAAAGTGCATCTCAAAAACTCATTTAGAGTCCTTAGAATCAAAATCTCATTTTCTTAAATAATATGCAACCATGTCTTAATCGGTTCGCATCTTTCTCATTTTTCAATAAAAGTTATGGTTTTGAGCAAGACACGAATCCAAACTTGTGGTCCCAAATAAATGGGATAATTCTAAGCTAAATTTGTGTATATCAATTGGGGAATTGGTGAAACCCCTACATAAGAAAATTTTTCAAAACTCTTCCTTGTTGCCAATTTTCATTCAACCACTGACCTTTTACATTTAAAATCCGTTTTAGCAACTTTAGAAGATTTAAAAAAATTTCCAAGACTTGTATGATTTTCCTCACTTCTTGAACTTGAATTTAAAATTTCGTTTGAGTTAGAAAGCGATCCTAGAATAGAAGATATAAATGAGTTTTTAGGAGGGGCTCTGTTTTCACCCAGTTCTGGACACCCAAAATATTTTTCTAAAAATAAAATAACAGATGACTTTTTAAATTTGATTCGACATTTTTTTTCTTAATTCTATACTTCTTGAAATTGATTTTAGACATATAAAATATTAAAAAACATGCCTTTTGAGGGAGATATGATTTTTCAAAGTTGTACCTACTGTACATGATGGATTCTGGACATCTGATTAGCTGGAGTGTTTTAAAAATATTTTTGAGAACTCCCCGACCCTGGCTTTATTTTTTCTGTGATATAGACACTTTGAAAGATATGTGTGATTTTTTGTACAATTTTTTGTGATCTCTTATTATTTTAAAAAAAAATCATTTATGCATGTCACTATTTTTTTATCTAATCTAGATCTTTTGAAACTTTTGGGTGTTTTTGCTGCAATTTTTCATTCGAATGAGTGTTTGCCTTTTGGTATCTTGTTCTAGATGTGTAGGAGTTGTTTCTTGAAATTTTTTGTGATTAAATTTCACTCCAAGGCATTTTTTTTTAAGAAATTGTTTTGTGATGCTCCCTTTACTAACTGTATGCTGATGGTCTTGTACTTTGCTTGAATTGGTTATTTATTTTTGGAGTCATTTGACTTATCTTGGCTCAATTTTGGCTTTGGTACTATGTATTAGACATAATGAATATGTTATATAATTTATACTTGTCCTAACCACTCTAACATTTTTGGAGGAATCATATAAATTATGCATGCTATCTAGGTACGCTCTCTATCACTTACTTTTCAGAATTCTATGAACATGCATGTTGTTGTGAACCTTATTTATGTTTGACTCCATCCTTAGGTGCCTAGATGTCTGTTCGATTTATTCTAATAAAATACATGTCATGTACTATATTTCTGTGCTAACTTTAATGTCTTATGATAGCGCTTGAGAGGCAGTCCAGGTACACATCCTAACCTTCCTTTGCGATTGTGATTTGATTTCTTTTTTAGCATGCTAGTTTTGAAATCACCTTAGCCTACCTAGGTGCCTTCAATCAATTGATTAATTGCCACTTTTCCCTCAACTTAGTCTTTAGAGACCTCTTTAGGGCTTAAAGGGGTGCTACCTCTTAGAGGTACCTTCCCAATAGGTAACTTGATCCCTGGACTAAGACTCGGGTTTTTCAAGACTTGCTTTTCCAAAACTATGGAGTCACTTCTTTAGGGTTTTCTTTCTTGTTTTATTTTCTCTTTTAAAATAAAATAAAATAAGTGGCGACTCTAACTTTTCCAAAACTAATTTTTCACTAATAAAAATGAGTCTTGCCATTGAGTGGGGACGCACGTGAAAAATGCGGGTCCACAGATTGATTGATAAGTCGAAGGAGAACATCAAAAAAAATTTTCGATAAGTTCAAATGGTTCTAAAAGAACCAAACAAAATTTTCTCTCCAAAACTATGAAAAAAGTCTGAATGTTTTTTTCAACAAGCTAATGGCTATTGAAGTATAAAGAGGTCCACAAAATTGGCAACTAGAAAATTCCTAAATATGTTGCCTAAGATTCGGATATAGCAAAAAAAAAAAAAAAAAAAGACTAAAATATCCTATGTTGAATTTTGAAAATTGAATCCAATATTTCCTAAAATCACACCTACCCTAAAATAAAAAAAGGAAACAAGGAATTTTGAATCCCTTCATTCCCTATACAATTCAAAAATCAAAAGGCCAATAGGAAAGTATCTAAATTGGCATGCAAACCATACAATTCAGCAATAAAATATATTAATAAATAAGAAAGGTAATTTAGCTATCTTAAAAAGAGTGCTTTAGATTGAGCCAACCATTCTCCTTGATGAGTCAAAATTGGGTAATCACCACTTTTGGATTGAGGTAACCAAAATGGAGAATGAGGGAAAAAGAGAGAAATAGAGGCTAAGATTATGTTTGAGAGCTATTGTTGAAAACATTTCTGAAACACTATTTTTGAGAATACAACAAAAATTTGTTTAGAAACATGAAATGATCTTAACCCATTTTCTATGTTTTTAAATGTATTTTAAAAATAATTTTTATTTTTAATGCTTTATTTTCAATTATTTTTTATATTTGTATAACTATTTTTTAAAACAGCCTTTAAAAGTCAAATTAAAACAATTAAAAGATATTTTTACCTTTGGAAATGCTTCCCCAAATGATTTTGATTAGAAAATTGTATTGATGGGATATGGAAGCTGATGGGATAAACACAAACAATGCACAACCAGGTTTTATCCCCTCTTGTGAGAACCTAATAGGAATCAATCAAATAGAACAACAAGAATTCACCAAATCAACAAGTATATGAACACCAACAATTTTTAGTGTGGAAAACCTTCTCCAATGTGAGAAGTAAAAACCACAGGACCCTTAGGCCACTTAAAAACTCCACTAATATAATCAATGGGTTACACAATTCTCTCTAGATAAAACTAGAGGCATATATCAACCATATCTTGAGACAAATTAATCTTGGCAATTTCAACAACTTTGCATAAAGACAATGGAGAAATCTCACCAAACACAACCATCGTTCTCGGACTAAAATATAACTGTTTCGAACTCCAAATCCAATCTTCACCGTTCAGAATGAAGATCAATGAGTTCTAAACGTGCTCACCAAAAATCAGCTCAATCGAACCACAGAGTAATCTTGATCGAAGCTCATGATCAAAACTGTCTAGATAGAAAACTCACCAAAACAGAGGCTCTGTTCTCGGACTGAAAGACAACTGTCCGGAACTCCAAATCCGATCTCCACCGTTCAGATTGAAGATCAATGAGTCACGAACCTCTCTTCCAAATTTCAAGTCGATCGGCCCACAGACGAAGGAAGATCGGACCTTTGATGAAATTTGGACAGTGAAGAAAAACTGAGTTTTTCTCTCTAACTTCAAAAATGATGGTTCTCCCCTTCTCTCTCTTTTCTCCTTCTACTCTCTTTTTCTTTTACCTCCGATGGCCGCAAAAAAAATTGGAAGAAGAAGAAGAAGAGGGATTCTTTTTTTTTCTAACCCTTTTATATAAAGGCCTAAGAGGCCTTAAATTTTAGGCTTTTAATTTAGGCCTTCCACATGAGAAAAAGCCCAACAAATCTCCCCCTTTCTGATTATGTGGAGGGACTCGCCATCCCGATGATTGAATAACAAACTTCAAGCTTCTCACTTGGTAAGGACTTCGTTAACATATCTAAGCCATTGTGATTGGTATGTATATTCTCAAGTTCAAACAAATTGTCATTGAGAGCATTTCTCATCCAATGATACCTCACTTCAATGTGCTTCGACCTTGCATGAAAGGTAGAATTCTTACTAAGGTGAATGGCACTCTGGTTATCACAGTATACCACATAGCGCTGCTGATTAAACCCGAGCTCATGTATGAAACGCTTCATCCACAACAACTCTTTACATGCTTCTGCTGCTGCAATGTACTCTGCCTCTATTGTAGAAAGTGCAACACATTTTTGTGGTCTTGATTGCCAAGACACAACACCTCCTGAGAATGTCATCAAATTGCCTGAAGTAGACTTCCTATTATCTACATCCCCTGCCATGTCCGAATCAATGTAGCCAACAAGTATTGGTTTCCCACTTCCAAAAGTGAGTTTCAACTTGGAAGTGCCTCGCAAATATCTCATAATCCACTTGACTGCCTCCCAATGTAGTCTTCCTGGATTAGATAGAAAGTGGCTAACAACACCAACTGCATAAACTATGTCTGGTCTAGTACATACCATGGCATACATCAAACTTCCTACTGCTGAGGCATACGGAACTCTTCTCATGTCTTCCTTCTCCTTATCTGTAGAAGGGCTATGTCTGCTGCTTAGCTTAAAGTGACTAGCTAAAGGAGAACTAACCACTTTAGCTTTGCTCATGTTAAATCTTTCAAGCACCTTTTCAATATATTGCTCCTGTGACATACAGCTTCTTAGATGTTCTATCTCGCTCAATTCTAATACCAAGAATTTTCTTTGCCGACCCCAAATCCTTCATGGAAAAGGATTTGCTTAACTGCTTCTTCAGCTTATCAATTCTTGAAACATTTCTTCCAACAATCAAGATATCATCAACATAGAGCAACAATATAACAAAATCATCATTAAAGAATTTCTGCACAAATACAGAATGGTTAGAAGTAGTTTTTTGGTAGCCTTGCTCCTCCATAACTGATTCAAACTTCTTATACCACTACCTCGGTGCCTGCTTCAAGCCATAAAGACTTTTCTTCAACTTACACACATAATCCTCTTTTCTTTTTATTGTGAATCCTCTGGTTGTTCCATATAAATTTCTTTGTCTAAATCACCATGGAGAAATGCAGTCTTAACATCCATCTGCTCAATTTCCAAATCAAGACTAGCTGCCAAGCCCAAAACTACACGAATAGACGACATCTTAACAACAGGAGAAAAAATCTCATCAAAATCAATACCTTTCTTTTGACTGAACCCTTTGACAACCAATCTAGCTTTGTAACGTGGCTGTGAAATGTGTTCTTGCTTCACTCTGTAAACCCACCTGTTATTCAAAGCTCTTTTTCCCTTTGGCAACTTGACAAGCTCAAAAGAATGATTCTCATGCAATGACTTCATCTCATCTTGCATAGCATCAACCCACTTCATCTTATTTTCATCTCCCATGGCTTCCTCATAACTTTCAGGTTCTTCCCCGTCAGTTAGTAATACATAATCATCAACAGAATACCGTGTGGAAGGATGTTGGTCTCTGGTAGACCTCCCGAGTGGAATATCTGGTGGAGCCTTTGTTACTGGTGACTACTCATGAACATTATCATCCATCTCAACCTATGTGGGAGTTTTAACATCACCAATGTCAGGTTGGTCATCATGTGCTTCATCTTCAACTTGTCCAACAAGATGTGTCAAAGGAACTGGATCTAAGTTAATCAGATTATCACTATACTGAAACTCTGTTGCATCAGTCTTCTCAATGTCCTGTATGGTATGATCTTCCATAAACGTAGCATTTCGGCTTCTTACAAGTTTTTTCTGCACTGGATCATAAAACCTGTAACCAAGCTCATCCTGACCATAGCCAATGAATACATAAGGTCTTGTCTTAACATCAAGCTTAGACCTCTCATCTTTCAGAATGTGCACAAAAGCCTTGCATCCAAAGACACTCAAGTGATCATAAGAGATTTCATTATCTGACCAAATTCTATCCGGAACATCAAAATCTAAAGGAACACATGGTGTAAGATTGAGAACATGTACAACAGTATTCAAAGCCTCACCTCAAAAGGATCTTGGCAACTGTGACTGCGAAAGTAAACATCTCACCCTTTCAACCAATGTCTTGTTCATTCTCTCAGCCAACCCATTCAACTAAGGAGTCGTATGAGGTGTCTTTTGATGTCGAATACCATGTTGTCTACAATACTCATCAAAAGGACTAGAATACTCACCCCCATTATCAGTCCGGATGCATTTCAATTTTTCACCAGATTGTCTCTCAACAAAAGCATGAAACTACTTAAACACCTCTAACACTTGGTCTTTTGTTTTCAAGGTATACACCCAAATCTTTCTTGAATGATCATCTATAAAAGTCACAAAATATAGAGATCCACCAAGTGTTTTTGTTTTCATAGGACCACATACATCAGAATACACTAAATCAAGCATACCTGGCTTCCTTGTATGGCGGTGTGTTTTGAATGCAACTCTGGTCTGCTTTCCTACTAAGCAATGAGCACACCTTTTCAAAGATCCCTTCTTCATACCAGAAATAAGATTCTTCTTAGCCAAAATCATCAAGCCCTTCTCACTCATGTGACCGAGTCTGTTGTGCCAAAGCTCAACTATGCTATCATCATCCACTGCATTGATACTGGAATCAATTACCCTTGCCTGCATCAGATACAATGAGGAACACTTCTTTCCTTTTGCTACCACCATAGAACCTCTGGTGAGCTTCCACTGGCTATCACGAAAGGTGTTGCATAACCCTTCATCATCAAGCTTACCTGTGGAGATTAAATTCATGCGGATATCCGGAATGTGTTTGACATTCTTCAAAATCAACACAGTACCATTACTAGTCTCCAAACGCACATCTCCCATACCAATGGCTTTAACTGAGCCATCATTACCCATCTAACACTTCCAAAATCATCGGATGTGTAGGATGTAAAGAAATCTTTCCGAGGTGTAGCATGGATTGAGGCACTGCTATCAATCACCCAACTGGTCTCTTGGCAAGCAAAATTAACATCACTATCATAAATAATAAGGAAATCTAAAGTGGTAGTGGCAACTCGATCATCTTCACCACCATTGTCATTCTTCTTGTCCTTCACTTTCCCTTGTTTCATATCTCTCTTCAATTGGCGACAAGACTTCCTTATATGCCCTTTCAAATGGCAATAGTGACACTCAACATTGGCAAACTTGTTAGTCTTACTTTTGCTTCTATCTCTGTTCTTCGGACCTCTACTCTTACTCCTCCCCCTCTTTATAGTAACTAGGACATCTGATTGTGAAGAAGAACCCTGTGACTTTCTTTTCATCTCTTCATTCAAAACACAACTCTTAATCAAATCCATATTCATAGTACCATCTGGGGCTAAGTTAGATAAAGAAGTTCTAAACGTCTCCCACGAGTTCAGCAATTTACCAAGAAGCCACAACCCTTGCACCTCTTCCTCAAACTTGATATTCATTCCAACCAACTGATTAATAATACCTTGGAATGTATTCAAGTGATCTGTCATAAGAGTTCCATCTTGATACTTCAAGCTAATCATCTTCTTGATAAAAAACGATTTATTGTTACCAGTTTTTCGAGCATATAACTGTTCGAGCTTGTTCCATAGACTCCGTGCATGTTTCTCTTCACTAACATGATTGAGAACATTATCATCTACCCACTGTCTAATATAGCCACAAACTTGTCAATGAAGTAAATTCCATTCTGCATCAGTTTTATTTTCTGGCTTTCCGGAAGCAAACACAGGCAAATAATAATCCTTCACATACAATAAGTCTTCCATCTTTCCTTTCCAAACATGATAATTGGAGCCATTCAGAGTAATCATTCTACTTGTATTGTTTTCCATTGTTCTACACAAGGAACAAATTATCTTGAACCTATGCTCTGGTACCACTTTGATGGGATAAACACAAACAATGCACAACCAAGTTTTATCCTCTCTTGTGAGAACCTAATAGGAATCAATCAAATAGAGCAACAAGAATTAAGCAAATCAACAAGTATATAAACACCAACAATTTTTAGCGTGGAAAACCTTCTCCAATGTGAGAAGTAAAAACCACGGGACCCTTAGGCCACTTAAAAACTCCACTAATATAATCAATGGGTTACACAATTCTCTCTAGATAAAACTAGAGGCATACATCAACCATATCTCAAGACAAATTAATCTTGGCAATTTCAACAACTTTGCATAAAGACAATGGAGAAATCTCACCAAACACAGATCAAAGCTCATGATCAAAACTGTTTGAATAGAAAACTCATCAAAACAGAGGCTCTGTTCTCGGACTGAAAGACGACCGTCCAGAACTCCAAATCCAATCTCCACCGTTCAGATTGAATATCAATGAGTTAAGAACCTCTCCTCCAAATTTCAAGTTGATCGGCCCACAGACGAAGCGGGATCGACCTTTGATGAAATTTGGACAGTGAAGAAAAACTGAGTTTTTCTCTCTAACTTCAAAAATGGTGGTTCTCCCCTTCTCTCTCTTTTCTCCTTCTACTCTTTTTTTCTTCTACCTCCGATGGCTACAAAAAAAAAAAATTGGAAGAAGAAGAAAAAGAGGGATTCTTTTTTTTCTAACCTTTTTATATAAAGGCCTAAGAGGCCTTAAATTTTGGGCTTTTAATTTGGGTTTTTCACATGAGGAAAAACCCAATAGAAGCGGGCTAGTAATTAGAGTTTCTATCGGGTACTGCTTGGCCGTGGCGAAATGTAAATGGTTAGTGAAGACTTTTGGAAGACAAAAAAGAAAACTGAGAAAGAAAAACCATAAGGGGTTTACATGTAAGTGTAAAGAAAACTTCAAAGACCAATTCTGCGAAATATATTTCAAGTACTCCTGTAGGTGATTGTTGAAGTAAGAACCATGGTTTGAAATTTCAGGAAATTTCGGTTATCAACGAGTGTTGATAAATGTCATCAATTATCGGTTGATGGAAATATCACCATATTTCTCGATTTTTTATATTTCCCGATTAGTCTTCCACGCACGGTCAACCACAACCTACTCTCGGTATAGCCCCACTCACAGCCCACACGTGGTTTTTTGTTCAGCCCCACTCAAAGCCCAATCTCCCACAAACCCACTCACAGCATCAAACCCTTTCACAATGTTTGCCCTTTCACAATGTTTGCCTTTGCGCAGCAGCAGTGGGGATTCGAACCTGATCAAAAGGGATGAAGTCAAGACTTGGCTACCACAGGGTCAACACCTCTTTTGTAAATATATATATTCAATTTAAATTTCTTAAAGTTCATTATTAAAAACAAATTCTAATTATTTTATTTTAAATTTAATTTAGTTGATTAATAAAAATATAAAAACCAACATTATAATTTTCTTAATAAGACTTTTTTTTAATATAATTTATATGATAATTAAATATAAAAAATATAAATATAAATATTAAAAAATCATATATACATCATCATTTTATTTACATTATTGAATACATTTAAATTAAATAAATTATAGTTTTAATATCAAATATATCATCATTTATCTTATTAATCATATTTTTTAAAATTACTATCATTTCTTTTTTAAATTTTTTATATTTATCCTTTTAATGTTGAATATCTTTATATTAAAATATTAAAAATATAAATTTATTGAAAAAAATACTAAAATATAAAAATAATAATAATGAAATTATAATATTTTATAAATTAAAATTAATTTGATAAGATAAATAATAAATTATATATTAAGACAATATATCTTTGCTTACGGATATTTTTTTCATTAATTATATCTATGTCAATTACACTTACAAAATAACTTTAGAATGTGTGTTTTTTCCTATTTGATCATTTTGAAGTTTTTTCAAATATTTTTATGAATTTTGAATAATTTTTGCATCATCGATATTTTTGTCAAAATATTCACTGATATTTTCGATATATCCGTAAAATCCAAATATCAATATATCTGTCTTTATTAATATTTCAAACCATGGTAAGAACATGACTGCCAAAAGTTATTTTAGAGTATTGGATCCATATGACTTTACATGCAGATAAAAAATTTATACATTTTAAAATTTTTTAATCTTTATATAAAAAAATAAATAAAATGAGGTTGAAGTAATATATAAAAATAATTTATTGATTTTAAATTTATTTTTATATTTTGTTTCATTTTTTCTTTCTTTCTACTTTTCCTCATTATTTTCTTTTCTTCACATTTTTCCTTAATTTTTTCTTTTTTTTTTTTTGGGAAAACCAAACATAACCTAATTTTTTCTAAAATAGTGGAAGCCTAGAAAATTTACCTCTTATCCAAGTATCGCAATTCTTTGTGAGTTTATATAAAAACTTGAACCCATAAAGTGATGAAGCACACAAATTTAAATTAGTAGACTAAAGGCCCTAATTTTATTTTTTTATTTTTTATTTTTATTTTTACCTTATATCTTTCCCATAAATAAAAATGTATATTTCTAAAAGGGAGTTGGCTGGTGGACAATTCTATCTTTCGATCACTAAGAGAGATAAAACTAACAAAGTGGGAGTTATTTCTATAATTAATAGCCCACTTAACTCACCTAACATGATTAAATTTATTTCAAAATTACAAAATAATCAAGTGCTTAAAAACAAGGATTGGGTGCATGTGCTGGAGACATGTCTTAGACTTGTTTACTAATTGTTTTTAAAAATAGTTTAATGTTCTCTAGAGAAAAAAAAAAAAAAAAAAAAAAGGGAAACATATTTAATAACAAAAAAATAGTAAATAGTTTTCTATTTTTAAAAACAAAAACAAAGTATTTTTAAAAAACATCTTTTATTTATTTTTCATTGTTTTCTAATTGTTATGTTAAAAAATTAATTATACAAATATAGATAATAATTAGAAATAAAAAAAATTATAAATAAAATTTATTTTTATAATTTATTTAAAAATATAAAAAATATATTATGAACATTTTTTAAAGTCCTAGACATACTTTTGTTTTAGACAACAATAGTTTTTATAAACTGTTTTTTAAAATTGTTTTCAAGAACACTTTTCATGCAAGAGCTTAACTAGAAGAATTATAGAATTGTTTTCATTCTCTATATCAATATCGATTTGATAATTTTAATTTACATCGATATCTCATCACGCTAACTTTATCTTCTAACTTTTTATTTCTTTAATAATCTAGTTTCTATTCTCGATTCATTGTGAAATGATCTATTCTATGCAGTTACCTATCAATTTTTACAAATTGTCCTAAATATAATAGGAAAAAGAAAAATCCTATGAAAAATATAGAGTTGCTTTGCTTTCTACAGTAGAATAGATCAGATATATCCATGGCCCAGAACATGGAACCAGAGACTCCAAACAGGTATACCTCCATTTCTGTGCTAGAACTCCAAAGGACTGTGTGGCCATTAGATTGGTCTTTTGCATGTGTCTTGACCTTTGGCACTCCCTTAGAGCTTGACAATGGCATGGTGTGGAAATGGATGCATTATTACATCCCTCGTTAAAAACACAAAGAGAGACAACTTCATTTGGAGCATGACTCCAAATGAAGACAGGTCATTTATTTGGAGTTTTTCACCTCGGACTCAGCATTCTAAAACGATGTGGTGTAAAGTGTTGCTTGAAGTTCCTCAACTTACGGAGACTACTTGGACATGTTAGTGAGATTTTTGGTGGTGACCAAGACTTGGCAAGGGTCTTATTCTGGAACCATATATCTATGTAGAATTATGCCCATAATGGGTAGCTATCAGTATCACTGCAGCTTGTAGCTTCATCTTTAGGCACTAACCTAGAATCACCGAGCCTTAGACATGAGTACCGCAGTCCTTGATAATGCATGTACCTATTTATTTTTTCTTTGTTCAATTCATCAATAAATGGTTGATCTTGTCTTATTTCTCTAAAACCAATTGCAGCTGGATAAGGGGTTTTTGTTAAATGAATTTTGAAATCAATAACAAAATTGTTCTAAACAAAAAGCGTAAGTGCTGCTTTAAGACAAGAGGTTGTCTATTATGTATAGGAAAACTTGAAAAAGATGGACTTCAAAGAATTTCCGAATTGAAGGGTGCTGTTGGCCTAGAGGACCCAGCATTCTAAAATGAAATTTGGCCATTATGTCTAGTACTGTTGCTTTAGTTCCCTCAGCTCACAGAGACTAAGTGAAATGTTAGTGAGATTTTTGGTTTGTGTCAAGGACGTGTGGGTGACTTTGTGGGGTTGAAGAAGTCTTCCATTTCCGAAACCATGTTACAATATGCAGCATTTTGGCGTTAGACCTGCAACAGGATCCGTGAACGTGGTTGCTTTGCTCTCCTGCAAAAGTCTTTTGCGTGTGTGAAAATTGGCACCTAAGCTCTATGGTGTGTGTTTGGTACATATCTGAAAGGAACTAGAATCCTCATGGTACGCATGCAGTTGAATGTCTTGTATTTGAAGATAATAATTATGCTTGAGAGCACCCACGACGTATCATGGATTATTAGTTGAATAAGTGACTCCAAACAGGATTTTCTATTTCCCCATTAGACCTTCAAACACGGTTCTCCTGTTCATTCGAACAAGTCTTTGGCCGGTCTCCTTATGTTTGCCACTGGGGCTGGTAAAAACGTGAGCTTGACTCAAATGAAGACAGGTTCTGTTGGGAGTTTTCCATACTGATCCACAAGTTTGAAGGGCGCTGGGAGCATTCTAAAATGAATTTTGGCTTTGTTCACCTTAACTAGATCAAATTTGAAACTAACCACTTATTTGTGAAGTCCCACATAATTGGGTATCATTTGTTATTTGATAACCAGAGTAAGATATTTTGAATGTATTTAATTTGGTTTTGATGAGAAATTGTTTTGAAATGGATATGAAAAAATTTTGTTAAAAAGTTTGAATGTATTAATATTTTGAACTTAAAAATTTTTATGAAAATAATTATATGTTATATCTCCTATTTGTAAACATGATTGAAAATGTTTGATCTATGAAACTGCATTGATGTTCCTTATTGAACTTTAAGCTCATGCCCTTTTTTTGATAATTTTTTAAGTACTTTCAGTTCGGGCGAGGAGTGATGGCTAGGTTGGGAAATTTTTCTTTGTTAGGACTTTGGTTCAAACTTTATTTTGGACATTGTTTAGATGTTAAATTTTAATTCCTGTTTAAATTATTTGAATTAGGAGCTATTTGGACAATAACACTTTAGTTGATGTGTTAGTTTTTAAAGTTGGGAATTAGGGATCATAAAATTTATTTTATTTTACTACTCTGAACAAGAATTTGGTAATTGGTAATTTTCAATTACAATACAAATGTTTGTGTTATTTTCACTTTGAGCCTTTAGGTTTGACGTGTGAAATGACCGTCATGCCCTTGGAGTGGGTTTTGGGGCGTAACAATTTTCAAGAGCAATTTTCTGTTTTTTAGAACAAAAAAAAAACTAAAAAACTCGTTTGAGAATCAGAAACTGTTTTCTGTTTTCTTTCTATTTTTTATTATCAGAAAGCAGAAAATATGGTGTTTTCAAATAACTTCTTTTAGTTGTTTTCAGTTGTTTTTTAAGAGCTATTTTAAATAATAATTATACAAATATATATAATGATTAAAAATAAAGCTATGGACATAAAAATTATTTTTAAAATATATTTAAAAATATTAAAAACATGTTAAAAACAATTTTAGATGCCAAAACAAACTTTTATTTTACAAAATATCATAGAATAATTTTCAAAAACTGTCCTTAAAAATTTTTTTTTAGAACTATTTTAAAAAACAATTACAACAAGGCCTTAGAGAATGCTCAAGTCCAAAGTCTTTTTTCGTTCTCTTCACGTCATGATGACTCCAAATGGAGACAGCTTCATTTGGAGTTTTTCATAGAAGGCCCAACATTCTTAAATGAATTTTGGCTATTAATTCAGCAACTCCAAAGAAGTCTAGGGCGACCACTATTTTTGTGGTGAACCAGCTTCCTGCGATCTCATCACTTGTGAAATTTGGGCTCCACTAGAGCTTCTGTCAAGTCACCAATCGAAGAGAGGCTGTTCATCAGCTTAAGCCAATGCAGGTCATATAATAAATGGAGATTTTTATTAGTAACAAGGAGTAATGGAGGGGCATATTCTGAAACAGTTAAAATTTTTAAAATTTGATGTAATAATGTTGTTTTTAATATCTTAAATTTTGAAGCAATTTTAAAAGCCATTTTCTCTCTAAGCCTCAAAGAATGGTTCTATTTTATATAGGAGTTAGTATTATTATTATTTTTTTTGTTTTTAAAAATAGAAAATAAAAGGTCCAAAACAGTATCTTGATTCCAAACAGTTTTTTAAAAAATAAAAAATAAAAAAAGTATATCATTTGTAAAAACAATTTCTTTCATTATGTAAAAAGATTTGTAATTTCAATTTGATATTAATATTAAATTAAATTCCATTTAAATTTTGTGAAAAGTTTTTCATACTGGTCCACAAGTTTGGAGGGCGCTGGGAGCATTCTAAAATGAATTTTCGCCTTTACGTGAGTGATGGTTTGATTCCCTCAGCTTGCAGAGAATACATGAAATCTTGATAAGGGGCCTACTATGTAGAATTATGGCATTCTAAATATAACATGCTTCTCTCTGTTATGTAGTATTGTTTCTGATCTCCCCAATTCAAGAATAAATGAGCATTATGGACGGACTCTATGGGCATGCAGAAACTCCAAACAGGAAGATATCCCTTTCTGATACTCCTTTCTATGTCAGACCTGCAATAGAATGTGAACTTGGTTAATTTGCTCTCCTCATCTGCTATAGTTTTTTTTCAATCCTATAAATCTTGGTGGAAATCAATTGCAAATAGACATATTCACATCTCTTCTTGCTCCACTAAAGACTTTGAGATGTGCAAATGGAAATCAACTACAATAGCTTGTTTTGAGACTCTGAAATTTTCCTTCCAGTGCACATGGAAATCAACTGCAATAGCTTGTTTTAAGACTTTGAAATTTTCCTTCCATCTCCACTAACGACTTGAGGGACAGGTCTATTATGGCATGACAAGGCCGCTTTAATCACTTCCACAGAGCTAACGTTTTTAAAATTTTTGAAATTTGATGTAATAAAGTTTTTTTATTATTTATTTATTTTTATTTTTTTAATATCCTAAATTTTTAAGCACTCTTAAAAGCCATTATCCCTTTAAGCCTCAAAGAATTGTGAAGTTAGTATCATTTTTCGTTTTTAAAAAATAGAAAATAAAAAGTGTATCAAACAATATCTTGATTGCAAATAATTTTTTACAACAGTAATAATAAGAAAAGTAAGTCGTTTATAAAAATAATTTCTTTTATTGTGTAAAAAGATTTTTAATTTCAATTTTATATTAATATTAAACTAAATTCCATTTAAATTTTGTAAAAAATTAAGAAAACAATTTTATAAATGGTATTTAGTAAAATATGAATGGTATTTTTTGTGTTAAGAAATAATAATAAATTATGGATATTAATATTTTAATAAGGTATAAATTATATTTTTATCCAAAAAGAACTTGGTTAAGATATTTTATTTAAAAAAACTTTAAAAAATAAGGACAATTCACTCTTTTTAACATATGTAAATAAACTAAATTTTTTACTTTATGTACACAATTACTCTCTTAATTGTTCGTACATATTCTTTGTCCAAAAATTTAACTGTATTTTCCCTCAAACTCTACATGACCTAAATAGAGTATAAACTCTAAACATCTTCCAAACTCGTGTTGGTGTTTAACATTGCTTTATGAAAAATTTATGTTCATTTCAATTATGTTTTACTCTTTAATGGAGTTTATGTTACATATATCATAAAATAACACTGATGTATACAAATTGTTCTTTTCTAATTAATAATATTATCTAATATTTTTTATTTATAAATTTTAAATATTTTTATTATGAATATTATTAAAAAAAATTACAAACTAAATTATAAATTATAGAATAATTTCCAAATAACATGAAAGAAATTCTATATCTTTTTTTTTTCTTATTGAATATTTTATTTTATAATATACATATCTTATCCTTGGTATAATCCATCTTTTATTATTTTGTCCAGAACAATAAACTGAAAGAGGAGGTCCCAAAATCAATCTGCAACAAGACTTCTCTGGGTATTATTGATTTGTCCAATAACTATTTGAGTGACGTAATTTTAAACAAACATCATGGAAATGTATTATATTTTTCCTTCCACATTATAATTTTTTTTTTACAAAACAAACGTAAATATGACATTACATATATCTATATATATATATATATATATGCATATAATCAACAAAATGTAACCAATGTTTTTATAATTTGATGTAACAAAGTTTTTTACTTTTTATTTTATTTTTAATATCTTCATTTCTTAAGCAATTTTAAAAGCCATTATCTCTTCAAGCAAGTTAGTGTCAATTTTTTTTTTTTTTTTGTTTTTATAAATAGAGAATAAAAGGTGTATCTAAACTTGATTGCAAACAATTTTTAAAGATATTAAAAAATTAAAAAGTATATCGATTGTAAAAATAATTTCTCTTATTGTGTAACAAGATTTTAATTTTAATTTCAATTTATATTAATATTAAATTAAATTCCATTCAAATTTTGTGAAAAAATAACAAAACAATTTTATAAATAATATTTAGTAAAATATGAATGGTATTTTTTGTCTTAAGAAGTAATGATAAAACGTGGATATTAATATTTCAATAAGGTACAAATTATATTTTTATCAAAAAAGAACTTGGTTAAAATATTTTATTTAAAATGAATTAAAAAAATAAGGACAATTCACTACTTTTAACATATGTAAATAAACTATGTTGGGAATTGTCTCAAATTGCTAATTAGTAAAGATTCCATTTTTTTTATATATAAAAAAAAATATTATATTGAATATTTTTGGGTTGATATATTATTGTAATATTAAACTTTCTTATAGAATAAGGAAGGTTGTTGAAAATATCTCTATAAATATTCTAGGTCATGAGAAAAAAAAATTATGAGATGGAGATGGACTTGTAAAGACTATACAAGGTGGATGGAGATGTGAGGAAGTACGGTAAGTACCCGGTGGAGCGAGAGGGCTTGTGGTAGGGTAGGGATACGAAGAGTGGGGAAACATGAGATGTTTCGGCAACCCAATAGTTTTATCTGGTTATGTCCTCTATGATGTTTTGGTTTTGTCCTCTGTAATGTTCTCTATTGTATAGTGGAATGATTCTCTCTCATTCGTGGACGTAGGTATAGTTGGCCGAATTAGGTTAAAACCTCGTGTAATGTATGTATTATTATTTTATCTTTATGTAACAATGATAGCATCAAAGCTTTTACCATCGTAACAAACTGGTATCAGAGCACTAGATTTTTGCTATGGCAAGTTAAGATGTCGGTTGTGCTCGCGTAGATGGATTTGGATGATGCACTATTAAGGTTTGATAAGATGCCCTTGTCATGGACACAAGAGGAAAAACAACGTAAGGATCGAAAGGCTCTATCTCAAATTCATCTTCATCTATCAAATAAAATTTTACAGGACGTTCTAAAGGAGAAAACTGTTGCTGCATTATGGTTAAAGTTGGAGCGGTGCATGACAAAAAGTCTAACTAACAAGTTGCATCTGAAGCAACGATTGTATTCTCACTGTATCAAAAAGTGTGTCTTTAGAAGACCACTTAACCGTCTTTAAGGAAATTGTTTTTTATTTAGAGACCATGGAGGTTAAGTATGATGAAGAAGATTTAGGGTTTGATTCTATTGTGTTCGTTGCCCTCTTCATATGCCACTTTCAAAGATACTATTTTGTATAGTCGTGACACCCTTACCTTGGAGGAAGTTTTTGATGCTTTATTTTCTAAGGAGAAGATGAAGTAGCTTGGGGTTGGATCTGAGGCTCAAGCAGAGGGCCTTGTTATTCAAGAGAGGACACAAGAAAGAAATTCTAGTGGTAATGTAAGGGGTGGATCGAAATCTAGCAATAAAGACAAAACCTGCATGTACTGTAAGAAAAAAGGACACATCAAATTTTAATGTTATAAGTTATAGAATAAGAATAAGAATAAGAGAGTTGTTGCAAATCAAAAAGGAAAACAACCAAAAAAATCTAGTGAAGCCAGTGTTGCAGAAGATGAGTATAGCGATGAAAAACTCCTTGTTATTTCTGATGGCGACTCCAAACATTGTGAGAATTGAATTCTTGATTCAGGTTGCACATTTCATATGTGTCCTAATCGGGACTAGTTTTCAACATATCAAATAGTGCCCAGAGGTGCTATGTTGATGGAAAATAATGCATCTTATAAGATAGCTAGTATTGGAAAGGTCAGAATCAAAATGTTTGATGGGGTTGTTAGGACACTTGGTGATGTGGGACATGTTCCAGATCTAAAAAGGAACCTTATCTCGTTGAGTAATCTTTATTCAAGAGGGTCCAAGTACACTAGTGAAGGTGGAGTCCTAAAGGTTAGCCAAGGTGTTCTTGTTGTGATGAAAGGGCATAAAAGGTTTGTCAAATTATATGTCTTGTAGGGATCCACAATTATAGGTGATGCAACTATTGCTACTTCTTCCTTATCAGATGGTGATGTTACTACACTTTGGCATATGCGTCTTGGGCATATGAGTGAGAATGTGATGATTGAATTAAGTAGAAGAGGACTTCTTAATGGTCAGAATATTAGTAAACTGAAGTTCTATGAGCATTGCATTTTTGAGAAGCAGAAGAGAGTCAAATTCACAAAAGGCATTCACAACACAAAGGGGACACTCAATTATATACATTATGATCTCTGGGGACGATCTATGGCCTTCTAAGGGAGGTGCTAGTTATATGTTAAGTATCATTGATGATTTTTCCAGAAAAGTTTGGGAGTTCTTCTTGAAGCAAAAGAGTGATGTGCTAGCTACATTCAAGGAGTGGAAGATTATGATTGAGAAACAAATAGGAAAGCAAGTAAAATGTCTTTGCACTGATAATGGTTTGGAGTTTTGTTTTGATGAGTTTAATGCTCTATGGAAGTCGGAAGGAATTGTGAGACATTATACAGTTTGTCATACTCCATAGCAAAATGGTGTGGCGGAGTGAATGAATAGGACTCTGATGGAGAAAGTACATTGTATGCTTTCCAATGCTGGTTTACCTAAGTCTTTTTGGGCTGAAGTTGCCTCTACCACTTGTTTCCTCATTAATCGCTCTGCCTTAACTACTATTGACAAAAGAACTCCACAAGAGGTATTGTCTGGCACTTCTGCTACTTACTCTGATTTGAAGATATTTGGATGTCCTGCCTATGCTCATGTTGATAATGGAAAATTGGAACCTAGATCTATAAAATGTGTCTTTCTTGGCTATAAGTTTAATGTTAAAGGATATAAGCTATGGTTTTGAGAAACCAAGAAAGTCATAGTTAGTAAAGATGTTATTTTTTGTGAAACTGCTATGCTTCATAACTCATCTTTTAGAGATTCTTGTGATAAAGAGCAATAGAAATCAAACACACATGTGGAGTTTGAGTTTGGGTCAAGATCCATACAAGAGTCTACATCTCAGTTTAGTTCAGAGATGAAGAGTGGTGTTGCTGCTCTCTCACCACCAGTGACACCACCATAGTATCATATTGCTAAAGAAAGGCCTAGAAGAGGTATTAAGCCTCCACAAAGGTATGCTAAGGCTGATTTGGTTGCTTATGCCTTAAATGTGGCTGAAGGTGTTGATTCCAATGCAAAACCTTCTACTTACTCAAAGGCAGTTAATTGTGATGATTTTGGAAAATGGATGATTGCCATGCAAGAGGAGATGGAGTCACTTCATAAGAATGACACATGGGACTTAGTGAGACTACCTAAAGGTAAAAAGGCTATTGTGGACCCGCATTTTTCACGTGCATCCCCACTCAAAGACAAGCTCATTTTTATTGGTGAAAAATTTAGTTTTGGAAAAGTCGGAATCGCCACTTATTTTATTTTATTTTAAAAGAGAAAATAAAACAAGAAATAAAACCCTAAAAAAGTGACTCCATAGTTTTTGGAAAAACGTGTTTTTGAAAAACCCAAGTCTAAGTCCGGGGATCAAGTTACCTATTGGGAAGATACCTCTAAAAGGTAGCACCCCTTTAAGCCCTACAAAGGTCTCTACTAACTAAGTTGAGGGAAATGTGACAATTAATTGGTTTATTATAGATACCTACGTAGGCTAGGTGATTTCAAAAAATAGCATGCCAAACAAGAAAACAGATCACAAATCATAAAGAAGATTTAGGGTGTGTACTTGGACTGCTTCTCAAGCGCTATCACAAGACATCAATGGTTAGTTTGGAAAGTAAAACACACAACATGTGTTTTACCCTAGTCTCTTAATTAAACATGGCAAGCTAAACAAACAACAAAAAATATATGTTGAACAAGTTGACAATCACATATGAAGCAATACATAACAATCATGTATAAAACAATACATAGTTTATGGAATTAAGATATGAAGGTAAGAAGCGTGCCTGAATAGCATAGGTAACTTGTAATGTGCTTCCACAAGACATGAGGGGTTAGATAATAAATAATAAAATAATCCTAGCATGCTTGTTATCTAATTAGCAAAGCAAAAATAATCAAAGTATACAAAATCATCAATTATCACATACATCTTGTATATAATTCCTAAAAAAATAGATAGACATGATTACAACAAGTAGCAAAAGTGGCAACAAAGGTGAGTTTTGAAAAAAAAAAAAAAGATTTTATGTAGGGGTTTCACCAATTCCCCAATTGATATACACGAATCTAGCCTAGAATTATCCCATTTGTTTGGGACCACAAGCTTGGATTCATGTCTTACTCAAAACCGTAGTTTTAATTGAAAACTAAGAAAGATGCGAATCGATCAAAACATGGTTGCATGTTATTTTAAAAAAAATGAGATTTTGATTCTAAGGAATACAAATGAATTTTTGAAAACAGATTTTCAAAGGGAGCTTTTGAGAAAGGTATTTTGTTTTAAAATAAAAGAAATTAATTTGAAAACAACAAAACATAAGAAACAGAATACCAAGCAAAACAAAAGAAAACGAAATCACAAAGTAATTTTTTTTTTTTTTTTCAACTGAGCAAACTAAAGTTGTGAGACAAAGACCAATCATCATTATTTTCCGATGGTCTCAAGCAAGATCACAAGATATCGATCAAGAACTAACCACTGAAACTTTGAAAGCATTTAAACTTAAGATAAATCAATCAAGAGCCAATAAATGAGTTTTAAAATGAAACTAATAATATGCGATTATCACAAATTGTCAACTAAGTTTCAAAGAAATAATAAACGTCGTTCAGATCATCAAAAGAACATCTGATAATTTAAAGAACAAAATGAACTAGCATAGAACATCAAAAATAAATAAATAACTAACTACTCAGAGACAAATATAAATTAACATGGATCCTTAAATTCAACGACTAAGGATTCTGAGAAAAATGAAAATCAACATGGATTGATCAAAATAACAATTAATAATTTTAAGGACAACACAAATTTATGGATCAATCAAAACCAAAAACTAATAATTTAAGGAGCAATATAAATTAATATGGATATTCAAAGTTAATAACAAATGATTTTATGAAATGCACACACCAACCTGGGTATTCAAAATTAACAACAAATAATTTTATAAAAAAAAAAGGAATTAAATTATTAACTAAATAGAAAAATAATAATAATAATAATAATAATAATAAAATGACCATTCATCTCTTCTCAGTATTCTTAATATTTTTATTTTTAAAATGCTAACACCGAATACTCATTACAGTGCTACATATATTCATTCCCGTTAACTTTATTTATTCAAGCATACATCCAAGCATTTCTTTACATGCGTAATTACATTATTTCAGTTTATAAATTTTTATTTTTTATTCAATCAAACTAAGGCCTCCAACACCAAGCTATCCATGGTGGCACGCATTGTTTCAATTCAAGGATTTTTTATTTTTTTATTCAAACCACTAAATTAACATATGACAACAATTATGCTCACTTATTAATTTTTTATTTTTTTATTTTAATTCAAACCATAGTATCTTATAATACGTAACATTTCACATATCTAATTGAATTCTTAACGTTCACATAGAAATTTGTCAACTTATTCATAAGGGAACAAATAACCTAATAAACTATATATAAAAAAAAAAACCTCAAAACTTTTGAACTAAATAGAATCAATCAAAACTAAATTTAATGACTTGAAAACACAAATATAACCACATAGGATTAATTAAACTAAAAAAGAAAATTAAAAATTTTAAAACACATAGGCTAAATGGGAATAATTTAAAACTAAACTTAACAAATTTACAACATGAATATATTGACATTGGAACTAATTAGATTAAATAGCTAAAATTCTAAAACAACTATGAATTGAAATTGATATTCATGAATCAAAACTTAAATAGAAAGGATTAACTTGCCTTTTTCACAAACGTATGGGCCACTTTCCACCATAAGTGCCAGTAGGATTTTCAATAATGGTTCCAAGGATGCATGGTATGATGGCTTCAAATGCTTTGTACAGTCTCTAAAGCACGACACATTAATGGAGAAAAATTCCCCTTGACAGCGTGTTGCCTCTTGTTTTGTTTAAAGATCACCCATTTTAAAAAAATCTGATGAAGTGTTCCAAAAAAATTTGAAAGAGGAATTCTTTGTATGATGCTTTCAGAATTAGCTAGAGGAATTGGGTACGTGATGCTCCCAAAAGTCTGGTACGTGCGTTCTCTTCCCAGAGATGGAGATGATGCCCTGAAGTGCCACTCGTGGAGGCTCTATTTGTGTGTGGACTGTTTTCTTCTCAAAGTGGTAGCCGTGTGGATGATGTGATGAGCCAAAACCAACTAGCTATGCGTGCTCCAAAACAACCCGTAATGTTGCGTGGCTGCCTAGAAAGAGTTGTCTTAGAGAGTCTCCCAAAGTGGCAGTTGTGAGGAAGAAGACTTGATGCATGGACTGGCGGTGGATGCAGCCCGTGGGGGTCATGCCGCTACAGGTTGCAGCGTGGAGTTGGTACTGAAAGTGTTATCCGTGGAAGAAGAGAGGGGAAAGAAAGAAAAAGGTGCGAACAGATGTCCAGAGGGACGATCGAAATGTTATCACAGTTGCATCTCAATCATGAAGCCGTCTGGATCGTGGAAGAAGAACTGATCAACTTCTAATCCCACCTTTAGTCACCTTTTCCTCCCGTAATGAATTTTTCTTTTTCTTCAGATTCTTCCTCCTCTCTGCTCTCACCAGTCGGCTACCTCTCGTCCATGTCAATGGTGCGGTTGCACCTCTTTTGGACTCCCCTCTCAGCCCGCCGTTTGTTGGAAGTTTCCTTTCAAAAAAAAAAAAAAAAAAAAAAAACTCTTCCTCCTTATCTTTCCCCAAAAATCCACTTCATTCATACACCAGAATGTTGGATATCTCTCTTCCATGTGCTGCTGAATCACCCTCCCATAAACGTCATTTTCATGTTGCATCATAATTTCTATTCCTTACCTCTCACAACCCTCCTTCCCATAATCATCCTTCTCATCACGCTCAGAATGTCTCCTCATTCTTTACCTCTACACAGCCCTCCTTCCCATAATCATCCTTCTCATCACGCTCAGAATTTCTCTTCCTTACCTCTACACAACCCTCATTCCTATAATCATCCTTCTCATCATGCTCAGAATTTCTTTTCATTCTGAACACAACCCTCCTTCCTGCACCATTTAAAGCTTATGAGATGGAAGTTAGAGTCAAGAAGTGCACTAAAAAAATTTGTGGTATTTTAAAAAAATTATGATGTATTCAAACATTTGTAAGGAGTATGATTAGTACACATACGAGGATCAATTCATTGAAAATATCCATAATCACCATTACTCGCATTTGAAAAAAAAACCAGATCAAAAGAAAAAAAATGGGAGCTAGGTGTTGCTAATCTTCTTGTTTTCCTATCATACATATAAAACCTCCTTTCTAGATTTGAATTTGTCTAAGAGGTGATTTGTTGACAAATCTTTCCACAATGATAATGGATAGCTTATAATTTTGTTTAACATAAGAAATGAAAAAGTGTAGAAGATATGACAAAGTTGAGAAATGTACACTACCAGAAGGTTTGCAAGTAGAACAGCCTTAAGGGACTTGGACTGCTGCTCAACTTCCCATAAAATAGATTAACTCCCATAAAAGGCAGCTTTCATTTTGCCTTTTCCATTTTTGAGGTACAAAGAACAATCTAATAGATTCAAGCCAGCTAGTTACATCACTTCTAATATATAAATTACTGAAGTTCATATTAATGTGCACAACTTGATAAAAGAAGGAAATGATGATAAAAAAACTCATAAGACTGAACAACATTCAGTTTGTAGTTCAATATTATAAGCCATAAGTATATACATGCTACATAACCTCAGTCCACTCACTGATGAAAAGTGAAACAAAAGTTCAAAACACCACGACATAGTAAGAAAAGAAAGAGAAAAAAGGAAATATGAAACCCAACAATGGAAGCAATATACATGGATCAAGAGACCTTTCAAGGAAATTGTGGTTGGATAAACTCAGCCTCTATGCCCTCTTTTTGCCTTCCTTCTCCATTTTGGTTGCCTCCTTCCGAAGGTTTTCACAAACCACTCATGTTTCCATGAGGTCAAGATGTACCCAACTGAAACTCCAATTATTAGCCCACTTCCATATCCCATTGACACAATTTTCCAATCAAATTCACTTGATGAACTTTGTTGAGGGATTGATGGAGCTGGTGGTGAAGCCTCAGAATTTCCACATGCCCTTGACAAAGGACTTCCACACAATCCTAGGTTCCCATCAAATGAAGTATTTGGAAATGTTGCAAATTGTTTTCCTTGTGGTATAGGCCCTGTGAGATGATTAGTGTACATTTCTCAACTTTGTCATATCTTCTACTCTTTTTCATTTCTTATGTTAAACAAAATTATAAGCTATCCATTATCATTGTGGAAAGATTTGTCAACAAAACACCTCTTAGACAAATGCAAATCTAGAAAGGAGGTTTTATATGTATGATAAGGAAAACAAGAAGATTAGCAACACCTCCCTCCCATTTTTTCTTTTGATCTGTTTTTTTTTTTCAAATGCGAGTAATGGTGATTATGGATATTTTCAATGAATTGATCCTCGTATGTGTACTAATCATACTCCTTACAAATTAATGTTTGCATACATCATAATTTTTTTAAAATACCACAAATTTTTTTAGTGCACTTGACTCTAACTTCCATCCTATAAGCTTCAGAATTTCTTTTGATTCTGAACACAACCCTCCTTCCATCTTATAAGCCACCGTCATCTGTACAACTCATTCCTGCCATCCTATGAAAACCCTCTCACTGTCTCTCTTCACATCTCTCTATACTCGTACACTGACGAGAATCCCATTTTTTTTTTGTCAAAAGTCAATTCTGAATTTACTAAAAGGCTCTTGATCTCTCGGTGCAACTCTGTGAGTCCACTGATGCTAATCGACACCAAAATATTATAGACAGATCAATTATTCAATTTTTTTCGCAAATATGAAGAGAAAATTAAAAATTAAAAATTAAAAATTATGAAAAATCACTATGAAAATATTTAAATAAAAATTTTAATATATGCAACTATGAAAACCACACAAAAATGCAATCCACACTAGCCATGCAAACATACAAAAATTACCTGAAAGACAATTTAAGTGGGATAGTGTGTGCCTAATGGGCCTAGGGTGGTGCCTAATGGGTTAAGAGTATCTAAATGGACCTAAGGTGCCTAAGTGGGCTTAAGGTGGTGCCTAATGAGCTAAGAGTATCTAAATGGGCTTAGGGTATCTAAGTGGGCCTAAGGTGGTGCCGCCTAATGGGCCAAGTGCATCTAAATGGGCTTAGGGTGCCTAAGTGGGCCTAAGGTGGTGCCGCCTAATGGGCCAAGTGCATCTAAATGGGCCTAGGGTGCCTAAGTGGGCCTAAGGTGGTGCCTACGTGGGCCTAAGGTGGTGCCTAAAATCACAATAGGGTTAAATGAGTCCCTCAACCAAAGTATCCAGGGTGGTGTCTAATGGGCCACTAGGGAATTATTGTAAAGTACCAAACGAACACGTAATAGGACATGTGCTAGTAAAACAAAATGGAGGGTCTACAGCTGTTCATTGCAAATGGGTGTTCAAGAGGAAAGAATGAATACCAGGAGTTGAAGAAGCCTGGTATAAGGTAAGATTAGTTGCAAAGGGCTACTATCAGATTCTAGGTATAGACTTCACTGATATGTTTTCTCTAGTTGTAAAGCATAGTTTGATTCGAGCTTTGCCTGGTATTGTGACCATGCATGATTTTGACCTTGAGCAATTGGATAAGAAGACAACATTCTTACATGGAGAACTTGAAGAGTACATCTACATGCAGCAACTTGAGGGTTTTAAGTTTCAAGAAATGAGGACTATGTGTGTTTGTTGAAAAAGTCTCTCGATGGCTTGAAACAGTCACCTAGATAGTGGAATAAGAGGTTTGACTCATTCATGACTACTCATGATTTCAAAAAAAGCAATTATGACAATTGTGTCTTCTTTAAAAGGAGTGATGATGGGTCATTTGTATATCTACTCTTATATGTTGATGATATGTTAATAGCAGCCCGGGATAAGGAAGAGATAAGAAAGGTAAAAGTCCAACTCAGTAAGCAGTTTGAGATAAAAGACTTAGGAGCGACAAAGAAGATACTTGGAATGGAGATTCTGAGAGACAGAAAGGCAGGTAAATTATACCTAAGTCAGAAAGGGTACATTGAGAAAGTTCTTCACAGGTTCAATATGCAGAATGCTAAACCTGTTAGTACTCTATTAGTGGCTCATTTCAGACTTTCATCTGCTTTATCTCCACAATCAGATGATGACGTTGATTATATGTCACAAGTTCCATATTCTAGTGCAGTGGGGTCTCTCACGTATGTTATGGTTTGTTCATGTCCAGATTTATCATACGTAGTAAGTGCAGTTAGTAGATACATGGCAAATCTAGGTAAGGAATATTGAAAAGCAGTTCAATGGATTTTTAGATACTTGTGTAGTTCTATTGATATTTGTTTGCATTTTGGGAGAACTAGAGATGGAGTTGTTGGTTATGTCGATTCTGATTTTGTTGGTGATCTTAATAAAAGAAGATCTTTTACAGGGTATGTTTTTACTGTTGGTGGTTGTGTTATCAGTTGGAAAGCTACTTTGCAGACTACAGTTGCTTTGTCTACTACTAAGGTTGAGTGCATGGCTATTACAGAGGCTTGTAAGGAAGTTATTTGGTTAAAAAGACTATTTGGTAAACTTAGTGACAACTTGTAGATTACCATAGTTTTTTGTGATAGTCATAGTGCTATTTTCCTCACAAAAGATCAAATGTTTCATGAGAGGACAAAGCACATTGATGTGCGGTATCATTTTGTGCGTGATATCATTGCTCGTAGTGATATTGTTGTGGCCAAAGTTAGCACCCATAATAATCCTGCTAATATGATGACGAAGATACTCCCTATTGCCAAGTTTGGGCATTGCTTAGACTTGGTTAGTATTTGTTGTTGAATTACCCTTTTGGATTTGTGGAAGAGGTGAAGAGTTTTTTTGTTGAAGATTGGAGTTTGTTCTTTTTCCATTCCTTACATTGGAATTTGTGTCAAGGTGGAGATTGTTAGAGCTTGGTGACCCGATTTCCTTTTTTGGTCCAACCTGAAATCTTCGCGATGCGATATATATGGTGAAGAAAAAATTATGGATTTATTTCATGCTTTATTTATTTTTTCTCTCCCATATATATATATATGGGATGGTGTATAGGTTTTTAGGTATTTATATTGTAGTCACTTAATGCACTCTCCTTTTATACCAATTTTGACATAGTGGATTATTCTTCTCCTATGCCCGTGGTTTTTCCTGTCTAGGGTTTTCCACGTAAATTTGTGTGTGTTCTTATTTTTTCTAGCCTATTCTTATTTTTCTATAACAAACTAAATTTTTTATTTTATGTACACAATTACTCTCTTAAATGCTAGTACATGTTCTTTGTCTAAAAATTTAATTGTATTTTTCCGTCCAGTTTTACATGACCTAAATAAAGTATAAACTCTAAACATCTATTAAACTTGTGGTGATGTTTAACATTACTTCACGAAGAATCTATGTTCATTTCAACTAAGGTTTTTTTTTTTCAATGGAGTTTATGTTATAGATTATATTACATGTGGGTATAGGTTAAAATGGTATTTCAAAGTGTTGATGTTTTTATTAAAACTATGTTTGGTTCCCGGAAAGTACCAAAAAAAGAAAAAAAATTAATGAAAATGATTTTTTCATTTTATTTTCCTTCATTTTTTCTTTTTTTCTATTTTTCCTTGTTATTTTCTTTTCTTTTCATTTTCCCTTAATCTTTTCGAAGAACCAAACATAGCTCAAAAGTCGAAGCCTAGAAAATTTACCTCTTATCCAAGCATCACAATATTTTTTGAGTCTATAAAATAATCTTAACCCATAAAGTGAAGAAATATACAAATTTATATTATTAGACTAAAGACCTAAATTTTTTTACCTCATATGTTTCCCATGAATAAGATGTATATTTCTATAAGGGAGTTGATTGAAGAACAATTCTATCTTTTAGTCACTAAGGGAGAGATAAAACCAACATAGTGGGAGTTATTTCTAATAATTAATGGCCCACTTAATCACCTAACATGCTTAAATTTATTTTAAAATTACAAAATTTTGATATATTCAAGGGCTTAAAAACAAGGATTGGGTGGAGACATGTCTTAGACTTGTTTAGCAGCTGCTTTTAAGAATATTTTGATTCATTATGAAAAGATCTATTCTATGTGGTTGCCTATCAATTTCCTCAAATTGTCCTGAATATAATAGGAAAAAGAGATGAAATTGTTAAGAAAAATCCTATGAAAAGCATAGAGTTTATTTGCTTTTAATAGTAGAATAGACCAAATATACATCATGGACCAAGACATTGAACCAAAAACTCCAAACAGGTCTACTTTCATTTTTGTGTTAGAATTCCAAAGGGATGTGTAGCCATTAGATTGGTCTTTTGCATGTGTCTTGACCTTTGGTCCTCCCTTCGAGCTTGACAATGACATGGTGTGGAGAAATGAATACATTATTACATCCCTCACTAAAGACGCAAAGAGAGACAACTTCATTTGGAGTTTTTCATCCCAGACCCAGCATTCTAAAACGATGTGTGAAGTGTTGCTTGAAGCCCCTCAGCTTACAGAGACTACTTGGATATGGTAGTGGGATTTTTTGTGGTGACCAAGACTTGGCAAAGGGCTTATTCTAGATAGCTATCAGTATCACTGCAACTTGTGGGTGTCATTTCACTCTTTCGAATAAACTTTACCTGGTCTCATCACTAATGGAAATTTGGCTCCACCAGAGCTTCTATCAAGTCACCAATTGAAGAGAGAGGCGGTTCATCAGCTAAAGTCAATGCAGGTCATTTAATAAACAGAGATTTTGCGTAATGCCAGCCCTAAGCCTACGGAGATGACTTGACTTGTGAGTGAGATTTTTAATATTAGTAACAGGGATTCATGGAAGGGCAAATTCTAAAACAGTTTAAAATTTATGGGCAGACTGGCCTACTGGGTTGCTGTCAATGCACATTTCTCATTACTATATAAGACTATGGATCACTTTATATTTGTATACTTATTTTTTTAAATAGTATTAAAAAGCAATTGAAAATAACTAAAAGTAATTTTGCAATAATAAATTACTTTTTTTTTTTTAAGATTATAAATCATTTTTCTATTTTCTGATTGTAAAACATGTTTTCCCTCTTCTTTTTTTGTTCTAAAGAAAAAAAAAATGTTTTAAAAAAATTGTTGTCAAACATGCTTTAAATCATCCGACCATAGTATTCTTGAAAGATTTAAATCAATATTTATTTCTTGAATAAACTCTATTTCTTTTTCCATTTTTCTTGTCTTTTTATTCTACTCCTATTTGATTTTTCTCTTTCTTCTTGAAACTTGTTGTATTGTTGAGTAATGAGATGGTACTAACAATGCAAGTGACATGTAGTCTATAGTAAATTGCAACACTTGTCGAGTGGGGTGCAGCAATCACAAGTCTAGAAAATTTATATACTAGAAGTAATGTGACCCCTTGTATATATTATATTGTTCCATTTATTTTCTCACAAAGGTGAAAATGGACACTGCCCTAGCTTAGAGTTAGGATCTTTTATACGTAGCTACTAACAGTATAATGAGCAACTTGGGATGTAAAAGTGCTTGGGTGGTTTATATTTATGCAGCACTATTAATGCAAATTGTAATCAACCACGAACTGTAGATCTTAGTTATTTGGCTCTTTTGCAAGGGTCTTTTGCCTGTCATAACGTTTGACACTTAAAACTTAACAATGGAACTTATCCTCCCGACTGTAGAGTACTAACTAAAATAAATAATATTCTTTTCTATCAAAAAGGCTTCTTGGGTGTGAAGATCTATCTAAAATTTTGTCCTTGTTGAAAAGGTGAGAGAGAGAGATATCAACACTCACCTTATGTTTGTTTTATCATTGAAAAGACTAAGAATAATAAAATATAAATAAAATTAGTTAGAAATTTGTATATTTTAAAATTATTTAATGGTTTGATAGAAGAGCAAAAACAAATGAAATGAGTTTGAAGAAGTATTTAAATATTATTTATTAATTTTAAATTTATTTTTTCTTTTATTCTACTTTTCCTCCTTATTTTCTTTCTTTTGCATTTTTTCTCAATTTTTTTAAAAACCAAACATAGCCTAAAATTCTGAAATAGTGGAAGCCTAGAAATTTACCTCCAACCACAATAATGAGATTTTGTGTTATCCAAATATCATAATTCTTTGTGAAAACAATAACCTTATCCCATAGAGTGATGAAAACCATAAATTTATAAAAGACCTAAAACTTTTTTACGTTATATATTTTCTATGAATAACATGTATATTTCTACAAGGGAATTGGTTGACAAACAATTCTATCTTTTAGTCACTAAGAGAGAGATAAAATTGGCAAAGTATGGGTTGTATCTAACAATTAATAGGGCACTTAAATCACCTATCATGTGTAAATTTATTTCAAAATTATAAAATTATGAAATGAAGTGCTTAAAAATAAGAATTAGGTCCGTATGTTAGGGATGTACTTGTATTAGACCCTGTTTAGCAGTTGTTATTGAAAACAATTTTATGTTCTTATCTTGTAACTAAAGAAAAAGAGAAAACACGTTTGACAATAAAAAAAAAATAGAAAACTTGGTATTTTTAGAGAGTATTTTTTAATTGTTTTCTCATGGTTATTTTTAAAAATAATTAAACAAATATAGAATAAATAAAAATAAAACATTACAAATCAAAGTTATTTTTAAAATTTATTTTAAAACATAGAAAACAAAATAAAAATATTTCTTCAAATTTCTTAACAGACTTTTGTTTGACAAAACATTAGTTTTCAAATGTTATTCTTCAAAAATGTTTTTGAAAACACTTCCCACGCAAAGCTGGACTCGAAGAATTTTAAAATGTTATAATTTTCTATCTCCATATCTTGTAACTTTTATTTTATCTTATAACCTTTTATTTATTTCACAATCTAAGTAGTATTCTTGATTTAGAGATGAAATTATTAAGGTTATGTTAAGTTCTCGAAAAATGTGAAGGAAAATGTGAGGGAAAGAAAATAAAGAGGAAAAGTGGAAGAAAATAAAAAATAGAGGAAAATAAAAAATAAATTCAAAGTCAAAAAATTATTTTTATATATTTTTTAAAATTCATTTCACTTATTTTCCTTCTTTATATAAAGAATTAATAATTTTAAAACGTATAAATTTTTAAATAATTTTTATTATATTTCATTTCTTTCATATTTTCAATAACAAAACTAAAAATGAGAAAACTATTTTCTTTCACATTTTTTTCTTTTTACTTAGTACTTTTTGAAACCAAACATAGTATAAGAGAACTCCTATGAAAAGTAGAGGGTTGCCTTTCTTTCTATACTAGAATAGACCAGAAACTCCAAACTGTTATCTCTCCATTTTTGCATTAAAATTCCGATGCTATGTGTAGGCATTAGATTGGCCTTTTGCACGGGTCTTGAACTTTATTACATTCCAGATTGAAGAAACAAAGAGAGACTACTTCAATCAAACCAAAAAGGAATAAGTAAAAATACCCTTACCCACAAGCTTTTTGGATATGAAGTAAATGAGAATTTTTATTTGAGTTCAGCATAATGATTTTTCTTTTTTTTTAATGAAAAAAAAAAAAAATGATTTAGAGAATGCTGTAGTCCATTTGCTGAAGCCTTGTGTCGTTCTCTTCACGTCATCATGGCTCCAGATGGAGACAGCTTCATTTGGAGTTTTTCATAGAAGGCCCACCATTTTTAAATGAATTTTGGCCACTAATTCAGCAACTCGAAAGAGGTCAAGGACGACCACCGTTTTTGTGGTGAACTAGCTTTCTGCTGTCTCATCGCTTGTAGAATTTGGGCTCCACCAGAGCTTCTGTCAAGTCCCCAATGGAAGAGAGAGGCGGTTCATCAGCTTAAGCCAATGTGGGTCATATAATAAATAGAGATTTTTATTAGTAACAAGGAGTCATGGAGGGGCATACTCTGAAACAGTTTAAATTTTTAAAATTTGATGTAATAAAATTTTTGTGAATATCTTAAATCCTTAAGCAATTTTAAAAGCCATTATCTCTTTAAGCCTCAAGGAATTGTTCCATTTTATATAGGAGTTAGTGTAGTTTATTTTTATTTTTATTTAAAAAAAAATAGAAAATAAAAAGTTCAAACAGTATCTTGATTGCAAACAATTTTTAAAGACAAAAAAAAAATTAAAAAAAGTATGTCCTTTATAAAAATAGTTTCTTTTATTCCGTAAAAAGATTTGTAATTTCAATTTGATATTAATATTAAATTAAATTCCATTTAAATTTTGTGAAAAATTAAGAAAATAATTTTATAAATGATATTTAGTAAAATATGAATGGTATTTTTTGTGTTAAGAAATAATGATAAAATATGAATATTAATATTTTAATAAGATATAAATTATATTTTTATTCGAAAAGAACTTGGTTAAGATATTTTATTTAAAATAAACTAAAAGAATAAGGACAATTCACTCTTTTTAACATATGTAAATATAAATAAACTAAATTGTTTACTTCATGTACACAATTACTCTTTTAATCGTTACTACATTTTTTTTTTTTTTTCTTTTTACTTTTCTTTGTTATTTTTTCTTTTTCGCATTTTTCCTCCATTTTTTCAGAGAATCAAACATAACCTAAATTTTTCTAAAAAAGTGAAAGCCTAAACAATTTACCTCTTATCCAAGTATCACAATTCTTTGTGAATAAATATAAAAACCTTAACCCATAAAGTGATGAAGCACACAAATTTAAATTATTATACTAAAGACCCTATATATTTTTTATTTTTTATTTTTACCTTAGATCTTTCCTATGAATCAAAATGTATATTTCCGAAAGGGAGTTGGCTGATGGAAAATTCTATCTTCCCATCACTAATGGAGAGATAAAACTGATAGAGTGGGCTCACCTAACATAATTAAATTTATTTTAAAATTACAAAACTTTGAAATCAAGTGCTTAAATAAGGACTGGGTGCATGTGCCAGAGACATGTCTTAGACTTGTTTACTAATTGTTTTTAAAAACAATTATTGTTCTCTAGAGAAAAAAAGGGGAAAACATATTTAACTAAAAAAAAAAATAGTAAATAGTTTTCTATTCTTAAAACAAAAACATTACTTATTTTCCATTGTATTCTGATTGTTATGTTAAAAAATAATTATACAAATATAGAAAATAATTTAAAATAAAAAATTATAAATAAAATTTATTTTATAATATATTTAAAAAATATAAAAAATATATTATGAACATTTTTTCAAGTCCTAGACATACTTTTGTTCTAGAGAACAACAATTTTTATAAACTGTTTTTTAAAATTGTTTTCAAATACACTTTTCATACGGACCCTAACTTGAAGAATTATAGAATTGTTGTCATTCTCTATGTTATCTCATAACTTTAATTTATATCTATTTCTCATGATGCTAATTTTATCTTATAACTTTTTATTTCTTTAATAATCTAATTACTGTTCTTGATTTATTGTGAAATTATCTATTCTATGTAGTTGACTATTAATCTCTACAAATTGTCCTAAATATAAATTGCTAAGAAAAATCCTATGAAAGTATAGAGTTGCTTTGCTTTCTATAGTAGAATAGACCTGATATACACCATGGACCAGGACATCGAACCAG
This sequence comes from Vitis rotundifolia, assembly GCA_030254885.1. Lineage (NCBI taxonomy): Eukaryota > Viridiplantae > Streptophyta > Magnoliopsida > Vitales > Vitaceae > Vitis > Vitis rotundifolia. The sequence continues at coordinate 7,124,046 of CM058162.1, read as the reverse complement.
AGACTCCAAACAGGTATACCTCCATTTCTGTGATAGAATTTGGAAGAGATGTGAGACCATTAGATTGGTCTTTTGCATGTGTCTTGTCCTTTGGCCCTCCCTTAAAGCTTGACAATGGCATGGTGTGGAAAAATGAATACATTATTACATCTCTCATTAAAGACACAAAGAAAGACAACTTCACTCAAAAAGGAGGAAAAAAAAAAGTATGAGCGTACCCATGAAATATTATGAATTAACAGTTGGATCATTTAGTCCAAACAAAAATGTCTCTTTGCCCCTTAAACCTTCAAACACGGTACTTCGATTTGTTTTCTGTAGCCTTCTGCCTTTCTCTTCACATTTTCTTTTTGAGCTTGGAAAATGAGTGAGCATGACTTCAAATGAAGACAGGTTCGTTTGTTTGGACCCAAAATTCTAAAACGATGTGGTGTGGAGTGTTGGTTGAAGATCCCTACCTTACGGAGACTACTTGGACATGTTAGTGGGATTTTTTGGTGGTGACCAAGACATGACAAGGGGCTTTTTATGGAACCATATATCTATGTAGGATAACGCCCATATTGGGTAGCTGTCAGTATCACTGCAGCTTGTAGGTGTCTTTTCACTCTTCTGAATAAACTTTACCCGGTCTCATCACTAATGGAAATTAGGGCTCTACCAGAGCTTCTATCAAGTCACCAATTGAAGAGAGAGGCGGTTCATCAGCTTAAGTCAATGCAAGTCATTTAATAAATAGAGATTTTGCATAATGCCACCCCTAAGCCTACGGAGACGACTTGACTTGTGAGTGACATTTTTAATATTAGTAATAGGGACTCAAGGAGAGGCAAATTCTGAAAGTGTTTAAAATATTTATGGGCAGACTGGTCTGCTGGGTTGCAGTCAATGCACATTACTCATTACTATATAAGACTATGGATCCTGGCTGTGAACCCTCATCACTCCCATTTGCTTTCTTATTATCCATAGAAAATATGGGCTCAACTTTGTGTCTCTTCATGTTCATGCCCTTTCTCCTTTTACTCTCATCTTTTTATCTAATGGTGGCTAACTCTTCCTCTTCCATGCAGCAGCCACTGTGCCATGATAGTGAGAGCTCTGCCTTGCTTCAGTTCAAGCAAAGCTTTTCGATTGATGAGCATGCTTCTGATGATCCTTCTGCTTATCCAAAAGTTGCAATGTGGAAATCCCATAGAGAGGGAGAAGGAAGTGACTGCTGCTCATGGGATGGTGTTGAGTGTGACAGGGAGACTGGTCATGTGATCGGCCTTCACCTTGCCAGCAGTTGTCTATCTGGTTCTATCAACTCCAGCAGCAGCCTCTTCAGTCTTGTTCATCTCCAGAGGCTTGACCTCTCTGATAATGATTTCAATTACTCTGAGATCCCATTTGGTGTTGGTCAGCTTTCAAGGCTTAGGAGTCTCGATCTTTCTTTTTCTGTATTCTCTGGCCAAATCCCATCGGAACTCTTAGCACTGTCCAAATTGGTTTTCCTTGATCTCTCCGCAAACCCAATGTTGCAGCTTCAAAAGCCTGGCTTGAGAAATCTGGTTCGGAACTTAACCCACTTAAAGATACTTCATCTAAGCCAGGTGAACATTTCTTCAACAATACCTCATGAATTGGCAAATTTATCTTCATTAACATTTCTCTTTCTCAGAGAATGTGGACTGCATGGTGAATTCCCAATGACTATTTTTCGGCTACCAAGCCTACAGTATCTTAGTGTGAGGTACAATCCAGATCTGATTGGTTATTTGCCTGAATTTCAGGAAACCAGTCCCTTAAAAATGTTGTATCTTTCTGGTACAAGTTTTTCTGGTGAGTTACCAACTTCTATTGGGAGGCTTGGTTCTTTGACTGAATTGGACATCAGCTTGTGCAATTTCACAGGATTGGTCCCATCTCCACTTGGTCACCTTCCCCAGCTATCTTATTTAGACCTGTCACATAACTCTTTTAGTGGTCAAATTCCTTCTTTCATGGCAAATCTTACCCAACTCACTGATTTAGACCTTTCTTTGAATGATTTCAGTGTCGGAACCCTTGCTTGGCTTGGTGAGCAAGCAAAACTCACTCATTTGTATCTCGAGCAAATAAATTTAATTGGAGAAATCCCGTTCTCTCTTGTAAATATGAGTCAACTAACTCATTTAGCTCTTGCAAATAATCGATTGAGTGGTCAGATCCCATCTTGGCTAATGAACCTCACCCAATTAACTGCATTAGATCTTGGGGGAAACAATTTAGAAGGTGGGATCCCAAGTTCATTATTTGAACTTGTAAATCTTCAGGATCTTTCTGTACAAGGAAATAACTTGACTGGAACAGTGGAACTCCACATGTTATCTAAGCTTAAAAATCTCACCGGGTTCCAATTATCCAACAATAGGTTATCATTGCTCAGTTACACCAGAACCAATGCCACTCTCCCTACATTCAAGCTTTTAGGATTGGGGTCATGCAACTTAACTGAGTTTCCTGATTTCCTGCAGAACCAAGATGAATTGGAGGCGCTCATCCTTTCTGATAATAAAATTCATGGTCCAATTCCACAGTGGATGTGGAACATAAGCAAAGAAACCCTAGAGGTTCTGGACCTTTCTCGAAACTTTTTAACTGGCTTTGACCAACGTCAAGTTGTGCTTCCATGGTCCAGCTTATACAGTTTAAAACTTGATTCTAACATGCTGCAAGGATCACTTCCAATTCCACCACCATCAACCTCAGCTTATTCAGTCTCTGGTAATAAACTGACAGGAGAAATTTCACCACTTATTTGCAACATGACTTCTCTTAGCCTACTTGATTTGTCTAGGAACAATTTGAGTGGCAGGATTCCTCAATGTCTGGCCAACTTCAGCAAATCTCTGTCCGTATTGGATCTGGGAAGCAACAGCCTTGATGGCCCCATTCCTCAAACATGCATAGTGCCAAATAATTTGAGGGTGATTGATTTAGGTGAAAATCAATTCCGAGGCCAAATACCAAGATCATTTGCCAATTGCATGATGCTCGAGCACCTTGTTCTCGAAAACAATCAAATCGATGATATTTTCCCTTTTTGGCTTGGAGCTCTCCCACAGCTACAGGTTCTTATTTTGAGATCCAACAGATTCCATGGTGCAATAGGGAGTTGGCACACCAATTTCAGATTTCCCAAGTTGCACATCATTGATCTCTCTTACAATGAATTTACAGGTAATTTGCCTTCAGAATACTTCCAAAATTTGGATGCCATGAGAATTCGAGATGGTGATCAGCTGGGCTATAAAAAGGCAAATGTGGTTCAATTACCAACAGTACTTCGCACCAAAAATATGATGGGAGACATGGTCAGACCCCGAAATGACACTCACATCAAAATGATGATCAAAGGCATGCGAAGGGAGTACAAGAATATCCCTTATAACTTGATGAACATTGATCTATCAAACAACAAATTTGATGGAGAGATTCCAGAATCAATTGGGGGTCTGGTGGGGCTTTATTCACTCAATCTTTCCAACAATGCTCTTACAGGCCCCATCCCCACATCTTTAGCAAACTTGACTCAGCTGGAGGCGCTGGACCTTTCTCAGAACAAGCTGTTGGGGGAGATTCCTCAGCAACTAACACAGCTCACCTTCCTTGAAGTCTTCAGTGTGTCTCATAACCATTTAACAGGGCCTATACCACTGGGAAAACAATTCAATACATTTTCAAATAGTTCATTTGATGGAAACCCAGGATTGTGTGGAAGTCCTTTGTCAAGGGTATGTGGAAGTTCTAACGGATGGTCGCTAACACCACCCCCTTCAACCTTTGGAAATGCTTGCCCAAGTGATTTTGATTGGAAAATTGTATTGATGGGATATGGAAGCGGGATGGTAATCGGAGTTTCTATCGGCTACTGCTTGACCGTATGGAAAGATGAATGGTTTGTGAAGACTTTTGGAAGACAGCAAAGAAAACTGAGAAAGAAAGAACAGAAGGGGAAATAGAGATTGAATTTATCCAAACACAATTTCCTTGAAAAGTTTAGTTGTCTGTATCTGTTATATATCAATGCATTGCTTTTTTCGTTTCAGGCTCTCTTAGTGGCGGGGGTTTTACCCTGTGGTTTTGTTGAGCGAGTGGGATGAGTAAGCACAACTCCATAGAATGTAAAAGTGTTGGTGGTTTACATTTATGCAGCATGTGGATTGTAATTAATCACGAACTGAAGATCTTAGTTTTATTACTTCTTTTTATCTACCATTTCTTTCTTTGATCACTTTGCTCTTCTGCAAAAGTCTTTTGCTTGTGTCTTTACGTTTGGCGCTTAAACTTTCCAATAGAACTTAATCCCTTGATTGCTGAAAAATAATATAAAAAATGTTCTTCTCTATCAAAAAAAGCTTCTTGGCAGTAAGGCTTGACAGTTGACAACAACAGTGATTATTAATTTTGTTAGACTTTTTGGCTTTGTTTGGGAAGGGAGAACAGGCTGCACATGGACTTATTCGCATCTCTGCTCTTAGACAAAGGATACTAAAGATATTTTGTTTACAGAAGTCTTTTGCGGGTCTCTCACTCACAATTCATATGGAGGGACATCATCATGTTGGAATAAAAGAAGAGAGGGACAATTGTAGTAATTACTTGAAGAATACTCTGATTATATACACTGAGCAGTATGGGTAAGGAGTAATAAAATAAATTCACAAAACATGTTTTCTAAGTTTTAGTTCAATGACAATTTTTTATTATTAAGTTTTAAATAGATGTTAAATTATGGAAAAACCATTTTAATATAGGATAAAACCTAGAAAATAAGGGATGTACAAAAGAAAAACTCTATAGTGGAGGTGATTCAAAGCTCTTTAATAAGTCAATATTCTCCAAGAAATAACTTTTGTTTTATTTGGTTTTGATCGAAAATAAGACAACTTATTACATCACTTATTATATTTTATATTTAATCACAAATACGGTATGATAAATGTTACGATATATTACTCAACGTATTTCTTATATAGCTAAGTTGAGATCTAAGATATGTCCTTGGATCACAAATTTATTTTATATTACTTTTTTTTTTTAAAAATGATTAAAAAATTAATTTGTAGTTGAAAATCTAAAAAATATATATAAGATATATCATAAAATAACACTAATATATACAATTGTTTTATATTTAATAACGTCATGCAATAATATTTTTTATTTATAAATTTTAAATATTTTAATCATGAATATTATTAAAAATATCAATTATTTACTAAATTATAATTATTTTTTCTAAATTATAAACTATTGGGATGTAATATTTATTTTTATTTTACATAAATATTTAATATTGGAATATAATAAATTTTCATTTCTTTTTTCTTTATATATATAAAATGTATATATAATGTCAATCTATTTGTTTCTAGATTATAGTGGGAAAATTCTGTTTACTTGAAGGATGGGGTGGGGCTGCTGCCAACATTTCATAGGTCATTTACAGGTAGAGTCATGTTGTAGACCCCTTTATAAACCAAAGGTTTTTCTCTTGTTTTGGGCCACCCGGGAAAGAGCTAAAAATCTCGTTTAGAGTGGGGGACGACTTTGAGATAAACGAGCTGCATGGGACGTGTGGCGAGGGATGTGTCCATTGCCATGGTGGTGATTGAGGATGACATCTTCTCTAAACAGGGAGCAGTGGAGCTGGTATCAGCTTACAGGAGAAGGAAGAAACAGGGGGGTGAAAAGCTTAAAACGGGGCAAGAGAGGTTGAAAAGGGGTTCGGAGAAAAATTTGGGACCAGAACAGGCAGGAAAGGAAAGAGAGATAGAGGAGTGAACGAGGACTGAGAGAGAGCTGAAAAGATTTGGCAAGAATCAAGGAAACGGGGCATTAGCAAGGTGATTTAGGAGCAGGGGAAGGAAGGTTTTCAACAGGCAGGGTTTTGGGAAGAAAAACAGCAGGGGTGAGAGCTGAGGTGAGGGTGGCGGGTCTGCGAATATTCTGGGAAAAGGAGCATTTCAGGTATGGTCTCTTTGTGCATTTCTTATTCATTCTTCCCCATTATCACTTGTTTTTATCATCTCTTCCTGTTACTTGAGCATCGTTAGTTTATTTGGTTGCGCATTGAGCTGTGTTGAATCTGAGTTTACTTTCATGCTTGCTCTGTTTTGGTTGTTTCCTGGTTTCTTGTGCTTCTCTAATAAATAATCGTTGTATGGATTTGTTTTTGAGCTCGAAATTTTATTAATCATGTTGCTACCCCCTGGTTCTTCCACCTGTTCTAGATCTTTTGATTAACACATGAAACAGGATCTAGTTTAATGGTTTGTTCACTTGTTTGCTCTTCCTGGGGTTATGCTCTGTTTTGTTTGTATTTCTCTCTCTGTTGATGGAGGCTATAAGGTCGTGTTAAGCTAACCAAATTCAGTTAGGAAGTTAGCTAATCTATGTAACTATAACTAAGGTCAGTTAGTAACTACAGTTAGTTGGTAACCAGAGTTAGATTCTAAAAGTTGATATAAAAACACATGTAAATCAATTAGATGAAGAGAAGTGGAGAACACGTTTTCATTCTTTCAATTCTAGAATTTTCCCATACTCTGTTTTCTTCTTCATACTCTGTTTTCTGCTACAATTCTGTTCTCTTTATTTTCTTCAACAAGACATGGTATCAGAGCTCTATTGACACACGTCCAAAATGATGACTGATCATACTGATTTCTCTGCACCAGAGATGTCCTCACAAGGACTTCAATCTCCAGCAAGAAACTCGTCAGAAGTTTCCTCAATTCTTATGGGGCAAATTTTGTCTACGCTTCATCCAATCTCGGTGAAGCTAGACAGGAACAATTACACAATATGGCGATCTCAGGTATTACCAGTAGCTAGAGCACATCGACTAGATCAAATTCTCATCAATAAGCTGCCAAAACCTCCGAGATTCTCTAAATCAACATCAGTTAATTCATCTCAACCTGCATCCAATCCAGAATACGATCAATGGGTAATTTTAGACCAATTCTTGTTGAGTTGGATTCTTGCTTCCATATCTGAAGCCATGTATGGTTATGTTGTTAATTGTCAAACATCAGCCGAAGTATGGAGTGTTCTTGAAAAACTTTTTGTCTCAGATTCAAAGGCAAGAACTCTTCAACTGCGTTTCATGCTACAATCATTAAAGAAAGGTGCTCTAAGCATAAATGATTATGTGCTAAAAATGAGAAACATAGCAGATATGCTCTCTGCCTCAGGAAAACCTGTACCAGATGAAGATTTAATTCTTTACATTTTAGGTGGATTAGGACTAGAATTTGAAACAATTGTTGTGAATATCACGTCTAGATCTAAGGCAATTTCTCTACAAGAAGTCCATTATCTGCTACAAAGTCATGAAATTCGTCTTGAACAACTTTCGGTAGCCTCTGTTATTGATATTCCACCAGCAGCACATATCACAGTTGGAGGTGTTCAAAATTCTAACACTAATGATGGACAGTTCAGAGGCTCAAGCAGCAGAAATTTTCGTCCTAGAAATGTATGTAATCCACAAACTTCAAGAATTGTTTGTCAGTTGTGTGGAAAAATGGGACACACTGCTATGAAGTGCTTCCACCGTTTTGATGTGTACTTTCAATCTCCACCAAGAACACAAAATCAAGAGTTTTCATCTCTACATCAACCACAACAACCTCAACATCGGCCACCTTCACTGCAACCTCAAATGCAGCCTCAAAGTCAGCCTCCACTGCAACCACAAATGCAACATCAAAGTCAACCTCAATATTATTCCACAAGGCCACTGGTACCATCACATCCAATTCAGAATTCACACCAACAACATGATTCAACAAACACATCTCCTCATGCTTATATTGTTGCTCCGGATCTTGACTCAAACTCTTCATGGTTCGTTGACAGTGGTGCTACTCACCACATGACCACTGATTCCAATACTCTTGATGTCTCTGATGACTACTCTGGCACAGGTAATGTTGTGGTAGGAAATGGACAAACACTAGATATATCAAGTATTGGTCATACTTCTTTTCCTTCACATAAATCTTCCAAGTCATTACATCTCACCAATGTACTTCATGTACCTCAAATTACCAAGAATCTGATTAGTGTAGCTAAATTCACTCAAGATAATGATGTTATCCTTGAGTTTGACTCTCATTGCTGTTTTGTTAAGGACAAGAAATCCAGAGAGATATTGCTCCAAGGCAATCTTAAGGAAGGCTTATATCAGCTGGATATCTCCAAGGTCTCATCTAACCGGCAGTTTGCAAGTTTCTCTGAAGATACAAATGTGTTCCTACCTCATCTAGCTACTACTTCATCTACTATCAACAAGCAACCAGTTACTCCATCTGTTGGATATAGCCTGCAAGTAAATAAAGCTGAATCTACAAGATGTGTAGAAGACAGCAACATGGGTATTGGACACTTGTGGCATCAAAGACTCGGTCATCCATGCAACAGAACCGTGTCTCTAGTACTTGATAGATTAGGTATTAAGTCCAAGCCTCAAAATGAACTCAGTTTTTGTACTGCTTGTCCTTTAGGCAAGGCAAAACAATTTCCACTCCCTACTACTATTAATAAAACACAAGTTCCATTTGAACTAGTTTTTTCAGATGTGTGGGGTCCTGCACATACAACTTCATGTGATGGGTACAAGTATTACATTGCATTTGTAGATGCCTTTACAAACTATACTTGGATTTATCCCATGCAACAAAAGTCCCAAGCAACATCAATTGTCTTGCAATTCATAGCATTGGTTGACTGACAATTTTCTACCAAACTTAAGTGTCTACAAACAGATTGGGGTGGAGAGTTTCGTCCTCTTCAGTCTCTTTTGCAGAAAAAAGGCATCCTCTTCCGTCATCCTTGTCCCCATGTTCATCAACAGAATGGGAAGGTGGAACGAAAGCATAGAAGCATTGTAGAAATTGGCTTGACTTTGTTAGCTAAATCTCAGTTACCATTTACTTTCTGGTGGCATGCCTTCTCTACAGCAACTTACCTTCTCAATAGACTACCAACTCCGGTTCTCCATAGTAAGACTCCCTATGAACTCTTGTTTAAATCCTCACCTGATTTTTTATTCTTTAAGACTTTTGGCTGTGCTTGCTATCCATATCTCCGACCTTACAAAAATCATAAACTAGAATATCAATCTGCTCAATGCACATTCATTGGATATAGTCTCTCCCATAAGGGATACCTATGTTTGCATCCTTCCGGGAAAGTTTATATTTCAAGAAGTGTTATTTTTGATGAAAAAACATTTCCCTATTCATCTCTACCAATGAATGACTCCAGTCCCACTCCACACACTTCATCCACATCTTTCATTATACCTTCTTTACAAACCATGTCACAAACCTCTTCTCATCCTTCCATGTGTCCAGCTACATCAAGACCAGTGTCCCACTCTGTACCCTCACCTCCTATTTCAGCTCCTTCTCTTCATCCCATGACTACTCGTTCAAAGGTGGGTACATTTAACCTAAATCACTCCCAGACCATATTACATACCTATCTACTTCCATTTCACCCTCAGACCAACTTCCTACCACAGTCAGTCAAGCATTAAAAAATCCCAACTGGCACACAGCTATGGTTGAAGAATATCAAGCCTTAGTTCGGAACAATACTTGGACATTGGTTCCTTTTCATCCATCCATGAATATCATAAACAGTAAATGGATTTTTCGTGTCAAATATAATTTCGATGGTACTATCCAACGCTACAAGGCCAGACTAGTAGCCAAAGGGTTTCAGCAATATGCAGGTGTGGAATTTACTGATACTTTCAGTCCAGTGATCAAAGCTTCAACTATTCGAGTTGTATTTACATTGGCTGTAACACATAATTGGGAGATTCGACAAATTGATTTCAACAATGCCTTTCTCAATGGAGAAATTGCAAAAATTGTTTATCTCTCTCAGCCAGCTGGATTTGTTAGCACATCTCATCCTCAACATGTTTGTAAGCTACAGAAAGCGTTATATGGTCTTAAACAGGCACCACGTGCCTGGTACCACAAGCTCAGGGAAGCCCTCTATACCTGGGGGTTCAGCTCTTCCAAATCAGATACATCTCTGTTCATCTACAAGCACAATGGCAATTTTCTTTTGTTGCTAGTCTATGTTGATGATCTACTTATTACAGGCAACAATGCTCCATTGATTCAATCTCTCATTCAGGATCTTCAGAATAGGTTTGCTTTAAAAGACCTGGGCCTAGTGAAAGACTTTCTTGGATTTGAAGCTCATCGCACAACCACTGGTCTTCATCTTACACAGTCAAAATACACGGTTGATCTTCTCACTAGGACCAATATGCATTCAGTTAAACCAGTTCCTACTCCCATGAGTACAGCCCTCAAACTTCATGCAGCTTCTGGCCCTGCATTTTTTTATCCCACACTTTATAGAAGCACCATTGGTGCTCTCCAATATTTGACTTACACAAGACCGGACATAGCGTTTGCTATAAACAAACTCAGTCAATACTTGCAGCAACCTACTAAGCTCCATTGGACAGCATGTAAAAGAGTATTACGATACCTCAAGGGTACAATTCATCGTGGACTGCATTTCACTCCAGCTTCATCTCTAATCTTCAAGTATACACTGACGCAGATTGGGCAAGTTCAATTGATGATCGCCGCTCTACAACCGGCTATTATGTGTTTCTTGGCACTAATCTTCTCACATGGAGCTCCCGTAAACAGTCTGTGGTTGCTAGATCCTCAACCGAAGCAGAATATCACGCCCTTGCTCATGCATCAACTGAAGTAGCATGGCTGCGTTCTCTCTTTTCAGAACTTGGAATTTCTCTTGTCAACACACCTATCATATGGTGTGACAATCAAGGTGTTGGTGCCTTGGTTGCTAATCCGGTATTTCATTCCCGAACGAAGCATATTGAAGTGGATGTCCATTATGTTCGTGAGCAGGTGCTAGATCAGAAACTAGTGGTATCTTATGTTCTTTTTGTGGAACAAGTGGCTGACTTGTTCACTAAGCCTTTGTCCATTCCCAGGTTCCAGTATCTGCTAACCAAGCTCAACCTTGCTGTCTCTCCAGGTTGTGCTTGGGGGGGGTGTTAAGCTAACCAAATTCAGTTAGGAAGTTAGCTAATCTATGTAACTATAACTAAGGTCAGTTAGTAACTACAGTTAATTGGTAACCAGAGTTAGATTCTAAAAGTTGATATAAAAACACATGTAAATCAATCAGATGAAGAGAAGTGGAGAACACATTTTCATTCTTTCAGTTCCAGAATTTTCCCATACTCTGTTTTCTTCTTCATAGTCTGTTTTCTGCTACAATTCTGTTCTCTTTATTTTCTTCAGCAAGACAGGTCGGAATTTTAAATCCATTGGACATGGGGGTGATGCAAGAGGTAACTGGTTTCTGTTAGTGGTGAGCACGTGGCGGCATTTGATCCTGTGGAAGCAACAGCCCACTAGAAACAAAGTGCCATATTCCATTGGACCAGCAACTCATTGCTGAATACCAAACTCTCTCCACTTCCTTCCCGTCTCTATAGCTGTCTGGTGACTCCATTGAATATTGTTCAAGACTGGCCGCCTCCTCTACACCATTTCCACACATTCACCAAACCCCTCACCACACTCCCACCTTCAGCTCCCTTCGCACCTGTACAATCTGCAGCATGTGGGTTCCACTACCCAAATACCACCCGGCTTTAGTCCCAAAGCTACCAATTTTCACCATACTCACCTCTTTTGTCTCTCCCAAGTCTCAATGTGCTGCTCCAGCAACCTAAGCACACACCCAGTCCTACTAGCTCAGATTCAGATGCCCTTTTTCATGACTACTGTAGCTGCCGCTCCTCTATGCCTCCACCGCTTTGCTTCTGGCCACGTGTTTCCCGCTGTCATCCTTCCTCTCAGTGTTCATCACTGTACCTGGAACTCAGGACAGCTTCAAAATCAACTCCATTTCCAGCTCTGCAGGTTTCGGTGTAGTTGGAGAATCAAGTTGACAGCTGGAAATTGCCATCCTTTGGTGAGTTGCATGAAGCAGCCCGGCCCGACCGCATTTGAGGCTGTCACGGCTGCTCCTTCGACGCCCACGACCGGAGCTGCTGAGCCACCGGTGACTGCAACGGCTCCCTTTTCTGCAACGGCAATGGCGACACACCTCCGACCATCTTCACCGAGATCACCCTGGTATCGAAGCAAGTTTTCCACGACGTGAACCTTGCCAACGGTGGACATACCTGAAGGCGCGAAGATCATTGAGGTGGAGAGCCCAAGAGGCTAGCTCAGCTGCATCTTCAAGCATCTGAACCTTGATTTCCAGCTCATCCAGGATGAGTCCGGCGAGCGCGAGCTCAAGATCGGCGCCTAGTTCGGCTGTCGCAAGACCGCCGCCGCATTCTGGCCACCCTCCAAACGGCAGCAGGCACATGTCATCCTTTTGTTTTTTTTTTTTTTTTTTTTAGCTTTTAATGTTAAAAGTTTTATTTCTTTATTTATTTCATTTATTCTTCTTATTATTTTTTTAAATACCATTTTCAAAATAATTTTCTAAAATTTAATTTTAAAGTTAGTTTACAAAACTATAATTCTTGAAATTCAATTTTCCAAAACTCCAATTTTTAAATTTAATTTTCCAAAATCCTAGTCTCAAAATAATCCTCTAAGATTCCAATTTGTAAATTTAATTTTCCAAGATTCTAATTTTTAAATTTAATTTTCCAAGATTCCAATTTTTAAATTTAGTTTACAAAACTTTAATTCTCGAAATTCAATTTTCCAAAACTCCAATTTTTAAATTTAATTTTTTAAAACTCCGATTCTCAAATAATTTTTAAAATTCCAATTTCTTTCAAATTTAATTTACAAAATTTCAATTCTTAAATTTAATTTTCAAAATTCCAATTTTCAAATAATTTTCAAAATTCCAATTTCTTTCAAATTTAATTTCCAAAATTTCAATTCTTAAATTTAATTTTCAAAACTCCAATTTTCAAATAATTTTTTGAGATTTCAATTTTCAAATAAATTTCAAAACTCTAGTTTTCTTTCAAATAGTTTTAATTTCACTCTAGTTTTCAAATATTTTTTAATTCTATCACTTTTCATCTTTCATTAGGGTTTTAAGTTGCTAAAAATCCCATTTTTAAATAAACTTGCTACATTTCCTTTCAGATAAACATTTTTCTCAAATTTTCTTTGATTTTAAAATAATTTTTCATTTTCCTTTATTTTTAATAAGCATAAATGAATTTTTGTAACTCTTGAAACAATGGAATTTATGAGATTAATTCATGCAAAATGAATTGGGCTTTGGTGGGGGCCCTACATATGAATTTTCTCTTCTGATTGCCAACTATTATTTTTAATGAATATTGTTTGATCTTTGTATTGCTCTTTGATATGCATATGATGATTTTATACTTGAGTAAACCTTATTTCCATAATAACGCTTTAATACCTGCTACCAAGGTACGTTCCCACTCCTACTCCATTTATTCATTTGTTCTCATGCTCGATTTGTTTTATTATTTGATCATTTTATTGGTATTCATTAATTTCCTTATCAATTGTTATGCTTGCACTACAAGGAAAAAGATATATGGTGACATTTATAATGAGTCACTATAAACATAGGATGTCACTACAACATAGCGTCACTTTATCCACTAACACCATAGAGGGTATCAATTGGTGACATATTTGGAAGCGACACCAAAGCAGATAAATGGTGACACATTCAGAAGCGACACCATATATTTTTAGTGATGCTTAATTTGATATAGAGTTGTGTGAGATATATATAAGGTGTCATATTAAATGCATCACCTTTGCGTTATGGTGTCATGTTAAATGCATCACCTTTGAGTTATGGTGTCATATCATTATAAATGATTATGAAAGATATGGTTGTCTTTTGTTGATTAGCTTGTTAATAAATAAGATCAACCTGTGCATATTTTGTCCATAAATATAATAATCATATCACATTTAACTTATATTTTCGTAATGCTTATGGATTAACCTATAATACATTACATCGTCTAGTAATATGTGTATATCAAATGTTCACAAAACGATAGTACATCAAACCCACCAAAACTAAAAAAGTAAAGTGAATGCACATTAAAACATGATTCAAAAATGTTAAGCATCCCAACATTCATGTATACATGCATTTCATATGCATAAAACCGGCTAACCATAAAATGACGCAAGAGTTACATCCAAAAACCCAAAATTCTCAATACCAAATAAAGTAATGTTTATGTCCTATAATGTATGGCATAAGAGTCACATCTAAAAACCCCAAATCTTGTTGCCTCTTTCTCATTTCTTTTTATTCTTCATATGGTCCTCCCAAGAGTGTATCCTGCATTTCATTGTTTAATGAGTTTTAGAGTTGTTATTGAAAATAAAAATTAATTAATATTATAAAAAATAAACAAATCTAAGCACTAATGTTTTCTCTTTTCTTTTTCCTATTTTGATATGAAAATAGTTTATAAAGAATAAGTAATGTCATACAATACTAATGGAAAATTCATATAACAACTAAGGGACTTACCATGCATGATCACGATACATCAACATGATTCATGATTAGTCATAACATAAAAGTAGTCAATGCTCCTCTAATTTCATCAAATTCTACTTAAGAATATGTTTTTTTTTTATCATCAAACTAAAATCACATTAGAATAACATTAATATCACAATAATTGAAAGTATGAAACTATGTACAATTCATTAAATGAGTAAAACCTTTAATGCAATAACTGTAGAATCAACAATTATCTCTTCAATGAATCTCAAAACAAAGTAGCCACATTTGAATTCAAATAAAAACAATTCAAGAAAATAAAAAATAAATCAAAACTACAAAATTAAAATATAAATCTAAAATTTTATAAAATACTAATCTTTCACTTAAAATCTACACTTTTTAAATTTATTTTTTTATAATTCATTATACTTTTAAAAATCATTTTTTAACATTTAATTCTTTTCATATATATATTTTTTATTTCTTGGAAGGATTTTCTTAATTTCAATATTTTTTTAATGTTCATTTTGTGAAATAACAATGTCTGTTAAATTTCATCTCAATTATATAAAATAAAATTTTAGTAACAAAATATAAAAATGTTTTCAACTACTAATATAATAGGACATGATATTATAACAAGCATGAAAATTGTGTATATAAGACAAAAAACCTAATTCATTATTAAAAAATGTTAAGAGAAAAAATAGTATGAGAAAGAATTAAAGAACTTTTCATAAAAATTATTAATTTTTCAGTCATAACTCCAATTGATATTTCTTTTTTCTAATTAAAATAATTAATAAAAAAAATTGGATATGAAAAATATGTTCAAATAAAAATAATAAAAAATTAAAAACATCAAAGGAAAAGATATTCAATATTTTAATTTTTTTTACTCTTAATATTCTTTAGATCAATAAATAATCAAACATCTTTTTCAAAAAATAAATAAATAAGAAAAAAAAGAAAAAAAAAAAAAAAAGAAAGAAAAATGAAGAAAAGGAAGAGCTTTATGGAGGGAATTGGAAATTTTTTTGTAATAAAAGTATTTTATGGAAATTTCCTAACCTTGAAAAGAAACTTTCATCATCAATTTCAAATTACTCCAAAGTTTGGTCAATGCATATAAAAACAATAAGAAAATAAGGCAAAAGTAAAACATATTTTTAGAATCCTTTTGCGGGAGATGACAATATTGAGAATAATTTTCTCAAAAATTATTTTCCAAATATGACCGACCAATATCTTCATCACAACATACTAAAATATTCTTAGAAAATAAACAAACATTTTGATTAAAGGAAATTTCATTAAAAATCAAAAGAAAATTATAAAACATCTTCTTTAAAAAAAAAAAAAATAGTTTTATGGAAGAAATTGAAAAAATTTATAGAAATTTTCTAACTTTGAAAGGAAAATTCTAAATTTTGGTTCTATAAATTTTTTGTCAACGCATATAAAAACAATAAGAAAAGAAGGTAAAAGCAAAAAAAACAAAAAACATGTTTTAAGAATAGAAAAAATATGAATAGAACAAGATGAGATATTAACTATAATACCATGTAAAAGAATAAAAAAATCAAAATATAAGATTTGATCATTTTTATAATTATAAAAATTTTCATTCCTATTTAAATTTTAAAAAACAATTCTTTTACATTAATAAATAAAAAATCAAATTAATTTTTCATTGTTAATTCCAACATTCCAAACCAACTCCAACATGATATAGAAACTATTTCATTTTTCCTTTTGTGGGAGATGACAATATTAAGAATAACTTTCTAAAAAATTATTTTTCAAATATTACCAATACATATCCTCATCACAATATACTATAATATTCCTAGAAAACAAGCAGAAAGTTCCATCAAAGGAAATTTCTTGTAAGATCAAAAGAAAATTTCATACCATAAAATGTTTATCCCTCATTCTGAGTATGAAAGACATTAAAAAATCATTAATTTACCTTATTTTCATTCATTTTGGGGTTTATGGGTTTAACAATGAAATAGAAGATATGGTTGAGTGTTAAACCTAATTTTTACTTTCCTACAACTCAATACAAAAATGTTATTTACACAATCCACATTACAGATATATCAAATCAATGAATATAAATCAATTATGTTAATAAAGATTTGGACATTAATTAAAAAAAATGAAAATGATAGATCTAAGAGATTTTGGGTTATCTGGGAGTCCACAAAGTAGAGAAGAACAGTTGTGTATTAACTATGGGTGTGAAAAGAGGTAGAAGAAAATTATGGTTAGGGTTATGGAATGAGGTTTTCAATGAATATAAATCAATTGTGCTAATAAAGATTTTGACACTAATAAAAAAAAATGATAGATTCAAGAGATTTTGGGTTACCTGAGAGTCCATGAAGTAGAGAAGAACAATTGTGTGTTAATTATGGGTGTGAGAAGATGTAGAAAAAAATTATAGTTAGGGTTATGGAATGAGATTTTTTTGGGTTGTGGGTATGTGGAAACAATGAGTTTTTTATATACTATTATTATTCTCAAAGTGGGCCCATTAAGTTATAGTATTTTAAAATTTTTATTTTATATGGTGTCACTTTTCAAAAACTGACACTATAAACTTAAAATTAATATCACTAATCTTAATTAAAAATTTTCATATGATGTGTCACCTTTATGGATTTTAAGTCATATGATGTCATTATTTTAAAAGTAACATCATAAATAGTGACACCATAAATTATTTTTGTAGTAGTGTTGCTTCACCTTATTTAGTAAAGACCCTAAAAATAAGTAACCTGACTCCCAAAACTGACTTTGGTTTTCCATAAACCATCTTTTTCAAATAAGGAGTCACACTTAGAGTTTTTCTTTTTTATTTTATTTTTCCCTTTAAAAATAAAATGAAAATAAGTGGGGACTCCAAGTCTTTTCTAAAAATCATATTTTCACCCAACAAATAAATAAGCAAGTTTCGCTATCGAGTGGGAATGCATCGAGCAAAAATGCAGGGTCCACACATGCATTAAAGGTTAGATTAGTAAGAACCCTTAAGTGGGACTTTAGCTGCTCAATCTTTCCAACAATGTTTTTACAGGTTCTATCCCCACATCTTTCCGAACATGACCCCATTGGAGGAGCTTGACATTTCTCAAAACAATATGTCAAGAGAGATACCTCAACAGCTAGTGCAACTCACCTTCCTTCAATTCTTCAGTGTATCTCATAACCCTCTAATGGGGCCTATGACTCAAGGAAAACAATTTGGTACATTTCCAAATAGTTCGTTTGATGGGAACCCAGGATTGTGTGGAAGTCCTTTGTCAAGGCCATGTGGAAGCTTTGAGCCGCCCCCCACCGGCACCTTTAACCTTTGAACAAGGTTCACCAGCTACTCAATTGAATTGGAAAATTGTCTTGATGGGGATATAGAAGTGGGCTAGTAACTAGAGTTTCCATTGGGTACTGCCTGACTGCATGGAAACATGAATGGTTTGTGCAAACATTTTGGAGTCAACAACAAAAATGGAGAAGGAAAGAAATAAAAGCGCATAGCTATTGAATTTAGCTTGCCATAATTTACTTGAAAGATCTCTAAATCTATACATATGTGTATATTGCTTTTTTTATTGGATTTCCTTTTTCATTTTTTCTTATTTGGTCGTGGTGTTACCTTAACTTGTATAGCAAGGTTTTATCATTATCTTATTGGATGTATAAAAAGTTTGACTGGCTTGCAATGAACTACAAATTGATGTTAGTCTTATGATCACTTCTTTTATTATCCTCCCTTTCTTTAATGAGTCAGTTTCACTAACATAACTTAGGTCATTGGTATTATTTTTTAAATTATTTTGTAATATTTTTTAAGTTATCAAATGACAAATTAATCTTCTATTTATCCAAGGAATTCTCTCTATTTTAACATAGCTCCTTTTCCATGTTAGACCTACAAAAGGATGTGAATACATTTACTTTGCCTTTTACAAAAGTCATTTGTATGTATCTTGGCATTTGGAACTAAGCTCTTTATTGAGATTGAAATTAGAAAGGGGATTTTCTTTTTCTATAGAGCTTCTTGGGTATTCCATAGTTTCTTTTTAAATCTAATATGATGAAAGACTTGTCTTTGTGAGCTAAATAAGCTTGTTGGATTTTCTTTTCTTCTTTCTTTCTTTCTTATTTGGTCATGGTGCTACTTTTAACTTATGTGGCAATTGGAAAGAGTTCACCATTATCTTAAAGGGATGTAAAAAAAATGGTTGAGTGGCTGATATGTTGCAATGCAACTTGCTTATGGTTTGTAATTAACTGCAAATTGAAAATGTTAATCTTGTAATCGCTTACTATATTCTCCTTTCTCTCTTTTGCCCAGTCGGGTGCACTAACATAATTTCAGTAATTTATATATCAGAAGTAGTGTGACTAGCTTCTATTGGAGTTAATCTATTTTATAGGAATTAAGTTGAGTGGTGTGAGTCCTTGAGGCTGTTTTACTTGCTAATTAACCTCCTTCTACTTGGATGGTTCAGGGTACAAACTACTCCGAGTCTAAGTCAAATTAAGCCTTGTGTTCTTGGAAATGTCACATGTTCTATTTATACGTTCATGGAAATGTCACCTTAATATATGATAAGATGAGAGATATCATAAGGGCCTTTAATGTAGCTTTTCAATTTCTTTTTTATGGTAAAATGTTTCAGTTTATTTTTATTGAACTAGTTTTTAGATACAATAAATATATATCCCAGAAAAGTAAAGCAGAGTGCCAAGTAATAAGATTAGGCCAATAGTAATAGGGTGCCATTTATTGAGATCGTCTACATCAACCTTAGAAACTATATATAATATGAAGACAAAAAAACTTTAATTTGTGAGCAACTTATAACCATGTATAAAACTAACTAAAAATTGAGGAGCAAATAATAAATTGTTTCTATGACATATAAGTTGTTCTCAAATCTTAATTAATGTATTAGAAAATCTAAAAACAATGGTATTTAAAGAATTTTAAAAATTGGTTGAACTTGCTTGAGACAACTAAAAAAGAATGAAAAAAAAGAGCAGAGGAAATCAATGAGTTGTCCTGTAAAACTTGAAGCAGCACAAACCAAAAAGGAATCTCTCTCTCGCTCAGATGAACCTGCAAACAAAATATTATTTTGCGAGGTTGAAGAGATCTTCCACCAGCACTTGTTAGTAGTGGGTGCATTGACTAAGAAAAGTGTATCAAATAATATATTGATTGCAAATAATTTTTAACGACTGTAAAAATAAGAAAAGTAAGTCGTTTGTGAAAATAATTTCTTTTATTGTATAAAAAGATTTATAATTTCATTTTATATTAATATTAAACTAAATTCCATTTGAATTTTGTGAAAAATAAAGAAAACAATTTTATAAATGATATTTAGTAAAATATGAATGGTATTTTTTATGTTAAGAAAAAATAATAAATTACGGATATTAATATTTTAATAAGTAAGATATTTTATTTAAAATAAATTTAAAAAAAAGGACAATTCACTTTTTTTAACATATGTGAATAAACTAAATTTTTTACTTTATGTACATAATTACTCTCTTAATTGTTCGGACATATTCTTTGTCCAAAAATTTAATTGTATTTTCCCTCAAACTCTACATGACCTAAATAGAGTATAAACTCTAAACATGCTTTATGAAGAATCTATGTTCATTTCAATTATGTTTTACTTTTTAATAGAGTTTATGTTACATAGGTGTAGTCAATCTTTGAAATTCACCTTTCACAGAGGTTGCACAAGGAGATCCCTGATATTTTCATAGCAACTGATTTCTCAGGCAACCATTTCAAATGACAGATTCCAACTTCCATTGGGAGCCTCAAGGGGCTTCATTTGCTCAACCTTGGCGGCAACAATCTTACTGATCATATCCCATCCTCCCTGGGGAACCTAACATAGTTGGAGTCATTGGATCTGTCCCTGAACAAGCTCTCAGGAGGTGTCCCTTGGCAACTAACTAGGATGATATTCCTGGAGTTCCTCAACGTTTCCCACTATCATCTCAGAGGACCTATACCACAAGGCAAACAATTTGATACTTTTCAAAATGAGTCATACCAGGGAAATCCAGGATTGTGCGGAGGTCCTTTGTCAATTAAGTGCAGCATCTCTAAGTCATCACCACTGCCACCTTCAACCTCCAGACAAGCTGAAGATGCCAAGTTCGGAATCAAAGTCGAGTTGATGATGGTATTGATGGGATATGGAAGTGGGCTAGTAGTGGGAGTAGTTATTGGGCACATCTTGACCACAAGGAAACATGAATGGTTTGTGAAAATCTTTGGCAAGGGGCAGAGAAGGGGAAATAGGATAGGACGTAGAAATTAGATGTAATCGTGTATTGTTGTGGTTTCCTTTTTAATTTCTTTATCAAGAGCGGGGTAAGTATATGGTATGCAGAGAGCTTTGATGATTTGCTTATAAGTAGTAAATATGACTCGCTTGTCTTTGTTATGTAATAATTTGTGACAAATTTGTGAGTTTCTACTTCATCTCTTTTCTGCAAATTTAACTTGCTCCAAAACACATCTCACTTCCTGTCTCTGTTTCTAATCCTCCATCTCCATCTTCTCATCTAAAAATCTTGTGACAAAGAGGCAATTGAGGTGCTGCAAAAATCTCGGCAGTGCAGTGATGTCAAATCTCCAATAACAAACAATAACATCACAACACCGGCCACTGCACATAAAAGGAAATGAGATTAAATTTCCTACAGATGAACTGTGTTTCTTATTGTTGAATGACGTGTCCTAGGTGCTGCTGACATGGAGCTGAGTAGATTGAAGTGGAAGTAGTCAAATAAGTTAGTCATGTGGAAGATTTACCTATTCCTTAGGAAGTATTTGTTGGTTTGTTTCTGTTCTTTAGAAAGTATCTATAGGTAGCAGGCTTGTTGCTATTTTTTATGTTTTTCTGTTTTAAGCTAGCTGTATAAATAAGTGCTTTGAAGCTTAATAAAATTAATTACTTCAGATTCCTCAACGTTCTGTGCTCCCTGAGAGTTTCTACACTTTGTTTCTATCAAAACCCACACTTATGATCAAACCCATTGGAGCTCCAAAAACCTGACCTCAGAAACCTTGAAACTCTTATTCTGCTTTCAAAAGACTTGAATGGCATATTGGAGCTGGGCATATGTTTCTTAAGCTAAAAAAAACTGACTTAGGCTTATCTGATAAAATTTGGAATGCATGAAAGTTTCTGTTCATGTCAACAAGTTGGCATACATACAAGCAAGCGCAGATCTTTCAGTACAGCAATTCAGGTTATCTGACAAGTACACATACTCGATGACAATGACAAACGAAGGCATGGAGAGGGTGAACGATAAGATCCCTGGTATCTTCAGAGCAATTGATCTTTCAAGCAACAAATCCAAAGGAGAGATTCCAATCTCCATTTGCTCTCCTGCAAAAGTCTTTTGCGTGTGTTGAAAATTGGCACTTAAAGTTCTATAATGATGTTTCTTACAAATTCAAAGGAGAGATTCCAATCCACATGGTACGCAGTTGAAGTCTTGTATTTGAAGATAATAACGGTTGAATAAATGACTCCAAACAGGATTTTCTCATTCCCCATCAGACCTTCAAACACGTTGGCCAGTCTCTTCATGTTAGCCACCTTAGCTTCGAAAAAAAAGTGAGCTTGACTTGAATGAAGTGTTGGTTTGATTCCCTCAGTATACAGAGACTACTTGAAATGTTACTATGCTCTCTTCTGCAATTGAGCATATTTATTTATTTATTTAGACTTTGAAATTTGCCTTCAAGTTCCACTGATGACTTGAGGGACACGTCTATAATGGCAAAACAAGGCCTTCTTCATCACTTCCAGAAACCATTCTACAGGACTTTATTCCTATCTGTAAAAGCTCATTATCTGATTCCTACTTTAATCAAGAGTACTAGTAAAGTGACTGAACTGAATTATGGGGTCAATTTTGTATCTCTTCATCTTGATGCGCTTTCTCCTTTTACTCTCATCTTTTTATTTAATGGTGGCTAACTCTTCCTCTTCTGTGGAGCAGCCACTGTGCCATGATAGTGAGAGCTCTACCTTGCTTCAGTTCAAGCAAAGCTTTTTGATTGATGAGGATGCTTCTGATGATCCTTCTGCTTATCCAAAAGTTACAATATGGAAATCCCAGGGAGAAGGAGAAGGAGAAGGAGAAGAAAGTGATTGCTGCTCGTGGGATGGTGTTGAGTGTGACAGGAAGACTGGTCATGTCATCGACCTTCACCTATCCAGCAGTTGTCTCTATGGTTCCATCAACTCCAGCAGCACCCTCTTTAGTCTTGTTCATCTCAAGAGGCTTGACCTCTCCGACAATGATTTTAATTACTCTGAGATCCCATTTGGTGTTGGTCAGCTTTCAAGGCTTAGAAGTCTCAACCTTGCTGATTCTAGATTCTCTGGCCAAATCCCATCGGAACTCTTAGCACTGTCCAAACTGGTTTTCCTTGAACTCAAGGGAAACCCAATGTTGCAGCTTCAAAAGCCTGGCTTGAGAAATCTGGTTGAGAACTTAACTCACTTAAAGACACTTCATCTAAGCTATGTGAACATGTCTTCAACAATACCTCATGCGTTGGCAAATTTATCTTCATTGACATCTCTCGCTCTCAGAGAATGTAGACTACATGGTGAATTCCCAGTGACCATTTTTCAGCTACCAAGCCTACAGTATCTTAGTGTGAGGTACAATCCAGATTTGATTGGCTATTTGCCTGAATTTCAGGAAATCAGTCCCTCAAAAATGTTGTATCTTGCCGGTACAAGATTTTCTGGTGAGTTACCAACTTCAATTTGGAGGCTTGGTTCTTTGACTGAGTTGGACATCAGCTCATGCAATTTCCAGTTATTAGACAATAGCTTATCATTGCTCAGTTACACCAAATTCAAGTTTGTAGGATTGGATGCTTGCAACTTAACCAAGATTCCTGATTTTCTGCAGAAGCAAGATGAAGTGGAGGTGCTTTCCCTCTTTAATAACAAAATTCATGGTCCAATTCCAAAGTGGATGTGGAACATAAGCAAAGAAACCCTAGGGTCTCTGGACCTGTCTCAAAACTCTTTAACAGGCTTTGACCAACCTCCAGTTGTGCTTCCATGGTCCAGGTTAAAAAGTTTACAACTTGATTCTAACATGCTGCAAGGACCACTTCCAATTCCACCACCATCAACCTTTGAATATTCAGTATTTGGAAATAAACTGACAGGAGAAATTTCGCCACTTATTTGCAACATGAGTTCTCTTATGTTACTTGATTTGTGTAGTAACAATTTGAGTGGCATGATTCTTCTATGTCTGGCCAACTTCAGCAAATCTCTGTTCGTACTGGATCTGGGAAGCAACAGCCTTGATGGCTCCATTCCTCAAACATGCACAATGTCAAATAATTTGAGGGTGATTGATTTAGGTGAAAATCAATTCCAAGGCCAAATACCTAGATCATTTGCCAATTGCATGATGCTCGAGCACCTTGTTCTCGGAAACAATCAAATCGATAGGGACAACTGCTGGATAGGTGAAGGTCAATGACATGACCAGTCTCCCTGTCACACTCAACACCATCCCAAGAGCAGCAATCACTTCCTTCTCCATGGGATTTCCACATTGCAACCTTTGGATAAGCAGAAGGATCACTAGAAGCATGCTCATCAATCAAAAAGCTTTGCTTGAATTGAAGCAGGGCAGAGCTCTCACTATCATGGCACAGTGGCTGCTGCACAGAAGAGGAAGAGTTAGCCACCATTAGATAAAAAGATGAGAGTAGAAGGATCCATAATCTTATATAGTGATCACTAATAAGAAAGCAAATGGGAGTGATGAGGGTTCACAGGCAGGATCCATAATCTTATATAGTGATCACTAATGTGCATTGACAGCAACCCAGTAGACCTCCACAAGGAAATCAATTTGCAACATTTCCAAATGCTTCCTTTGATGGGAACCCAGGATTGTGTGGAAGTCCTTTGTCAAGGGCATGTGGAAGTTCTGAGACATCACCACCAACACCTTCATCTTCTAAACAAGGTTCAACAAGTGAATTTGATTGGAAGATAGTATTAATGGGATATGGAAGTGGGCTAGTAATCGGAGTTTCAATTGGGTACTGCTTAACCTCATGGAAACATGAGTGGTTCGTGAAGACCTTTGGAAAGCAGCAAAGAAAATGGACAAGGAGAGAAAGAAGGGGGCACAGAGGCTGAATTTATCCAACCCAAATTTCCTTGAAAGATTTCTTAATCCATGTATACTGCTTGCATTGTTGGACTTCTTTCTTCATTTCTTTTTCCTTTCTAGTCATGGTGTTACTTCAACTTGTATTTGTGTTGGAGAATGGATATAAATTAAACTGCTTGGGTTTCTTAATAATATGTAGTGTAGCAATGCAACTTGATTATGGCTTGAATTGAACTGCAGACTGAAGGTGTTAGTCTCATCACTTCTATTATTATTCTTTTTGTCTTTATCAAGTTGGGCCTTAAATGTATTAGAAGTACCATCACTAGCTCGCATGTATTAATTTCGTATAGAAAAAGGAAAAAGGCAAAATGAAAATTGCCTTGCATTGGAGTTAAGCTATTTAATGGAAAGTTAGGCAACAGAACAAATCCCTTTAGGCTGTTTTACTTGCAAACCTTCTTGCAGTTGGCTGAGTGAAGCTGGGCTTTGGGCTCATCTACATCAACCTTAGAACTTGTATGTTTGGGTCTACTTTGGTATTGCAAGTCTTTTATTTGAAATAAAGGCAAAAACTTCAATCTTTGAGCACCTAACCATAAAACAGAAAATTCAAGGGAGATATGGAATATTTTTAAGTAAATAAAATGAGAAGCCTTCTATTTGTCCACGAAATTGCATAGGAACAACCCTTTTTTTTTTCTTTCCATTTTTCAAGGCTAATTGACGTGTCACCACCACCCTTCTCAACCTCTGAACAAGTTTCCCCTACTATATTTGACTAGAAAATCATATTGATGGGATATGAAGACTTTTGGATTGTGACAACCTGAATGGAGGATGAAGGAAAAATAAGGAATTGAAAAAGAGAGATATGGATATTGAGAATTTGTTTATTTTTTAAAATTGTTATTTAATCCTTTCTAATATAAAAATTTGTTTAGAAACCTAATTAAAATATTCTTACTTTATTTTTTATATTTTTTAAAGTATTTTAAAAATAACTTTTATTTATAGTACTTTATTTTCATCACTCTTTATACTTGTATAATTATTTTTTAAACTAACTTTCAAGAAACAAATCAAAACAATTATAAGATGTTTTCTAAAAATACTTTATTTTTTGTTTTTAAGATTATAATTTTGTTTTCTATCTCCTAATTGTCAAACATGTTTTCTTCTTCTTCTTTTTTTAATTTTTTTTTTATTTTTTATTTTTTTATTTTATTGAAGAACCAAAAAAATGTTTTCAAAAAATAGTTGTCACACATACCCTAAATTATCCAACCACAGTTTTCTTGAGAGATTTAATCCATGTGTTTCTTGTACACTAGAACTAATGTTACTACCTTGTATTTATTACATTGTTCCATTTGCCCTGGCTTAGAGTTAGGATCTTTTATATGTAATTACTAGCAGTATAAGGAGGCACCTGAGGTCTTTCACCTTCCTGGCATTCTTCCGTGTGTCTCATAACCATTTTACAGGGCCTATACCACACAAGGAAAACAATTCGATACATTTCCAAATAGTTCATTTGATGGAAACCCAGGATTTCATGGAAATCCTTTGTCAATGGTATGTGAAAGTTCTAAGAGATGGTCGCTAACACCACCCCTTCAACCTTTGGAAATGCTTTTCCAAGTGACTTTGATTGGAAAATTGTAGGGACAATTATGATTTCAACCCATTTAGACTTGATAATTAAGATAAGGTCCTCCAATCACCCATAATTGATTACAAGGATATGAGATAGCAATTGACAAAAATACTCATTTGACTCATTTTTGTCTTTATTCTACCACTTTTCACATGCCACTATTATTTCTTATTTTACCTTTTTTTTCATTATTTTTTTAAATCTTTTATAAATAATTGAAAAATCAACATTGTTTTTTATTTTTAAATTATAAATAAACAAAAATTATATTAATGATTCAGAGACTATTTTGGAAAATACTTTCTAAAAAAATATTAATTTAAATAAATAAAAATTATCTTTTACATTTATTTTTATCTTTTATATTTTAGAAGTAAATAATTTAATGATTAAAACACTATTTAAAATAAATATATTCACTATTTTAATTTCTTTTATACTAAAAGGCATTTTAAAGTTTTTTTTTTTTTACTATTATAAAATACAAAGTTTAATTTTTTTTAATCTTCTTCCTTCCTTATTTTAATAACTTTTTGAACATGACTTTTAGTAATAAGTTATATGTTACACATTTGTTTACTAAGAATTTCTTTTAATAATTTAAATTAATTGAAAATTTATTAAAATAAGAAAAAGAAAAAGAAAGAAAGAGGATGGATTGAGAGTATTTATTTTAAGTACTCAATTAAAATATTTTCATATGACCTAATTTTAGAAGTGGATTATATCAATACATAGTAGAGATTGAATTTTTCTTATATAAAAGGGTTGAAAGATATATTTACTTATTTTAGACGAAAACAAGTAGTTAAAAATTATATAGATTATATTTGAGTTTGGTTTTAAAATATATATATATATATATATATATATATATTATTGTCTCTTTTTGAAAATACGTTTAATTAAAAACTAAAAACTATTTTTAAAAATGAAAATTGAAAACCTTGTTTAGTACTATTTTTTTTATATGAAAATAAAAAAGAAATATATTTCATTTATTCATTTATTGGGCCACTGTACAATTGTATTACACTAAATGTACAAGGGAAATGTTCTAAGTGTACAATAATGTACAAGGCTACCCTTTGTGAAATATTACAATTGATTATGAGTCATTTCTTTATTTTTCTTATCACTCATGATTATACACATATGTCATACACTTTATTTAATTCCCGCATGAAAATTCCAATACTTTCCTTAATAATGATATTTGGGGAAAAAAAATTTGACCTTAAGTCATCCACCATCTTCTTAACTAAACCATTGGAAATATGGTCAAACACTCATACATGGACACATAACTTAAGAGGGATATGAAATTTATGTCATTGTACAAAGGTATTACACTAACTGCACAAAGGAAATGTACAAAAGTGTACAAGATTACCCTTTGTGAATAATTTCAATCGATTCTGAACCTTTTTTTTTTCCCTTATCACCCAAGGATTGTACACCTATGTCATGCACTTTATTTAACTCTCACATGAAAATTTTAATATTTTTCCCAATAATGATATTTGGGGAAAAAAAATTGACCCTAAGTCATCCACAATTTTCTCAACCAAACCATTGAAAATATGATTAATACACCTACATGGACATATAACTTAGAAGGGATATGAAATTTGTGTCATTGTACAAAGACATTACACTAACTATACAAGGGACATGTACCAAGTGTACAAGGGTATACAAGGCTCCTAATAAATTTTGTACGATTTTTGAACAACTTGAGTTGACATCAAGACGATTATTGATATTTTTTTTCCCTTTTTTTACCAAACTATGTCATTAAAACATTCCCTACAAAAATTAACACATAGGAAATAAAATTAAAATTAATCATATTTGATTGTTCATTATAAGTAAACTAAATGAAATATATTTTTACTATTTTGCCTTTATAAACATAATTTCATTGTTATCAATAGAGATTAAAAAAATCATATTTAAAGGGAATAAAAAATAAATGAAAATTTATTTTTATAACATTTTTATTTTTTAAAATCATTAATTTAAATTGCGAAATTAATTTTAAAATTAAAAATATTTGTTGTAATTATAGTTTTGAAGATTTCGTGATTTTTATCTTATTACTTTGAAAAAATTGATTTAATAAGAAAGTATTTATTTTAATGGTTTTAAATATTTAAATCTTTATTAAAAAATATTTAGGATTAGTGTGGGAAGCAATTAAGTAATTTTGGAATGGAGAAATTTTGAATATTTTGAAGACTTTAATTTGGCCAATTACCCTATTTACACTTTCAAAATTATTGGAAGGTTGGTAAATTAGTCTGAGAAATATTGTATTCTTGATTAATATTATATATATATATATATATATGCATGTGGGTGTTTACATTATTTTCGAAATAATATGAAAAATAATAAATGCCACGTGTCTAATTTTCAAGTTAGAAAAAAAATTAATAATATTTTATAAGGTATTTAAAAAGTATTTATTATGTATTCTATAAATTTGAAAAAAAAATATTTGATGATATCTAATTTACAAGTTAGAATAAACAAATAATACTAATATTTTATGAGGTGTTTAAAAATTATTTAATATATATGAGAAATAATGAGTTTGAAATAAAGAAAAATATTTATTATATATTATGTAAGTTTTCAACATATTTAAAAAACATTTATTATATATTACATAAGTTTGAAAAAAGAATAATATTTGATGAAGTATTTAAAAATTATTCACTTCAAAAATATATTTGGCAATAATAATTTTTAGTCATCTTTTATATTTAATTTGATGAAGAAAAATGATTTAACTTGGTTCCACTATTAAATAGGTGAGAAAATGGTAAAAGAGTCAAAGAGAGAATGAGAAAGGTGAGATGATTGGTTAGTTTTTTTATTTAATAGTCAAAGGTATTTTAGAGATTTTTTAAAGATAATATCATTCCTCTAAATTTCTATTCTTTCATTGGGTTTTGAGTTTAATTATGAGTAATAGAAGGACCTTACCTCAATTACCTAATCTAGCTGGGCTGAAAACACAATTCTCCCAAAATTGTATTGATGGGATACGGAAGCGGGGCAGTAATTGGCGTTTCTATCGGGTACTGCTTGACTGTTTGGAAACATGAACAGTAGCCTGGTAGCCCTTCCTCTGCGTCAAAATCGGCCCTGTACCTGTCCTGGTAGCCAGTAGGTGTTGTATTCGGATTTGGTGGTGTTTTTTTCTTTTTTAAAATTTGTCTAGTCCTTTTATTCAAGTATGTAAGAACTGGAATTCTAATTAATTGTATAGGTGTATGGTCTTCAATACTGAAAATTAAAGTAAGGGTAGTTTTTCCCCGGGATGTG
This sequence comes from Vitis rotundifolia, assembly GCA_030254885.1. Taxonomy (NCBI): domain Eukaryota; kingdom Viridiplantae; phylum Streptophyta; class Magnoliopsida; order Vitales; family Vitaceae; genus Vitis; species Vitis rotundifolia. Next base: position 7,094,285 of record CM058162.1, on the reverse strand, counting down.
GCAGCAGATTCTGAGATTTGGTCATCATTAAGCCTGGATGATGGCTGAGATTTTATTAAGGAAGCCAAAGGGGTGATGAAGTTCGTTTAGAGGAATGGAGATTCGAGAATGGAGTTGTATTCTCTTGTGTTTTCTCATACATGGCTAGGGAAAAAAAAAACCCTTGTAATATAATGAGCATAAAAGGGTTTACACATGCATGATCATAAACCAAAAAGTTAAAACTTGTTTGTTGATGTTTTTGAAAACAATTCCTTTTTTTTCGAAAATATTTGCCTTTACCTATATGAAAAAAAAAGTCAATCTCATTTAAGAAATAATTTTGATTATATTTAGTTGATTGTATATAACATAAAATATGATAAAAATTTTATTTTATTAAATTTAATGTTTGATTTGATTGATAATAAAATAAATTATCACATCAAAGTGTTGATTATATTATTAAAACTATGTTATAGTTTTGATTGAGTTTATGTTATAGATTATATTACATGTGGGTCTAGGTTAAAATGGTATTTCAAAGTGTTGATATTTTTATTAAAACTATGTTTGGTTCCGGAAAGTACTAAAAAAAGAAAAAAATAATAAAAATAATTTATATATAAATATATACGATGGTGAGTCATAGCACTCCTCTAAGCTTGTGTATGTACGATCTCTACTAAACGAATTAAGGGAATTGTGGCAATTAATTAATTAATTATCGATACCAAGAAAAATAATCAATGTACAAGTCATGATAAAAACCAATATACACAAAAAATGATGATAAAATCTATAAGAATAAACAAAATAAATGACAAGAGGATTATGCAAATTGATTTATTGAATTGATTAAAAAAAATCATATTAAAAAATTAGTTTTCAAGAAACTTCAAATGATTTTATTAAAAATGATTTTGAATTAATGATTTCAATTTATTTATTTACAAAAAAAAAAGTCAATTTATTTTATTAATTTCATTTATATTCAATTTTCAAAAATAGTTATTTACATATATTGTATCAAAAGAATTTATTACAAAATTTCAATTTGGGCACAAAAAATATTTTTACTTGCTTTTACTAGAAAATAATGAATTTTTTCAATTTTATTTATAAAAGTATTTTGATTCATTTTCATTTAAAAAAAAAGTAATTTATACAAATTATTTAAAAAGACATAACTTTATTTGCAAAATAAATTTTAATTAAAAAGAAAAAAAAATTAAATCCTCTATTTATAAAAAATACTTTTAATCTCATTTTAATTAAGAAAAAAGAATTCATTTAAAAAACATTTTTTGGACAATTTTATTAAAAATTAATTTTTGGGACAACTTTATTTACAAAACAATTTTTGGACAACTTTTATTAAACAAAGAAAATTTTGGACAATTTTATTAAAAACAATTTTTCAAATTCTATTAAAAACAATTCTTTTGGATTTTTTTAAATGCATTTTTTTGAATTTTTATAAATAAAAAAAAACTTTCTTTTATTAAAAAAAATATTTTAAAATTATTATTTTATTAAAACATATTTATTGAATTCTTCCTCTCATTTAAACAAAATTTCTAGTTTGTTCGATATTCAATTTTGTACACACTCAATAAATATATAGGAACGAATATTTATAAGAACTAATAAAAATAAAACCAAATAAAAGTGGAAAATAAAATATGTACCTAAATAAACTTACAACAATTTCAATGTCCTTTTACAATTTTTTCAATCTCACTTTCTTTCATGAAATTTCATACTCCACATGTCATAAATTCATACTCAACTAACAGAATTGCAGAATAAATCCATACAAAAATAAAAAATAACACAAGTATAAATATCTAAAAATGTATAAAATTCGCAATAAATATTCAAGCACAAATTCAAACTTCAAATTAGCCCAATAAATTTACCAATTAAAAAAAATAGACCTAAATTAACAAATATACCCGAACAAAAATATCCACATGTCAATAGTCATAGTGCAAAATTTCCCTATTAATTACTAAAATACAAGCATAATTAATCAAGCTCAAATACAATAAATCAAAATAAATTCAATTAGGTTTAAATTTAATATTTCATAATCCAAGCTCAATTTAATATACAAACCGTATCTGCAACCAAAATCAACCCAATTTATACTAATCCCAATTTACTATCAAAATCAAATACAATTTAATAAGTAAATAACTAAATAAATTAAACAAACTCAAAACACCCAAACCTGCATAAATCAAACAATAATAAATATAATGGCAGCAATAATAATAATAATAAAAACAAGACAAAATTAAATAAAATTTAAATTTTTAACGGACCCGGTTTGGGAAAGAAAGAAAATGGGGGAAAAGTGAGAGATGATCGTCGGCCGGCAGTGGCTCTCCGGCGGCGATTGGCGGCCGCCCTGCCGACGACAGTGAGGGTTGACGGATTTTTGGGAAACAAAACAAAATAAAAAAAATAAAAAATAAAAACAAAAATGGGAGAAAATGGGAAGGAAAGAGGAGAGAAAATGGAAAGGAAAAGAAATGGGGGAAGCCTGTGTGGGAGTTGGGGGAAGAAAAAAAGAAAAATTGGAAGAGAGGAGATGGGAAAAAGGCTGCCTTCAGAATGGGGGGGAGTGACGTGGGGGTATGGGAGGAGAGAGAGAGAGAGAGAGAGAGGGTGGGATGGCTGGGAGTAGGAAGAAAGAGGAGTGATGAGAGAGAAAAGAAAGAGAAAAAAAAAAGAAAAAAGAAAAATAAAAATAATAAAAAAATATAATAATAATAATTAAAAAAACAAAAATAAAAATTAATAAAAACATATTAAAAATAATTTAAAATAAAATATAATAATAAAATACAAAAATATAAAATAATAAAAATGTGTTAAAAATAATTTTAAATCTTTAAACACTTTTATTTTATAAAACATTATATAACAATTTTTAAAAATTATTCTTAAAAATTATTTTAAAAAAAAAAAAACAATTGCATAGTCCTTAGAGAATGCTGAAGTCTTTTTTCGTTTTCTTCACGTCATCATGACTCCAAGTGGAGACAGCTTCATTTGGAGTTTTATTAGTAACAAGGAGTCATGCCTACTACGGAACCATGTAGAATTATGGCATTCTAAATATAACATGCTTCTCTGCAATAGCTTGCTCCACTATTTACTTGAGGGACAGCTCTATTATGGCATAACAAGGCCGCCTTAATCACTTCCAGAGAGCTCACGTCATTAAAATTTTTAAAATTTGATGTAATAAAATTCTTTTTTTTTTTTTTTTATCATCTTAAATTTTTAAGCACTTTTAAAAGCCATTATCCCTTTAAGCCTCAAATAATTGTGAAGTTAGTATCAATTTTTTTTAAAATAGAGAATAAAAAATGTATCAAACAATATCTTCATTGCAATGAACTTCTAAAGATAGAAATAATTTTTTTTATTCTGTAAAAAGATTTGTAATTTCAATTTTATATTAATATTAAATTAAATATAATTTAAATTTTGTGAAAAAATAAGAAAACAATATTATAAATAATAATTAGTAACATATGAATGGTATTTTTTGTGTTAACAAAATAAAGATAAAATATGGATATTAATATTTCGATAAGGTATAAATATTTTATTTGAAATGAATTAAAATAATAAGGACAATTGAAGGGAGAGGCAGTGCCGGTCATTTATCAAATAAAGATTTTGCTTAATGTCGACGCCCGTAAGCCTACGGAGACGACTTTGAGTTGTGACTGAGATTTTTATTATTAGTAACAAGGACACATGGAGCGGCATGTTCTGAGATAGTTCAAAATTTGTGGGCAGACTGTAGACAACTTGACTTGTGACTGAGATTTTTGTTATTAGAGTAACAAGGACACATGGAGGGGCATGTTCTGAGACTTTAAAATTTGTGGGCAGACTGGCCTACTGGGTTACTGTCAATGCACATTAGTCACCATTGCTATATTAGAGTACGGATCCTGGCTGTGAACCCTCATCCCTCCCATTTGCTTTCTTTGTCCATAGAAAATATGGGCTCAGCTTTGTATCTCTTCATGTTCATGCGCTTTCTCCTTTTACCCTCATTTTTTTATCTAATGGTAACCAATGCTTCCTCTGCTATGCAGCACCCACTGTGCCATGGTAGTGAGAGTTCTGCCTTGCTTCAGTTCAAGCAAAGCTTTCTGATTGATGAGGATGCTTCTGATGATCCTTCTGCTTATCCAAAAGTTTCAACGTGGAAATCCCATGGAGAAGGACAGGAAAGTGATTGCTGTTCATGGGATGGTGTTGAGTGTGACAAGAAGACTAGTCATGTCATCGGCCTTCACCTCGCAAGCAGTTGTCTCCATGGTTATATCAACTCCAGCAACACCCTCTTCAGTCTCGTTCATCTCAGTACGCTTGACCTGTCTGATAATCATTTCAATTACTCTGTGATCCCATTTGGTGTTGGTCAGCTTTCAAGGCTTAGAAGTCTTAACCTCTCTGGTTCTAAATTCTCAGGCCAAATCCCATCGGAACTCTTAGCATTGTCCAAATTGGTTTTCCTTGATCTCTCGAGAAACTCAATGTTGGAGCTTCAAAAGCCTGGCTTGAGAGATCTGGTTCAGAACTTAACCCACTTAAAGACACTTCATTTAAGCTATGTGAACATTTCTTCAACAATACCTCATGCGTTGGCAAATTTATCTTCATTGACATCTCTCCAATTAAGAGGATGTGGACTGTATGGTGAATTCCCAATTAATATTTTTCTGCTTCCAAGCCTACAGCTTCTTAGTGTGAGGTACAATCCAGGTCTGACTGGTTATTTACCTGAATTTCAGGAAACCAGTCCCCTAAAAATGTTGTTTCTTGCTGGTACAAGTTTTTCTGGTGAGTTACCAGCTTCAATTGGGAGGCTTGGTTCTTTGACTGTGTTGGACCTCAACTCATGCAAATTCACAGGGATGGTCCCATCTTCACTTAGTCACCTTACCCAGCTGTCTTGCTTAGACCTTTCATTTAACCTTTTTAGTGGCCAAATTTCTCAATCCTTGACCAGCCTTAGCTCTTCGTTGTCTATACTCAATCTCGGAGGCAACAACTTGCATGGCCCCATTCCTCAGATATGCAGCAACCCAAGCAGTTTGAGGATGATCGACTTAAGTGAAAATCAATTCCAAGGTCAAATCCCAATATCATTGGCCAATTGCACAATGCTCGAGCAACTTGTTCTCGGAAACAATCAAATCCATGATATTTTCCCTTTTTGGTTAGGAGCTCTCCCACAGCTACAGGTTCTTATTTTGAGATCCAACAGATTCCATGGTGCAATAGGGAGCTGGCACACCAATTTAAGGTTTCCCAAGTTGCGCATTATTGACCTCTCTGACAACGAGTTTATAGGTGATTTGCCATCAGTGTATTTCCAAAATTGGGATGCCATGAAACTTGCAGATGCAAACCACCTCAAGGTCATGCAGGCCAATCAAACGTTTCAAAGCCCAGGGTATACGCAGACTTTCAAGTACATGTACTCAATGACAATGACAAACAAAGGCATGCAGAGGTTTTATCAGGAAATCCCTGATACTTTCATAGCAATTGATTTCTCTGGCAACAATTTCAAAGGACAAATTCCAACCTCCATTGGGAACCTCAAGGGGCTTCATTTGCTAAACCTTGGCCGCAACAATATTACCGGCCATATCCCATCCTCCCTGATGAACCTAACACAGATGGAGTCATTGGATCTTTCCCAGAACAAGCTCTCAGGAGATATCCCTTGGCAACTAACAAGCATGACATTCCTCGCTTTCTTCAATGTGTCTCATAATCATCTTACAGGGCCTATACCACAAGGAAAACAATTTGCAACATTTCCAAATACTTCCTTTGATGGGAACCCGGGGTTGTGTGGAAGTCCTTTGTCAAGGGCATGTGGAAGTTCTGAGGCATCACCACCAACACCTTCATCCTCTAAACAAGGTTCAACTAGTGAATTTGATTGGAAATTTGTCTTAATGGGATACGGAAGCGGGCTAGTAATCGGAGTTTCAATTGGGTATTGTTTGACCTCATGGAAACATGAATGGTTCGTGAAAACCTTTGGAAAGCGGCAAAGAAAATGGACAAGGAATGAAAGAAGGGGGCACAGAGTCTGAATTTATCCAACCGAAAATTCCTTGTAAAATTTCTTAATTTATGTATATTGTTTGCTTTGTTGGACTTCCTTCTTCATTTCTTTTTCCCTTTTAGTCATGGTGTTACTTCAACTTGTGTTTGTGTTGACGAATGGATGTAAAACTGCTCGGGTTTCTTAGTTATGTATAGTGTAGCAATCCAACTTGATTATGGCTTGTATTGAACTGCAGACTGAAGGTGTTATTCTCATCACTTCTTTTAGTTTTTCCTTTTATCAAGTCACATTGATGGGATATGAAAACTCTTGCAGTGTGACAATCCAAATGGAGAAAGAAGGGAAAAGAGAGACATACATATTAAATATTTGTTCGGGAATTATTTTTAAAAATAGTTTTTGAAAATTGTTATATGATATTTTTTAATATAAAAATTCAAAAATTCGTTTAAAAACTTAAAATGTTCTTAATCTATTTTCTATATTTTAAAAATAAATTTTATTTGTAATACTTTATTTTTAATCATTCTATAATTATATAATTTAAAAAATAAGTGAAAATAACTAAAAAATATTTTTCAAAAATAAGTTATTTTTTGTTTTTAAGATTATAAAACTATTTTCTATTTTCTAATTGTCAAACATGTATTTTTTCTTTTTTTTTTCCAAAGAACAAAAAAATATTTTAAGAAAATAGTTGTCAAACATATTCTAAATCATCCGACCACAATTTTCTCGAGAGATTTAATTCTATGTGTTTCTAGTACTGCTCAATTTCTTCCATTTTTTTTTTCTTTTTTATTCTACGGCTATTTGATTTCTCTCTCTTTTTCCTATTGAAACTTTCTGTTTTGTTGAGTAATGAGATGATACTAACAATGCAAGAGGCTTGTGGCCTGTAATAAACTGCAAATGCTAGTTTTATCTTTTCATTTACCTTTTGTTTCTCTCCTCTCATGGGTTGCAACAACCAGAAGTCCGAAAAATTTATATACTAGAAGTAATGTGACTACATTGTATTTATTTTTTTTTTTTTTCTAGCAAAGAGGTGAAAATGGACATTGGCTTGGCTTAGAGTTAAGAGTCTTTATATATAACTAGTAGCAGTATAATGAGCCACAAGGGATGTAAAAGTGCTTGGGTGGTTTATATTTATGCAACAGTATTGCAGATTGTAATCAGCCACAAACTGAAGACCTTAGTTATTTGGCTCTTCTGCAAAGGTCTTTTACCTGTCTTAACGTTTGGCACTTAAAACTTTACGATGGAACTTAATCCCTTGACTGTAGAATAATTAAAATAAACAATCTTCTTTTCTATCAAAAAAGCTTCTTGGGTGTGAAAATCCATCTAATTATTTGTCCTTGTTGAGAAGGTGAGAGGGAGAGATATCAACTATCACCCTATGTTTGGTTTTATCTTAAAAAACAACCTTACCTCATCATTTTATAAATCTTCTTTCCAGAAACTTTAGAACAAGGATATGACACACACAATTAAACCTTTTGGATATGAAGTAAATGGGAATATTTATTTGAGTTCAGCATATTTTTTTTATCAACTAGATGATTTTGTTTAAAAAATGAATATTAATTATGAAAAAAAATGATTTAGAGAATGCTGAGCCTTTGTCATAGAACACAGATGAGCACATCCTTGACATATCATGGATTAACAGTTCAATCATTTAGTCGATCCAAACAGAATTTTCTCTTTCCCAAATAGACTTTCATACACGGTGCTACTTCTGTCCATTTGCTGAAGTCTTTTGCCGTTCTCTTCACGTCATGACTCCAAATGGAGACAGCTTCATTTGAAGTTTTTCATGTAAGGCCCAGCATTCTTAAATGAATTTTGGCCATTCAATCAGCGTCTCCTAAGAGGTCAAGGACGACCACTATTTTTGTGGTGAACTAGCTTTCTACAGTCTCATCACTTGTGGAATTTGGGCCCCACCAGAGCTGCTATCAAGTCACCAATCGGAGAGAGAACTGGTTCATCGGCTTAAGCCAACGCAGGTCATATAATAAATGGAGATTTTTATTAGTAGCAAGGAGTCATGGAGGGGCAAATTCTGAAACGGATTAAAATTAATGGGCCAACTGATAGAACTCATGAGAGTTTGCCTCTGAAGTTAGAAAAAGTCTTAGTTAGACTTAGTCTCTGTTTTTTTTTTCATATTAGATTCTTGTTCCACAATTTTCTGTTTTCAGTTAGTATAAGTAGTGCCAATAAAATCTGACAGTAGCTGAGATTTTTTTGCAATTTCCGTTTGGTTGTTAGCCTATAAATAGGCATTCTCATTTGTGAAATATATGTATGTGTGCCTTCCTTCAATTCTGAACTCTCGAATTATTTATTTTTCCTTTGCAAGTTTCAGTTTTTTTTTTTAGATTCTGACAGTGGTATTAGAGCTCTATTCCTACGGGCTGTGAGGCAAAGTTTCTTTGAGTGTTTTGAGTGCTAAACACAATGAGGTTGAGTGATTTATTTCAGGCAGCTGTGGTGCAAACATGTCTACTTCCAACAGTACTTCCTCTGTAATTCCAATGTTCAATGGTGAACACTATCACATTTTGGCTGTCAAGATGAGGTTTTACTTAAGGTCTCAGGGTTTGTGGAATGTTGTGATGTCTAAAGTTGATCCACCACCATTGGGACCAAATCCTACAGTTGCTCAAATGAAAGCACATGAGGAGGAAAAACTCAAGAAAGACAAAGCCATCACCTGCCTACATTCAAGACTTGCAGACCACATCTTCACCAAAATCATGGACTTGGAAACACCTAAATAGGTATAGGACAAGCTCCAAGGTGAATTTGAGGGCAGTGACAGAGTCAAAATTGTTAGGCTCCTCACATTGAAGAGAGAGTTTGAATTGATGAAGATGAAAAACAACGAATCTGTGAAAGATTATTCTAGCAAATTAATGGATGTTGTAAACCAAATGAGGCTTCTTGGTGAGGCATTTACAGATCAAAAGGTGGTAGAAAAGATCATGGTTTCAATGCCTCAAAAGTTTGAAGCCAAGATCTCTGCAATTGAAGAGTCTTGTGACTTGCAAAGTCTCACAATAGCAGAGTTAACTAGCAAGCTTCATGCACAGGAGCAAAGGGTCTTAATGAGAGGTGATGAAGCTACTGAAGGTGCTTTTCAAGCAAATAATAAGGGAAAGAGTTTTGGAAACCTGCAAGGAAAGAAGTTCTTCAAGAACAACAAAGGGAAAGCTGAAGGATCTTCAAGAAAAGGAAACTTTTCGCCTTGCTCTCATTGCAGCAGAACCAACCATGCTAAGAAAGATTGTTGGTACAAAGGTAAACCTTTTTTTAATTGTAATTTCTGCACTACACTTGGCCACAGTGAGAAGTATTACAGAGCCAAGAAAAAACAATCTCAGCAACAAACACAACAACACGCAAAGGTGATTGAAGAAGACAAAAATGATGATGAGCATTTATTTATGGCATCACAAGCACTCAGTTCTCATGAACTGAATACTTGGCTCATTGACAGTGGTTGCACCAGTCACATGACCAAACATCTGTCGATTTTTACCTCCATTAACAGATCAGTTCAACCAAAGGTCAAGTTGGGAAATGGTGAAGTTGTGCAGGCCAAAGGAAAAGGGACAATTGCTATCAACACCAAGACAGGTACAAAAATTGTCTCTAATGTTCTTTACATTCCAGAACTAGATCAAAATCTTCTTAGTGTTACACAAATGCTAAGAAATGGATATGCAGTCTCTTTTAAAGAAAATTTTTGTTTTATCACTGATGTACATGGAACAGAGATAGCAAAAATTAAAATCAATGGAAATAGCTTTTATTTGAAGCTTGATTTAGTTGAAGGTCATGTCTTTAGTGCCAAGATTGATGAGAGCGTTGTTTGGCACCAAAGATATGGTCATTTCAACTTGAAGTCACTGAAGTTCATGGAAGAAGCTGGTATGGTTGAAGACATGGCTGAAATTACAGTTAATGCTCAAACTTGTGAAAGTTGTGAGCTAGGGAAGCAGCATCGCAAATCATTCCCTCAAAATATGTCTAAGAGAGCTACTCACAAGCTGGAATTAGTTCATTCATATATTTGTGAACCAATGAGCACAGCCTCATTGAGCAACAATGTATATTTTGCTCTATTTATTGATGATTTCAATAGAATGACTTGAGTTTATTTTCTAAAAACCAAATCATAAGTGCTCTCTGTGTTCAAAAGCTTTAAGAAAATGGTTGAAACTCAAAGTGGTCAGAAGGTTAAGGTGCTCAGAACTCATAATGGAGGTGAATATACCTCAAAAGAGTTCTATGCTTTTTGTCAAGAAGCTAGAATTGTACACCAACTGACAGCTCCATACTCACCACAGCAGAATGGAGTCTCTGAGAGGAAGAATAGAACAGTAATGGAGATGGCAAGGTGCATGCTATTCGAGAAGAAGCTACCAAAGCTTCTATGGGCTGAAGCAGTTAGCACCTCAATATATTTGCTTAACAGACTACCGACTAAGTCTGTTCAGAGCAAAACACCAATAGAAGCATGGTCTGGTGTAAAACCATCTGTCAAGCACCTGAAAGTGTTTAGTTCATTATGTTACCTTCATGTGCCATCTATCAAGAGAGGTAAGCTTGATGAAAGAGCTGAGAAAGGTGTTTTTGTTGGGTATGCAACAGAATCAAAAGGTTACAGAATTTATAGCTTGAGTAGAATGAAAATTGTGATAAGTAGAGATGTGCACTTTGATGAAAATTCCTACTGGAATTGGGACTTGAAGAAAGTCCATAAATGTGATCAAACCACTCCATCTATTCTTGAACCAGTAGTAGAAAGTATAAGTATTGAAGATCCACTTGATGATGAAGTAACTTCAGACACACCAGTGCTTAAGGTAAGGTCATTATCTGATGTGTATGAGAGGTGCAATCTTGTACATGCTGAGCCTACATGTTACATAGAAGCTGCAAGATTTCCAAAATGGATTGAGGCTATGAAAGCTGAAATTGATGTTATTGAAATAAATGGAACTTGGAAGTTGACAGAATTACCTGAAGCTAAGAAGGCAATTGGTGTAAAATGGGTTTTCAGAACCAAATTCAATTCAGATGGTTCAATCTTCAAGCACAAGGCCAGATTGGTTGTGAAGGGTTTTGCTCAAGTTGCTGGAGTGGACTATGGTGATACATTTGCACCAGTAGCCAGACATGACACTATAAGGCTGCTACTTGCACTTGCTGGTCATGGGATGGAAAGTGTATCATTTAGATGTCAAGTCAGCTTTTCTAAATGGTATACTTCATGAAGAAATTTATGTTCAACAACCAGAAGGCTTTGAGGTTATTGGGCATGAACACAAAGTGTACAAGCTGCACAAGGCTCTCTATGGTTTGAAGCAAGCACCAAGGGCCTGGTATAGCAGAATTGACTCTCACCTGATCCAACTTGGATTTAGGAGGAGTGAAAATGAAGCTACTTTGTATTTGAAACAAAATGAGGATGGTTTGCAATTGGTAGTGTCACTTTATGTTGATGACATGCTAGTGACTGGGAGCAATGTACAATTGCTGGCTAAGTTCAAAATGGAAATGCAAGATGTATTTGAGATGCCTGACCTTGGCATCATGAACTACTTCCTTGGAATGGAAATATACCAATGCAACTCAGGTATCTTCATTTCACAAAGAAAATATGCTGTTGATATTCTCAAGAAATTCAAGCTAGAATCATGCAAAGAAGTAGCAACTCCGCTGGCACAAAATGAGAAAATTTCAAAGAATGATGGTGAGAAACTTGAGGAACCTTTTGCATATAGAAGCTTGGTAGGTAGCCTACTATACTTGACAGCAACCAGACCTGATTTGATGTTTCCAGCTGGTTTGCTTTCAAGATTCATGAGTTCTCCTAGCAATGTTCACATGGGAGTTGCAAAAAGGGTGCTGAAGTATGTTAGAGGTACAACAAATCTTGGCATCTGGTATTTAAAGACAGGAAGAGTTAAGCTAGATGGCTATGCTGATAGTGATTGGGCAGGAAGTGCTGATGACATGAAGAGCACTTCAGGTTATGTATTTACAATCGGTTCAGGTGTCATTTGCTGGAATTCAAGAAAGCAAGAAGTGGTGGCTCAATCAACTACAGAGGCTGAGTATATCTCCTTAGCAGCTGCTGCAAATCAAGGAATATGGTTAAGGAAATTACTTGTTGATCTAGGCCAGGAACAAAGCTCACCAACAGAGCTTTTCTGTGACAACAAGTCAGCCATTGCCATTGCTCAAAATCCTGTCCAACATGGTAGGACCAAGCATATAAACGTAAAATTTCACTCTATAAGGGAAGCTGAAAAGAATTCACTTGTCAAGTTGCATTATTGCTCAACTGATGTGCAACTTGCTGACATAATGACTAAGGCACTTCCTAAATCAAGGCTGGAGTTCCTAAGGTTGAAGCTTGGCATGTCCAAGGCAAATCTCAAGGAGGAGTGATAGAACTCATGAGAGTTTGCCTCTAAAGTTAGAAAAAGTCTTAGTTAGACTTAGTCTCTATTTTTTTTTTCATATCAGATTCTTGTTCCACAATTTTCTGTTTTCAGTTAGTATAAGTAGTGCCAATAAAATCTGATAGTAGTTGAGATTTTTTTGCAATTTCCGTTTGGTTGTAAGCCATTCTCATTTGTGAAATATATGTATGTGTGCCTTCCTTCAATTCTGAACTCTCGAATTATTTATTTTTCCTTTGCAAGTTCCAGTTTTTTTTTCAGATTCTGACACCAACTGGCCTACTGGGTTGTTGTCAATGCACATTAGTCATTACTATATAAGACTATGGATCCTGCTCGTGAACCCTCATCGCTCCCATTTGCTTTCTTATTATCCATAGAAAATATGGGCTCAACTTCGTATCTCTTCATGTTCATGCGCTTTCTCTTTTTATCCAATGGTGAGCAACTCTTCCTCTTCGGTGCAGCAGCCACTGTGCCATGATAGTGAGAACTTTGCCCTGCTTCAGTTCAAGCAAAGCTTTTTGATTGATGAGCATGCTTCTAATGATCCTTCTGCTTATCCAAAAGTTGCAATGTGGAACTCCCATGGAGAAGGAGAAGGAAGTGATTGCCGCTCATGGGATGGTGTTGAGTGTGATAGGGAGACTGGTCATGTGATCGACCTTCACCTTGCCAGCAGTTTTCTCTATGGTTCTATCAACTCCAGCAGCGGCCTCTTCAATCTTGTTCATCTTCAAAGGCTTGACCTATCTGACAATTATTTCCATCACTTTGAGATCCGAAATGGAATTGTACAGCTTCCGATGCTTAGAAGTCTCAACCTCTCTTATTCTGTATTCTCTAGCCAAATCCCATCAGAACTCTTGGCACTGTCCGAATTGGTTTTCCTTGATCTTTCGGAAAATCCAATGTTGCAACATCAAAAGCCTGGCTTGAGAAATCTGGTTTAGAACTTAACCCACTTAAAAAACTTCATCTAAACCAGGTGAACATTTCTTCAACAATACCTCATGCGTTGGCAGCAAATTTATCTTCATTGAAATCTCTCCTTCTCGAAGAATGTGGATTGCATGGTGAATTCCCAATGAATATTTTTCAGCTACCAAGCCTACAGTTCTTAGTGTGGGGTACAATCCAGATCTGATTAGTTATTTGCCTGAATTTCAAGAAACCAGTCGCCTCAGGTGGTTGTATCTTGGTGGTACAAGTTTTTCTGGTGAATTACCAACTTCAATTGGGAGGCTTGGTTCTTTGATTGAATTGGACATCAGCTCATGCAACTTCACAGGGTTGGTCCCATCTTCACTTGGTCACCTTACCCAACTATCCCATTTGGTCCTTTTAAATAACTCTTTTAGTGGTCAAATTTCTTCTTTCTTGGGCAACCTTACCCAGTTATCCTACTTGGACCTTTCAAATAACTACTTTAGTGGCCAAATTCCTTCTTTCTTAGCAAATTTTACCCAACTCACTTCTTTGTCACTTTCTTTCAATAATTTCAATGTTGGGACCTTGGCTTGGCTTGGTCAGCAAACCAAACTCACTGGTTTAGACCTTGACACTGTAAACTTAAGTGGTGAAATCTCATCCTCTCTTGTAAATATGAGTCAACTAACTCGTCTAGATCTTGAAGAAAATCAATTGACTGGCCAAATCCCATCTTGGCTCATGGACTTCACCTAATTGATTGAATTATATCTGATGGAAACGAATTAGAAGGTTCAATCCCAAGTTCATTATTTGAACTAGTGAATCTTGAGGCTCTTTATCTAGATTCAAATTACTTGAATGGAACAGTGGAACTCCACATGTTATCTAAGCTCAAAAATCTCACTCATCTCCGATTATTGGACAACAGGTTATCATTGCTTAGTTACACCAGTACCAATGCTACCTTCCCTAAATTCAAGCTTTTAGGATTTAATTCTTGCAACTTAACAGAGTTTCTTTCCTGCGGAACCAAGATGAATTGGAGGTGCTCTTCCTTGCCAATAACAAAATTCATGGACCAATTCCTAAGTGGATGTGGAACAAAAGCAAAGAAACCCTATGGGCTCTTGATCTTTCTGGAAACTTTTTATTAGGCTTTGACCAACATCCAATTGCTCTCCCATGGTCCAGGTTAAGCAGTTTAAAACTTGATTCTAACATGTTGCAAGGATCACTTCCAATTCCACCACCATCAACCTTATAGCTTATTCAGTCTCTGGAAATAAACTGACAGGAGAAATTCCACCGCTTATTTGCAACATTACTTCTCTTATGTTACTTGATTTGTCTAGTAACAATTTGAGTGGCAGGATTCCTCAATGTTTGGCTAACTTCAGCAAATCTCTGTTTATACTGAATCTGAGAAGCAACAGCCTTGATGGCCCCATCCCTCGAACATGCATCGTGCCAAATAATTTGAGGGTGATTGACTTAAGTGAGAATCAATTCCAAGGCCAAATACCAAGATCATTGGCCAATTGCACGATGCTCGAGCACCTTGCTCTTGGAAACAATCAAATCGATGATATTTTCCCTTTTTGGATAGGAGCTCTCCCACAGCTACAGGTTCTTATTTTGACATCCAACAGATTCCATGCTGCAATAGAGAGTTGGTACACCAATTTCAGGTTTCCCAAGCTGTGCATCATCTACCTCTCTGACAATGAGTTTATAGGTGATTTGCCATCAGAGTATTTCCAAAATTGGGATGCCATGAAACTCACGAATGCAAACCACCTTAAGTACATGCAGGCCAATCAAAATATTAAAATCCAGAGGTATACGTGGACTTTCAATTACATGTACTCAATGACAATGACAATGACAATGACAAACAAAGGCAGGCAGAGGTTTTATAAGGAGATCCCCCATATTTTCATTGCAATTGATTTCTCAAGCAACAATTTCAAAGAACAGATTCCAACCTCCATTGGGAGCCTCAAGGGGCATCATTTGCTCAACCTTGCCAGCAACAATCCTACTGATCATATCCCATCCTCCCTGGGGAACCTAACACAGTTGGAGTCATTGGATCTGTCCCAGAACAAGCTCTCAGGAGAGATCCCTTGGCAACTAACAAGGATGACATTCCTTGAGTTCTTCAGTGTTTCCCACCATCATCTCACAGGACCTATACCACAAGGCAAACAATTTGATACATTTCAAAATGAGTCATACCAGGGAAACCCAGGATTGTGCGGAGGTCCTTTGTCAAATAAGTGCAGCATCTCTAAATCATTACCACTGCTACCTTCAACCTCCAGACAAGCTGAAGATGCCAAGTTCAGAATCAAAGTCGAGTTGATGATGATATTGATGGGATATGGAAGTGGGCTAGTCGTGGGAGCAGTTATTGGGCACACCTTGACCATAAGGAAACATGAATGATTTGTGAAAACTTTTGACAAGAGGCAGAGAAGGGGGAAGAAGAGAGGACATTGAAATTAGATGTAATAGTGTATTGTTGTGATTTCCTATTTAATTTCTTTATGAAGTGTGGGGTAAGCATATTGTATGTAGAGAGCTTTGATGATTTGCCTATAGGTAGTAAATGTGACATGCTAGTCTTTGTTATGTAACAATTTGTGACAAATTTGCGTGTCTCTACTTCGCCTCTTTTCTTCAAATTTGACTTGCTCCAAAACACATCTCACTTCCTGTCTCTGTTTAGGATCCTCCATCTTCATCTTCTCACCTAAAAATCTTGCGACAAAGAGGCAATTGAGGTGCTGCAAAAATCTCCGCAGTGCAGTGATGTCAAATCTCGAATAACAAACAATAACATCAACACCGACCACTGCACACAAAAGAAAACGAAGATTAAATTTCCTACAGACGAGTTGTGTTTCTTATGATCAAACTCCATGGAGCTCCAAAAACCCAACCTCAGAAACCTTGAAACTCTTATTCTACTTTCAAATGACTTGCATGGCATATTGGAGCTGGGCATGTGTTTCTTAAGCTCAAAAAGCTAACTGACTTAGGCTTATCTGATAAAAATTTAGATTGGATGAAAGTTGCTGTTGATGTCAATAAGTTGGCATACATACAAGCAATCACAGATCTTTCTGTACAGCAATTCAGGTTATCTGACAATTACACATACTCGATGACAATGACAAAGGCATGGAGAGGGTGTTTGATAAGATCCCTGGTATCATCAGAGCAATTGATCTTTCAAGCAACAAATTCAAAGGAGAGATTCCAATACCCATTTGGTACGCAGTTGAATGTCTTGTATTTGAAGATGATAACGGTTGAATAAATGACTCCAAACAGGATTTTCTCTTTCCCCATTAGACCTTCAAACACGGTTCTTCTGTCCATTTGAAGAATTCTTTGGCCAGTCTCTTCATGTCTGCCACCTGAGCTTGGAAAAAAAGTGAGCTTGACTCCCCCAGTTGGCAGAGACTACTTAAAATGCTACTATGCCCCCTTCTGCAAATGAGCTTTTTATTTATTTATTTAGACTTTGAAATTTGCCTTCAAGCTCCACTAATGACTTGGGGGACACGTCTATTATGGTATAACAAGGCGTTCTTCATCACTTCCGGAAACCATTACACAGGACTTTTCTCCTATCTATAAAAGCTCATTATCCGATTCCTACTTTAATCAAGAGTACTGGTAAAGCGACTGAATTGAATTATGGGGTCAATTTTGTATCTCTTCATCGTGATGCGTTTTCTCCTTTTATTCTCGTCTTTTTATCTAATGGTGACTAACTCTTCCTCATCTATGCAGCAGCCACTGTGCCATGCTAGTGAGAGCTCAGCCTTGCTTCAGTTCAAGCAAAGCTTTTTGACTGATGAGCATGCTTCTGATGACCCTTCTGCTTATTCAAAAGTTTCCATGTGGAAATCCCATGGAGAAGGAAGTAATTGCTGCTCATGGGATGGTGTTGAGTGTAACAGGGAGACTGGTCATGTTATCGGCCTTCTCCTTGCCAGTAGCCATCTCTATGGTTCCATCAACTCCAGCAGCAGCCTCTTCAGTCTTGTTCATCTTCAAAGGCTTGACCTCTCTGACAATTATTTCAATCACTCTCAGATCCCATATGGAGTTGGTCAGCTTTCGAGGCTGAGAAGTCTCAATCTCTCTTATTCGGGATTCTCTGGTCCAATCCCAAGTTCATTAGTTGAACTAGTAAATCTTCGCTATCTTTCTCTACGAGGAAATTACTTGAATGGGACGGTGGTGGACCTCAACATGTTAAAGAAGCTCAAAAATCTCACTTATCTCCACTTATCAAACAACATGTTATCATTGCTTAGTTACAACGATACCCATGTTACTCTCCCTAAACTCAAGATTTTAGGATTGGATGCATGCAACCTAACCAAGATTCCTGAGTTTCTGCAGAACCAAGATAAATTGGAGGTATTATGCCTTTCTAATAACAAAATTCATGGTCCAATTCCAAGCTGGATGTGGAACATAAGCAAAGAAACCCTAGTGACTCTACTACTTTCTGGTAATTTCCTTACAGGCTTTGAACAACTTCCAGCTGTTCTCCCATGGTCCAGGATGCACATTTTAGACCTCAGTTCTAACATGCTGCAAGGGTCACTCCCAGTTCCTCCACCATCAACCTTTGACTATTCAGTCTCTGGAAATAAACTGTCTGGACAAATTCCACCTTTGATCTGCAACATGAGTTCCCTTAGTTTGCTTGATTTGTCTGGTAACAGCTTAAGTGGCAGGATACCCGAATGCTTGACCAACCTTAGCTCTTCCTTGTCTATACTCAATCTCAGAGGCAACCACTTGCATGGCTCCATTCCTCAAACATGCACCGAAACAAGCAATTTGAGGATGATCGACTTAAGTGAGAATCAACTACAAGGGAAAATACCGGGATCATTGGCCAATTGCATGATGCTTGAGGAGCTTGTTCTCGGAAGCAATCTGATCAATGATATTTTCCCTTTCTGGTTGGGCTCTCTTCCGAGGTTACAGGTTCTCATTTTGAGATCCAACCTATTTCATGGTGCAATAGGGAGACCCAAAACCAATTTTCAGTTTTCCAAGCTGCGCATCATTGACCTCTCTTACAATGGTTTTACAGGTAATATGCCTTCAGAATACTTCCAAAATTGGGATGCCATGAAAATTGTGGATGCAGATAATTTGACACATATCCAAGCAGATCTGGAATTTGAAGTCCCACAATATTCATGGAAAGACCCTTACTCGTTCTCAATGACAATGATGAACAAGGGCATGACAAGGGAATATAAGAAGATCCCTGACATCTTAACGATCATTGATCTTTCAAGCAACAAATTCTATGGAGAGATTCCGGAATCCATTGGGGATCCCAAGGGGCTTCAAGCACTTAATCTTTCCAATAATGCTCTTACAGGCCCCATCCCTACATCCTTAGCAAACTTGACCCTGCTGGAGGCCTTGGACCTTTCTCAGAACAAGCTATCAAGAGAGATACCTCAGCAGCTAGTGCAGCTCACTTTCCTTGAAATCTTCAATGTGTCTCATAATCATCTCACAGGGCCTATACCACAAGGAAAACAATTTGCAACATTTCCAAATACTTCATTTGATGGGAACCTAGGATTGTGTGGAAGTCCTTTGTCAAGGGCATGTGGAAATTCTGAGGCTTCACCACCAGCTCCATCAATCCCTCAACAAAGTTCAGCAAGTGAATTTGATTGGAAAATTGTATTAATGGGATACGGAAGTGGGCTAATAATTGGAGTTTCTGTTGGGTACATCTTGACCTCATGGAAACATGAGTGGTTTGTGAAAACCTTCGGAAGGAGGCAACCAAAATGGAGAAGGAAGGCAAAAAGAGGGCATAGAGGCTGAGTTTATCCAACCACAATTTCCCCGAAAGGTCTCTTGATCCATGTATATTGCTTCCATTGTTGGGTTTCATATTTCCTTTTTTCTCTTTCTTTTCTTACTATGCCGTGGTGCTTTGAACTTTTGTTTCACTTTTCATCGGTGAGTGGACTGAGGTTATGTAGCAAGTATATACTCATGGCTTATAATATTGAACTACAAACTGAACGTTGTTCAGTCTTATGAGTTCTTTTATCATCATTTCCTTCTTTTATCAAGTTGTGCACATTAATATGAACTTCAGTAATTTATATATTAGAAGTGATGTAACTAACTGGCTTGAATCTATTAGATTGTTCTTTGTACCTAAAAAATGAAAAAGGCAAAATGAAAGCTACCTTCTATGGGAGTTAAGCTATTTTATGGGAAGTATTGTAAATATATTTCATTAATTTTAAATAATAAATTTATTTGTAAAACATCCATATTTAAATTATTGTAAATATAAAATATTTATTATAAAAAATAAATCATGAATGTAGAATCATAATTCTAAAATATATTATCATTAGTGTGGGCAAACAAAATGAAAAAATTTGATATTAAAAATAAGTTAACCATTTTGACTTAATACTTGAAGTTAAAAATAATTTTAAGTTATAATGTTAAGTTACTTTACTAAGATGGTGTTTGTTTTTTTACTTAATTCTAAATAGAACTTTAATGTTTAATAGTGTTAAAGATTAGGTTGTTTATTTTTTTAATATTTTATTTCTATTAAGTATTAAAAAGTAAAAAAATCAATATGTTATTTTTTCTATTTAGAAAAAGTTACATATTTTAGCTTTTTCTATTTAGTAAAAAGTTTGTAATAAATTATGAAAAAGTAAAAAAACAAACAACCTAAATTCTGAAACTAAATTACTTTTTAAGTAAAAAGCGAAAATAACAAACACCATCTAAGAGTTAAATTATTAAATTATATTAAGTCATTAAAATTTGCCAAACACCCTGTTAGTCCCATTTAAATTGGCTTTCCTTGATTGAACCCCGTGTTGCAGCTTCAAAATCCTGACCTAAGAAATATGATTGTGAACTTAACCCATCTGGTTGTGTCAAGGAATTATATGCCCATATTGGGTTGCTATCACTGCAACTTGAGGGTGACTTTTCACTGTTCCAGTTCTCTCTCCATAGGACCTGGGATCCTGGTTGTAAAACCCCCCATCAGGCACACGTTATTCTCATCCAAGAGCGTGGAAAAGACAGAGAAGATGGGAGTCATCTTTGTATCTTTTCATGTTGATGCGCTCTCTCATTTTATTCTTATGTCTCCAACCAATGGTGGCTAACACTTCCTCTTCCATGCACCAGTCACTATGCCATGCTAGTCAGAGCTCCACTCTGCTTGAGTTCAAGCAAAGCCTCTTGATTGATGAGGATGCTTCTGTTGATCCTTCTGTTTATCCAAAAGTTGCAAAGTCGCACGGCCCAAGGAGAAGGTAGTGATTGCTGCTCATGGGATGGGGTTGAGTGTGACATTGATACTGGTCATGTGATTGGTCGTAACCTTGGTGGCAGTTGTCTTTATGGTACTATCAACTCCTCCAACAGCCTACTACACTATTGAAATTGGCTGTCCTTGATCTCACGCTGAATCCAATGTTGCAGCTTCAAAAGCCCGGTCTGAGAGATCTGGTTCAGAATTTTGCCACCTAAAAATACATTTCTTCTACAATTCCCGAGACCCTGGCAAGTTTATCTTCATTGATATCGCTCCTTTTGAGAAGATGTAGGCTGCATGTTGAATTCCCCATGGACATTTTTAGGCTACCAAGCCTACAGTTTCTTAGTGTGAGATACAATCCATACCTAACTGGTTATTTGCCTGAATTTCAAGAAACCAGTCCCCTAAAAAAGTTATATCTGGCTGGTACAAGTTTTACTGGTGAGCTACCTGCTTCAATTGGGACCCTTGGTTCCGTAATTCAATTGGATTTGAGCTCATAAAATCTCACAGGGTTTGTTCCAACTTTACATGGTTACATTACCCAGCTATCCTATCTAGACCTTCATAACAACCACTTTACGAGTCAAATCCCACCTTCCTTGGGCAGCCTTACCCAACTAACCCATTTGGACTTTTGGTAGACAACAACGAAAATGTAGAAAGAAGAACAGACGGGGAAATAGAGATTGAATGTATGCAAACACCATTTAGATGTATGTATCTATTTTGTATTATTGTATTATTTCTTTTTCATTTTTTGGCCCTTCTTGTTGGTTTTTAACTTGTGGTTTTGTTGGGTAAGTGGGATGAGTTAGCACAACTCTGTAGGATGTAAAGAAGCTTGGGTGGTTTATATTTAAGCACCAGTACAACTAGCTTGTGGATTGTAATCAACCCATAACTGAAGATCATAGTTTTATCACTTCTTTTCATCATTATTTCTTTCTTTCATCACTTTGCCGCTCTGCAAAAGTCTTTTGCATGTGTCTGGACTTTTGGCACTAGAAACTCTACAAGATCCATCTACTTCTTTGTCCTTTTCTTGACTTGTTTTTTCAATTTGTTGAAAAAATGTGAGGGAGAGCTAGACTCAACATCAGCCAGAACCTTGCATAAGACTTGAATTACAAGTTCTTCTTTCTTATCCAAGAGTGCTAAAGTAAATTAGAGATTATGGTGTCGTCTGTGTATCTCTTCATGCTGGTGCACTCGCTGATTTTACTCTTATGTTTTCATCTGATGGTGACAAACTCTACCTCTTCTATGCAGCCACTATGTGATGATAATGAGAGCTCTGCCTTGCTTGAGTTCAAGCAGAGCTTTGTGATTGCTCAGCATGCTTCTGATGATCCTTTTGCTTATCCAAAAGTTGCAACTTGGAAATCTGAAGAAGGTAGTGATTGCTGCTCATGGGACGGGGTTGAGTGCAACAAGGACACTGGCCATGTGATCGGCCTTGACCTTGGCAGCAGTTGTCTCTATGGTTCTATCAACTCCAGCAGCACCCTCTTCCTCCTTGTGCATCTTCAAAGTCTCGATCTCTCTGATAATGATTTCAATTACTCTAACATCCCATCTGGAGTTTACCAGCTTTCCAGTCTAAGAAGTCTAAACCTCTCCTCTTCCAGATTCTCTGGCTAAATCCCATCTGAGGTCTTAGCACTGTCTAAACTGGTTTTCCTTGATCTCTCACAAAATCAATTGAAGCTCCAGAAACCTGACCTAAGAAATCTAGTTCAGAAATTGATCCACCTAAAGAACCTTGACCTCAGCCAAGTGAACATTTCTTCTCCAGTACCAGATACCCTGGCAAATTACTCTTCCCTGTGATCCCTGTTTCTCGAAAATTGTGGATTGTCTGGTGAATTCCCCAGAGACATATTGCAGCTTCCAAGCCTACAATTTCTCAGTGTGAGGAACAATCCAGATCTGACAGGTTATTTGCCTGAATTTCAAGAAACCAGTCCCCTTAAGTTGTTGACTCTCGCAGGTACAAGCTTCTCAGGTGGGCTCCCAGCTTCAGTTGATAACCTCGATTCCTTGAATGAACTGGATATCAGCTCATGCCATTTCACAGGTTTGGTTTCATCTTCAATTGGTCAACTTTCCCAGCTAACCCATCTGGACCTTTCCAGTAACTCTTTCAGGGGCCAAATCCCTTCTTCCTTGGCAAATCTTTCCCAACTTACGTTCTTGGAAGTATCTTCCAATAATTTCAGTGGTGAAGCCATGAATTGGATTGGTAAGCTAACAAAACTGACTCATCTGGGCCTTGATAGTATCAATTTGAAAGGTGAGATCCCCCCTTTTCTTGCAAACCTGACACAACTGGATTATCTAAGCCTGGAGTTTAATCAACTAACTGGTAAAATTCTATCTTGGGTCATGAACTTGACCCAATTGACATCATTAGCTCTTGGGTATAACAAATTACATGGTCCAATTCTAAGCTCAATATTTGAACAAGTAAATCTGGAAATTCTTTATCTACGTTCAAATGACTTGACTGGCATATTGGAACTGGACATGCTTCTTAAGCTCACGAATCTTACTTGACTTGGTTTATCAGATAACAAGTTATTGTTATGAACAGACACCAGTAGCAATGGTACTGGTCCTAAGTTTAAGGTTTTAGGATTGGCTTCGTGCAACTTAGGTGAGTTCCCTCATTTCCTGAGGAACCAAGATGAATTGGAACTGTTAAAGCTCTCAAACAACAAAATTCATGGGAAGATACCAAAATGGATATGGAACATAGGTAAAGAAACCCTTTCACTTATGGACCTTGCTCACAACTTCTTAACAGGCTTTGAGCAGCCTTTGGTTGTCCTTCCCTGGGCTAGTCTAATATATCTGGAGCTTAGTTCTAATATGCTGCAAGGATCACTCCCTGTTCCTCCGTCTTCCATCTCTACCTATTTTGTGGAAAATAATAGATTCACAGGGAAAATTCCACCATTGTTCTGCAACTTGAGTCTTCTTCACATGCTTGATTTATCCAATAACACCCTAAGTGGCATGATTCCTGAATGTTTGAGCAACTTGAGTAACTCTCTATCTGTACTAAATCTACAAGGCAACAACTTTCATGGAGCCATTCCTCAAGCTTGTGAAGTCGGAAGCAAATTGAAGATGATTGATTTGAGTCAAAATCTGTTAGAGGGGCCAGTGCCAAGATCATTGACCAACTGTACTGTGTTGGAGAGTCTCAACCTGGGAAACAATCAGATCAGTGATACTTTTCCCTTCTGGTTGGGAGTCCCTCCAGAGTTACAGGTTCTCATTCTACGATCTAACAGATTCCACGGTGCAATAGGGAAACCTAGAACCAATTTTGAGTTTCCCAAGTTGCGCATCATTGACCTCTCATACAACAGTTTTTCAGGTAATTTGCCATCAGTGTACTTCCTAGATTGGATTGCCATGAAAAGTATTGATGCAGACAATTTCACATATATGCAAGCAAGTTCAGGTTTTGCTACCCAGACTTACAAATTATATGACAACTACACATACTCAATGACAATGACAAACAAAGGCATGGAGAGGGTGTATGAAAAGATCCCTGGTATCTTCAGAGCAATTGATTTCTCAAGCAACAAATTCAAAGGAGAGATTCCAACCTCCATTGGGACCCTTAAGGGGCTTCATTTGCTCAACTTTTCCTGCAACAGTCTCACTGGTCGCATCCCTACATCCTTGAGAAACTTAACAGAGCTAGAGGCACTGGACCTTTCTCAAAACCACCTCTTAGGAGAGATCCCTCAGCAGCTAACAGAGATGACATTCCTTGGGTTCTTCAATGTTTCTCACAATAATCTCACAGGACCCATACCTTAAGGGAAACAATTTAATACATTTCAAAGTGATTCCTATGAGGGAAACCCAGGATTGTGTGGGTATCCTTTGATAAGGAAATGTGGAAATCCTAAACAAGCATCACCACAACCATCAACCTCTGAACAGGGTCAAGACCTGGAGCCTGCCAGCGGGTTTGATAGGAAAGTGGTGTTGATGGGATATGGAAGTGGGCTAGTCTTTGGAGTGATCATTGGATACATCTTTACCACAAGGAAACATGAATGGTTTGTGAAGACTTTTGGAAGAAGGCAACAACGACAACAAGGGAGAAATTGAATTCGTGTTACTATATTGTTTCATTCCCTTTTTCTTTCTTTGAAATGTGGAAGAAGCAGTGGACTAGTATTAATATATATGGAATGGCTAAAAAGCTATGGTGATTTGCATGTAAGAAGTAATGCAACTAGCTTGTCATTTTAAAGTATTAGTTGTAATGTGTTGTTGTGACACCAGAAGCTTAGACATGAATTTTACTAAGCAGCAAAAAGTATAAACATCAATATGAATATATATCAGTGCTCAAGAAAGCAATACAATTGATTGCAAGAACAAACAATACCAGCTATGGGAAACTAGAGGAGAAAGAAGCAATTAAGGTGCTGCTGAAACTTCAGTAGTGCAGTGAAGCTAAATCCTAAATAACAACAAACAGCATTGATACCATCACAAACAGTACTTAAAGGACCAGCAGTATAATTAAAGAAGAGTTTCATTTCACTGAGCTCTATATACCAGGAATATATAATAATTTTACAGATAAAACTGCCTAAGTTTTTTAAGTCTTTATTTCAGACATGTGATTCAACCACATTGTCAAGCTTCCTCTTTGTAAACACAATTTTAGCCTACAATGTCCTCAGTTTCAAAACTAATCATGATTCCTGCTGTTTAGACATCATGAGACACAGATATTAAAAGTTAGAAATGCCAGCGATAGCATGTCATGTGTAGCTAACACCAAATTTCATTTGGCAAAGTCTTTTTGCTAGTCTCTCATCTAGCAATATACAATATGAATTTTTTTTTCTTTTGACAGGTAAAATAAAAGTAAATATATAAAGAAGCACCTAAGGAAAAGAGTAATATTCCTCAGGACCACCAATGCCAATGCTACTCTTCCTAAGCCTCAAGATCTTAGGATTGAATTCTTGTTAACTTGACCAAGTTTCCCCATTTCCTGCAGAACCAAGATGAGTTAGAGTTTCTTTCACTTTCCAATAATAAAATTTGTGGTCAAATTCCAGAACTGACCTGCAACATGAGTTCTCTGGAGATACTTCATCTATTATATAACAATTTGAGTGGAATGATTCCCCAATGCTTGACCAACTTCAGCAATTCTTTGTTTATGCTGAATCTGGAAAGCAACAACATTTATGGTAACATTCCTCAAAGATACACCATCTCAAACAACTTAGAGGTTATTAATGTCAGTCAAAATCAATTAGAGAGAAAGATACCAAGGTCATTGACCAATTATAAAGGGCTCAAAATCCTTAATCTTGGAGACAATCAGATCAATGATACTTTCCCCTTTTGGATGGCATGTCTTTAGGAGTCACATTCCCTCTCCCTTGGCAAATCTTTCCCACCTCACTCGTTTGATCCGTAAAGCGAAACTATATAAATCGCAAGATCCCCACTCTTGCAAACCTAACCCAACTAACTGGTTTAAACCTGAATATAATCAACTAAAAAAAATCCATCTTGGTTCATGAACATTCCCAATTAAAATTCTTAAATCTTGGACATAATAAATAACACGGTCCAATTTCAAGCTCAATAATTGAACTAGTAAATCTTCAAGAGCTTCATCTAGGTTCAAATAACTTTAGTGGCACATTGGAGCTGGACATGCTTCTTCACTCCAAAATCTTCTCTACTTGAGTTATGGTAAAACAATTTATCATTCCATACCAACATCAGTGTCAATGCTACACTTCCCAAGTTTGAGATTTTAGGATTGGGTTCATGCAACTTGAGTGAGTTCCCAAATTTCCAAAGGAACCAAGATCAATTGAAATTTAGAACGTTCTTGCAACAAAATTCATGGCCAAATTCTGATATGGATATGGAAGACAGGTAAAAAAAACCCTTTCAGTTTTACAACTCCTTAACCAGCTTTGACCAACCTCCTGTTATCCTTCTGGGGCCTAGTCTAAAAGTTTTAGACCTTAGTTCTAATCTTCTGGAAGGATCACCCCCATTCCCACCACCTTCGCCTTTTATTATTTTGTTCTGAGCAATAAACTAACTGGAAATCTTCCACCACTAATCTGAAGTGCTCTAGATCTGTCCAACACCACCTTGAGTGGCAGGATGCCATTATGTTTGATCAATATAAGCAATTCTCTGTCTGTTCTGAATCTATGAAACTCCACCACTAATCCGCAGTGCTCTTGATTTGTCCAACACCACCTTGAGTGGCAAGATGCCATGACGTTGGATCAATGTAAGCAATTATCTATCTGTTCTGAATCTATAAAGCAGTAACTTCAAGGGAGCCATTCATCAAGCATTTGGCACAGGAAACAGGCTAAAGACAACTAAACAACAACTGAAGTGAGGAAAGTGGAAATCAATTAGAAGAGCAGATGCCAAGGTCATTGGTCAATTTTTCAGAGCCCAAGATCCTAAATCTTGGAAACAATTGGATCAATGGCACTTTCCCCTTTTGGTTGCAATCTCCTCTACAATTACAGGTTCTCATCTTGTGATTCAATAGATTGCATGGTGTTATAGGAAATCCTAAAATCAAGATCAATTTTCCCAAGCTGCACATCATTGACCTCTCTTACAATGTATTTTACAGGTAATTTTTCCATGAGAATGCTTCCAAATTTGGGATGCTATGAATATTTTGGATGAAAATTGCTTCACATATATGCAGAAAAGCATGAATTTTCCTAGCTGAAGGTTCAGGATCATTGGCAATTACACATACTCCATGATGATAACATCCAAAGGCATGCAGAGGTTATACATAAAGGTCCCTAATATCTTCAGTGCAATCGATCTCTTAAGAAACAAATTAAAAGAATAGATTCCAACCTCCATTGGGAACTTAACAGGGTTCTATTGCTCAACCTTTCCAGCAACAGTCTTCAGGCCACATCACAACATCGTTGGATAGTTTAATAGAAGTAGAGGCAGTGGATCTTTCTTAAGAAAAGCTCTCCAGAGAGATTCCTCCAGTACTTATGAGGATGAAAAGCCTTAGTTGATTCAATGTTTCTCAGAATCATCTCAGGACACCTATACCACAAAGTAATCAATTTCATACATTTCTAAACAACTGACATCAGGAAAACCTAGGATCAAATGGAAGCCCTTTGTCAAAGAAGCATGGAAATTCTGAGGCATCACCACTGCCACCTTCAACCTCCCAACAAAGTGAAAACTCAGAGACTGGCAGCAAAATTAAATTGATGATAGTAATGGGATATGCGTGTGGACTGGTAGAGTAATTATGGGGCATACTTTTGGCAAGAGGCAACAAAAACAGATAAGGCAGAATATGAGAGGCAGAAATTGAAATTGAAGGTAGTAGTTTATTGTTTTTGTCTCCATTTTTCTTTCTTTGGAGTTTAGGAGTGGAGTGGTATTACCGTATGGAATGAACAGGGCTTTGGAGATTTGCATGTAGGGAGCAATGAAACTTGCTTGTCTCTATCAACTAGTAATGGTGTCGGTTCTCTCAGTCAAATATACCATTTTTACTCTGCATTTCCCTTTCTTTTTTTCTTTTTTCTTTTTTTTGATAAGTATTTTTACTCTGCATTTCTTAATCTCCAATTCTTTGTTTTGAGAGGTGTCAACACCTGCCATTTAGTTGTAAGTAGTAATAAATGCGAACATTTTTACACTACACTAAAATCACTGTTGTTTCATTAGTATAACCATGTCATTCGTGTTCTCTGTTTCTTTCGTTCCTGCCTCCATTTCCTCATAACTACAGAATCATAGTCATTTTCCTTTTTGTTTCTTTGTGCTGCTATATAATTCATCGTTTTGCCTTTTTTGGGTGGTATGGAAAGACAGAAATAGGATAGCGCTCAACAATGAAGAGTTTTCAGTACATAAGTTGAAGTATTCTTTTGTGTGAAGTTTATGGTCTTGGACAAAGTTCTTTATAGATGCTAGCCCTTTATCTTTAATCGACTTTTTTGATTGGTTGGGCTCTAGGTAAGGGCGGGTGAGGTTTTTGTTTTCCCTCCTGTTTTGCTCTTTTTCGCCTTTTGGCACCTGCTGTATACTTCCTGTATGCCTTGGGTTGCCCTCTGGGCTTCCTTTTTCTAATCAATATATTCTCTTTTGTGTTTACCCATCAAAAATAATAATAATAATAATAATTCATCGTTTTGGTGGAAAGACCAAGATAAATTCATGTAAGAGCTCAAAGAAGCAACAAAATTAACAGCAAAATAAGTATTAAAAACAACATTAATGCTGTCACAAACAGTGCTAAAGACTAGCAGTACAATTAAAGAAGAGTTGGATCATATTGAGCTCTATAGATCAGGAATCATAAAATAATTTTACTGGAAAATGTTGTTTAAGATTTTAAAGTCTTTATCTTATAGACGTAATTCAAACAGTATCAAGGTTTCTCCAACTAACCATTCAAAGTCAATACCATGGGGGTTTGGGTTTCACATTTCTACAAAAGGCACATGTTAATTTATCAAATTGTTTACACCTCTTGGATCCCATGGTTTCTCATTTTCAAAAGTAACCATGATTTATGCATGCTATATAGAGACATTGTAGAAACTCCACTAAAATTTTTAAAAAGCTCTAGTGGTAGCATGTTGAACAGGCCTTAGTTAGAAATAATAAAGCTTATACTCCCCAGGTGGAGAGAGCATCATGTTGGCAATGAAATAAGAGGAACAAAGATTCCACTACAGTTAGACACCACAAGGTGGAACCACGGGGAAACCATTGCACAAGACCTTACTCCTATGTATAAAAAATCATTAGTTCTATGCATCCTAGTCAAGAGTGCTAAGAAAAAGTAAGACATTATGGGATCATTTATGTACCTTTCCACATTGATAAGCCTTCAGATTTTACTCTCATGTTTTCATCTTTTAGTGTCTATGCAGCCACCCTGTGATGATAATGACAGAGCAAACTTACTTGAATTTAAGCAAAGCTTTTTGGTTGATAAGCATGTTTCTGAGGACCCTTCAGCTTATCCAAAGGTTGCAAGTTGGATACAGCAAGGAGAAGCAGTGATTGCTGCTCATGGGATAGTGTTGAGTGTGAAAGAGACACTGGTCATGTGATCGACTTTAACCTTGCTAGCAGTTGTCTCTACAGTTCTATCAACTCCAGCAGCAGCCTCTTCCACCCTCTTCATCTTTGAAGGCCTAATCTCTCAGGCAATCATTTCAATTACTCTCAAATCCCATATAAAGTTGGTCATCTTTCCAGGCTAAGAAGCCTTGACCTCTCCTCTTCCACATTCTCTGGCCAAATCTTATCGGAACTCTTAGAGCTATCCAAATTGGTTTTCCTTGATCTCTCCTACAACCCAAGATTCAAGCTCCAAGAGCTTGACCTAAGAAATCTAGTGCAGAACTTTTTTCTTTTTTTGGATAAGTGCAAATTGTATAAAAACACGAAAAGGGGCGCACCAAAGTACACATGGTGTATACAACGGCCACCTAACATCACTAAAAAGGACAGGGAAAACAAAAATACTTCATCCCTCAATCCGTCCCCACCAATCAATAAAATTAACTAAGAACATAGAAGTATGTTTTATAAACAAGTTTGTCCAAGATAATAAACTACACAAAAACAAAAACTTTAACCTTTGAACAGAAAGCTTCAAATTGTCCAAAAGAGGCACAAAGGTGCTACTCTCCACACTTTTTTCCAATGAACAAGCCCTGCCACCCTAAAAAGGTCTCTCTAATGGAAGCATGAATCACCCAACACACCCTGAACAAAGAGAACAAGAGCTCCCACAATAGCCTTACCTTCCCACAATGCGAGAGTATATGGTCAATTGACTCCTCATGAGCATAACAAAGGAAGCATCTATTGGCTAAAGACCACCCTCTCCTTTGCAATTGGTCTATAGTCAAAACTTTCCCCCACGTTGCCTCCCAAGCAAAAAACCTAACCTTAGAAGGGACCCAAGAATTCCACACAATTCTAGTAAGGAAAGGGCTTACCCTTACTTCCTCAAGGATGGAATAGAGGGACTTAACAAAAAAGGATCCACTCTTTGTAATCGCACAAAACACCCCATCCTCCCTCTCCTCAACCACCACCTTATCTTGAATCCTTGACAAGAAGCATTCCACCGTCTCAATCTCCCAATCATTGAGAGATCTAGAGAAGCTTGGGTTCCATCCACCCCCCCTCAAAATAGTGCACCCACAAATCCACCACCCAAGCCTCTTTTAAGCTAGCTAGAGCGAACAAGAAAGGAAAAGACACACATAAAGGCTCATCCCCACACCATCTATCACTCCAAAACTTGACCCTTCTCTCATTACCCACTACGAAGAGAGTTCTAGAAGAGACTAACTCCCACAAAAGCCTTATAGCCTTCCCTAGACCAACACCATAGCTGCCCCTCACTTCCTTAGAGCACCAACTCCCTTCCAATTCCCTAAATTTACCTCAAATAACTTCTCTCTCCAAAAGGCATCCCTTTCCTTAGCAAAACGCCAAATCCATTTGCAAAGGAGAGCCTTACTAAGAGAGTTAAGACACCTAACTCCAAGACCTCATTTTCTTTTGTCTAAACAAACAATATCCCACTTCACTAAGTGAGGCTTATTCTCCAAAACCCCACCTCCCCACAAAAAGTCCCTTTGAATCTTCTCCAACCTTAAGCAAACTCTCCTCGACATCTAGAAAAGAGATATAAAATAGATTGGCAGGCTAACTAGCATCTGAACCTTTCTTCAACCCTATCCCAAGCCACCACCGAGTTATGGGCAGTTCCTAGAGGGAGCCCCAAATAAGTGGTTGGGAGCACACCCACTTTACAACCAAATATAGCAACCAACTCCATTACATTCGACACCCTCCCAACCGGAATAAGTCCACTTTTATCTAAATTGATTTTCAAACCCAAAATGACCTCAAACCACATGAATAACCAACTCAAATAAGTCATTTGGAAAGAGGTGGCCTCACAAAAAACCAAAGTATCATCTACTAACAACAAATAGGAAATCTCCAAGCCCTCTCCATTTCTCCCTAACACTTTGAAGCCAAACAAGTAGCCACCCTCTCTTACTCTTCCAAGAAGGCAACTAAGCACCTCCATAGCTAGAACAAACAAGTACGAGGATAATGGATTCCCTTGTCTTAAGTCCCTAGTGCTCTAAAAAAACCTCAAGGGAGTACCATTCACTAACACCGAGAACCTTGGAGTTGAGATGCACCAACTAATCTAATTGATCCACCTTTGTCCAAAACCCATTTTTCCTAATACCTCAAATAAAAAATTTCAGCTTACATGATCATAAGCTTTTTCAATATCAAGTTTACAAAGCACCCCTGCTCTATTACTTCTCAACATCGAGTCAATTGCCTCATTAGCTATAAGAACCACATCAAGAATTTATCTTCCTTCCACAAATGCATTATAATATTTTGATACCACTTTTCTCATCATTTTCTTTAGCCTATTAGCCAACACCTTAGCCAATAGTTTATATAGGTTGCCCACCAAACTTATCGACATAAAATCTTTCAACCCTTCAGCTCCTCCTCTCTTTGGAACCAACACTAGAAACATTGCATTGAGGCTTTTCGCAAAGCACCCATGTTCATGAAATTCCTTAAAGAAACTCAAGACCTCAACCTTGACTACATCCCAGCGATGTTGCCAAAAAGCTAGAGAAAAGCCATTTGGCCCCAAAGCTTTATCCCCATTTAACTCTAACAAGGCAATCAACACCTCCTCCTCACGAAACAGTTCCTCCAATTTTGCTGCATCTTGACTGTGAAGAACAGTAAACCTCATGTCCATTACACTAGGGTGCCACTCCTCTGGCAGTCTTGACAAAAGTGATTGAAAAGTTGAACAATCCCTTCCCTTATATCAGCCTCCTCTGTGAAAGAAACCCCGTTAATCTTCACCTTAGTCATAATATTCCTCCTCCTATGAGCATTTTCCATTTTGTAGAAGAAATCGGTGTTTCTATCCCCTTTCTTCAGTCAAACCTCCCTAGATTTCTGCCTCAAACTTATTTCTTCCATTAGAGCCCATTTCTTAAGTTCTGCACTTGAGCTCTCCTTGGCAAACTCCTCCTCAAAGGATAAGGTACCCTACGCCTCTTTAGAATTCCACTTGAGACAGGGCCTCTAAATTTTTAACAGCCACATTCCTAAAAACTTCAATGTTCCACCTTTTCAAGAAACCTTTAAGGCTTTTCAATTTTTCTACCAAAACAAAGCTAAAGGACCCCCTAAAATTAAGGGTCATCCACCAAGACTTCACTAACTCCTTAAAATCTTCCCCCTTAAGCCACATATTCTCAAACCTGAAACGAGAAGGGCCTCTACACACACACACACCCCATCCAACAAAATTGGAGCATGGTCTGAAACGTGTCTAGGCAACAAGTACTGTAACACTCCATGGAAGTTACCTTCCCAATCATTAGAGACCAAGTAGCAGTCTAACTGTGCAAGGACTTGATTGTTCAAACCCACCCCTGCTCCCCCCTCCTCCACGTGAAAAGCCCCCTATCAAGTGAAGATCGCTCAGTTGAAGCTCATCGATGACCTTTGAAAATCTTCTCATTGTTGTAGACAACCTCTGGTTGCCACCAGAAAGCTCCTAAGGGAATCTTACAACATTGAAGTCGTCCCCAATACGCCACAGGTCATTCCATAGTCCCCTTATAGCCCCCAATTCCGCCCAAAAATCCTCTTTAACACCTCTATGTAGGGCCATACACCCCAGTAAAAAACCAAACAAAACCATTATCACAATTCTTAAACTAGCAAGAAATTGAGTAAACCCAACCTCCATACCCACCAACTCAAGAACTTTACTATCCCAGAACACTACAATCCCCCTAGAAGCCCCCCTCGCATTGACCGCACCCCATTCAATGAATTTCCCTATCCTTAGACTTCGCACCACACCTAAGGACATATCTTGGATTTTGGTCTCCTGAATACAAACTAAATCTAACTTCTGCATTTTGATGAAAGACTTCAGCACCATTCTTTTGTTACGGTCATTGGCCCCTCTTACATTCCAAGACAAAAGTCTTAACTTCATGAGTCCCCTCTAGAAATTGCCCCCCAAAAACCCTACCACTCTCTAAGTTTGTGCCCTTATAGCTCACCAACCACTCCAGTTTCTTTAGCTCCCTTTCAGACTGAGAAGATGCAGATTTGTCTTTCTTTCTATCACACTTCTGCCCATTAAGACCCTTACGAGCCTTTATTCGCTTCAGCATCGCCAGAATCTCCTCCTCATAACCCTTGGTTGGCATTCCCAGAAACCTACTAAAGGCAGCCAACCTGTCAAAATCTAGTGCAGAACTTAACCCACCTAAAGAAACTTCATCTCAGCCAGGTGAATATTTCTTCAAAATTACTTGATATCTTGCCAAATTTATCTTCAATGACATCTATATCTTGAAAATTGTGGATTCCATGGTGAATTCTTTACAGGCATCTTCCACCTGCAAAGCCTACAATTTCTAGGCATGAAGAGCAACCCAGATCCGACCAGTCATGTGCCTGAATTTCATGGAATCAGTCTTCAAAGTTGTTAGCCTTGCTGGAACAAGTTTCTCTGGTCAGCTACCAACTTCATTTGTAATCCTTGACTCTTGAAATGAACTGGATGTCAGTATATGTAATTTCACCAGGTTGGTTCCACCTTCACTTGGTAACAACCTTACCCAGCTTACCTACCAGGACCTTTCAAATAACTCTTTTAGGGGTCAGATTTCTTCTTCAATGGAAAATCTTACTCAACTCACTTGATTCGATATTTCTTCCAATGATGTCAGTGCTGAGACATTGTCTTGAATCAGTTTGTTAACTAAACTCACCTTTTTGCACCTTATGCAGATCAATTTGAATAGTGAGATCCTACCTTCTCTTGAAAACCTAACCCAACTAAATTTCTTAGCCCATCAATTTGGTAAAAATACATCTTACCTCATAAACCTGACCCAATTATCATCCATCAAGGTACTCAGTTGGTCAGTACAAATGTTAGGATTTGTGGTAGAGGCACACATTCCCATATTCGACTCTTGCCACTGGTTGAATACTGATAGGTATCTAATGGAAATTTATAATGGAATTTCAAGAATTTCAAGAAACAATAGACCTAACTGGTACTCAGATAGCAGTTCGAGAGGCTATCACTCTCCTACCATACTCACATACTACCTGTCCTCTATATTCCCTCTTTTTTCCTATTTAAAACCCCTTAACCCGTATCCAGATTGTGACCTAGCCGTCTTAGTGAGGCTGTTACAACTAACTGCCAGGTGGCAGTCCATTTCTCTTCCCTTTTCTATTATACACATAATGTATGGGAGGCCTATCATTACCCCCCTCAATGAGAGACACCTTGTCCTCAAGGTGGAAGTCAGGAAAGTGTTCTTTAATTGTGTCAGCTGATTCCCAAGACGCTTCAAACTGAGGAAGTCCTTTCCACTGAATAAGTACTTCAATATTAGGCTGATTGTTATTGGGAGACTGGCGAATATTTAAGACTTGATCAGGCTGCACCCGCCATTCCAAATCATCAGCAAGAACAAGGGAAAGTGGCTGACATAAATCCGCTGAACCAAGAGCCTGCTTGAGCTGTGAGACATGAAACACTGGGTGAATAGTTGCTGAAGAAGGAAGCTCCAGCTTGTATGCCACTGGACCAATTTGCTGCAGTACCTTGTAAGGGCCAAAATATCGAGGGCAGAGCTTCTCATTGGGTCGCTTGGCAAGGGAACGAAGTCGATATGGACGAAGTTTTATATAGACAAAATCCCCAACTTCAAATTGGACTGCACGACGATGGACATCTGCAATTGACTTCATTTTGGATTGTGCACAGCAAAGATGATCCTTCAGTTCATTTAAAATTAGATCACGCTCTTGCAATAACTGATCTACTATCAGAACAGAGGTGGAATCTGATCCATAACGTAGCAATGGTGGTGGCTCTCGCCCGTAAACTACTCGAAAAGGTGTCATCTTAGTGGATGAGTGGAATGTGGTATTATCCCAGAATTCTGCCCATAGGAGCCAAGTAGACCAACGTCTTGGCTTGTTATATGAAAAACATCGAAGGTATGTCTCCACACAACGGTTGACCACTTTTGTTTGTCCATCCGTTTGAGGATGATATGCGGTACTATGGCAGAGAGAAGTACCTTGCAACCGAAATAGTTCCGTCCAAAATCGACTAAGAAATACTTTGTCACGATCACTAACAATGGAACAGGGGATTCCATGTAATTTGACAACATCCCGAACAAAGACAGCAGCTACCATTTGAGCTGTGAAAGGATGCTTGAGCAGTGAGAAATGAGCATATTTGCTCAATCAATCCACAACAACTAAAATGGAGTCATAACCCTTAGACTTAGGAAGCCCCTCAATAAAGTCCATCGTCACATCCTCCCATATTTTTTCTGGAATAGGCAGTGGTTGTAGTAACCCAGCAGTTAATAAGGTTAACGCCTTATTTTGTTGACATACTAGACATTTTTCCGCCAACTCTTTGATGTCGTTCTTCATGCCTACCCAAAAGAAATCTCGTGTGAATCGTTTGTAAGTCCGTAAGAACCCGGAATGCCCTCCAACCACACTAGCATGACCCTCTTGAAGAAGTGCTGGAATAAGGGGTGAGGCCTTGGGAAGAACTAGGCGCCCCTTGTAGAGGAGAATGCCATGGTCCAAAGAATACCGAGGATAAGCATCCGGATCAACCAGCAGCTTCTGCCGAATCTTAGCAAGGTGTGGGTTAGCTTCAACTTGTGAACTAATCAACGAAGTGTAAGCGATTGGGAACCATGAGGGCAGTTAACCCCATAGAAATGGGAATGCGAGATAAGGCGTCAGCTGCCTTATTCTCCAATCCAGGCTGAAACTGAATTTCAAAATCATACCCCAACAGCTTTGCAACCCACTTTTGGTACGACTCATTCACCAATCTTTGCTCTAGTAGAAACTTCAAACTACTTTGATCCATTCGCACAATAAAGTGGCGACCAAGCAGGTAGTGACGCCACTTTTGAATTGCTAAGACGATGGCCATTAACTCTCTTTCATATATGGACTTTTGTCGCTCCTTTGCTGAAAGGACTTGGCTGAAATAAGTTACTGGTCTATGATTTTGCATCAAAACGGCACCCAAACCATACCCCGAGGCATCTATCTCTATAATGAAAGGTTGACTAAAGTTGGGCAAAACCAAAACAAGAATTGTTGCCATAGCTGTTTTTAATTTTCGAAAGGCCGCTTCAGCTTCTGGGTTCCAATTAAAAGCATCTTTTTTGAGTTGCTGAGTGAGAGGCCAAGAAATAGCTCCATATCTCTCGACAAATCGACGATAGTATCCAGTCAATCCGAGAAATCCTCGTAATTCTATGATGGATTTGGGTGTGGGCCACTCTACCATGGCTGAAATCTTATTGGGATCAGCAGCAACCCCTTCGGCAAAAACCAAATGGCCCAAATATTCCAACTGTGATTTAGCAAAAAGACATTTCTTTCCATTGACGTGCAGTTGGTGGTTCGCCAAAATGGACAACACACTTTGCAAATGATCACAATGCTCCTTCAAGTCCTTGCTGTAAACCAATATGTCATCAAAAAATACGAGCACAAATTTTCGAAGGTGTGGCCGAAATATACTGTTCATTAATGATTGGAAAGTCGTTGGTGCATTCGTTAGCCCAAAAGGCATCACCAAGAACTCGTAGTGACCTTCATGGGTGCGAAATGCTGTTTTGTGGATATCTTGTTGTCGGACTCGAATTTGGTGGTAGCCCGATTTGAGGTCTAGTTTGGAAAAAATGGTCGCGCCATGAAGTTCGTCAAGTAACTCATCGATCACCGGAATGGGAAACCGATCCGGGACTGTTACTTTGTTAAGAGCACGGTAGTCTATACAAAACCTCCATCCTCCATTTTTTTTTTTTAACCAACAACACCGGACTAGAAAATGGGCTTAAGCTAGGCCGAACAATTCCTGCCTCCAGCATCTCTTGCACTAATCTCTCTATTTCATTCTTCAAAATATGTGGATACCGATAGGGACGGACGTTAACCGGAGATGCTCCTGGAATTAATTGAATGGCATGGTCATTTCACGACTTGGTGGTAACCCTGTTATTGGCCCAAAAATTCGCTGATATTGGGCTAACATTTCTTTGACTGT
The DNA here is from genome assembly GCA_030254885.1 of Vitis rotundifolia. NCBI lineage: Eukaryota > Viridiplantae > Streptophyta > Magnoliopsida > Vitales > Vitaceae > Vitis > Vitis rotundifolia. The sequence goes on along the minus strand of CM058162.1, from coordinate 7,056,129 downwards.
TCTCGGAACCTCTTGTACTTCTTCACTCAAATCTAAAGTGGTGGAAGTCTGACAGAGTTCCACCCATACTCCTTGGCCATGGTGCTGCAGTGCTTTACTCATTGCCTTAAGAGATACCTCAGTCCGACTAAGGCTCGGGTCTCCCTATAACACTATCACTGTCTTCCCCATTCTGATCTTCATCGTTAGCATCTTCCAGTTTACTTTCACATCTCCTAAAGTCCCCAACCAAGGCATTCCCAAAATTATATCAGTGTTGCCTAATTCCAGTGGAAGAAAGTCTTCCACTACAATGAGCCCTTGCATCGAAATACAAACCCCCCTATAGATGCCCTTTCCTTTCACGGATATTCCTATTCCCATCATCACCCCGTAACTGGTTGTTGTAGTTAATGGAAGTGCTAATTGTTGAATCAACTCAAGGGATAAAAAATTGTGGGTAGCCCCACTGTTTACCAGGATGATTACCTCTTTTGACCCGATCGTTCCTTTGATCTTCATAGCTCCTGGCGTAGTTAAACCTACCACGGAATTTAGATATAATTCCACAGTGTCTTTCAGCTCGATGAGTGAAGGTTCTTCGGTTGCTTTGCCATCAAACTGATTATTCTCTTCCTCCTCCTCGTCTTCGTGCACCAACAAAACCCTTAATTCTTTCTTACAGCGATGACCAGGCGAGAACTTTTCATCACACTTAAAACAGAGCCCCTTCTCTCTACGGGCTTGAAGCTCCGATTCCGTTAGTCTCTTTATTGGAATCTCACGCCGCTGGCTCATCGTCTTCTCGCTAATAGCCATTGCCCTAGTCGGAAAATTCTCCCCGATCTTCCAATCACCTCGATTTGCAGACGACAGTATTTTGGTGCTCTTGGGGTCTTTTGGTTCACGGGCCGACCTCATTGTTAAATTCCTATCTTCGACCCATTGGGCCATTTCCATTAATTGGCCCAGCCCAAATGGTTGCAGAAGACGTGGCTTAGCCCAGATCTCAAGAAGCAGCCCATTCATAAACATGCTCTCCATTACCTCCTCTGAAATCCCTTTCAGGGGAGTCGCTAGAATCTTGAATTCTCGCCGGTATTCTGCAACTGAACCACGTTGTCGCACTGCCAGGAACTGCTCACAAAGGCTCCCTTCCTGAGTCGGACGAAAGCGAAGCAACAGCCGCCTCTTCAAGTTTTCCCAACTCCCAAACGCCTCCCTCAAATCAGTCCACTGTTACCAAGAGAGTGCGTCCCCATCTAAACTCATTGCGGCGGCGGCGACTAATTTCTCCTCTTCCGTGAGTCCGTACGTTGCGAAGTATCGTTTGGCTCGGAAGATCCAGCCGTCCGGGTTTTCTCCCGTAAATACAGGCATCTCTACCCGTCAGCCGCCACGCCATTCCCCGTTTCCGCCTTGTCTCGTCTCGTCCGACGCCATCCACGCCCCACTGGGTTCCCCAACTCCATGGATCCATCTTGCATGGTCTTCTCGTTGAGCAGCAGCAGTCGTCGTGACCCGCCCCAAGGACAACACCGTCACCGCCTTTTGTGTCTCTTCCAGTGACTGCAGAACTCGCGCTATGTTCTGGGCAAGGTCCATCACCGTCTTTTCCATTCCTAGTAAGCGCTGCATCTCCTCTCTGATTTCTCCAACTTCCTTCTCTAGAAGATCCACCCGACCTTCATTCTTTTTTTGAGCCATCTGGATCGATGCTCTGATACCAAATTGATAGGTATCTAATGGAAATTTATTATGGAATTTCAAGAATTTCAAGAAACAATAGACCTAACTGGTACTCAGATAGCAGTTCGAGAGGCTATCACTCTCCTACCATACTCACATACTACCTGTCCTCTATATTCCCTCTTTTTTCCTATTTAAAACCCCTCAACCCGTATCCAGATTGTGACCTAGCCGCCTTAGTGAGGCTGTTACAACTAACTGCCAAGTGGCAGTCCATTTCTCTTCCCTTTTCTATTATACACATAACGTATGGGAGGCCTATCAAATACCTAGATTACTCAGTGTTGGTTTGTGGTGTGTGCAGCAACAACCTGAGGTTTGGGTCCTCATGGAGAGCCAAAAGGCTCAGCAATGGAAGATTCCTCAGTTATCAAAAGAATAAAAAAAAAAAAAAAAAATCTGACCCAATTAGCATTTTTAGATCTAGGGTAAAATAGGTTAGATGGGAAAATTCCAAGCTCAATATTTGAACTAGTGAACCTTGAAACTCTTTATCTGCCTTCAAATAACTTGAGTGGCAAAGTGGGGCTGGATATGTTTTTTAAGCTCAAAAATTTTACTTGGCTTGGCTTGCTGTATAACAAATTGTCATTCCTCACTAAAGATCAGTGTCAATGAGACTGTTCCCAATTTTGAGGTTTTGGGGTTGGCTTCATGCAACTTGAGCAAGCTTCCCATAATTGAGGTTGTTAGTTGTTTCTGAAAACAAAATTTCTGGCCAAATACCAAAATGGATATTGAATGTAGGTAAAAAAACTCTTTTTGCCATATTCCTCACAACAACTTCTTCACAGGCTTTGACCACCCTCCAGCTTTCTGTCCATGGACTAATCTACAACTTCTAGACCTTACTTCCAATCTGCTGCAAGAATAACTACCAGTTCCACCATCATCCACCTCTTATTATTTTGTCCAAAACAATAAGCTAACAGGGAACATTCCACTATCAATGTGCAACTTGAGTGTTCTTCAGATTCTTGATTTGTCAAACAACAGTTTAAGTGGCATCATTCCGCAACATTCGAGTAAATTCAGCAGTTCTTTATCAGTATTGAATCTATGAGGCAACAACTTCAATGGGAATATTCCTCAAACATGCATCAATGGAAGAAGCAGATTAAAGATGATTGATTTAAATGAAAATCACTTAGAAGGGCCAGTACCAAGGTCCTTGACCACTTGTACAGTGCTTGAGAGCCTTAATCTTGAAGACAATAAGATCAGGAATACTTTCCCTTTTTTCCTAGAAGCTCTTCCAGAGTAAGAGGTTCTCATTCTGTGATCTAACAGATTCCATGGTGGACTGGGAGTCCTAAACCAAGTTTGAGTTTTCCATGTTGCAAGTCATTGAAGTCTCCTACAATGGTTTTACAGGCAATTTATCACCAGAATATTTCAAATTTGGCCTGCAATGAAAATTTTGGACGCAAAACAGTTGACCTATATGCAGACTTCCACAAGTTTTCAGAAGCAACGGCTTACCTTGGTTCATGTTACACATTCGCAATGACAATGATGATGAAAGGCATGGAAAGAGAGTCTGAGAATGTCACTGATAACAGCCATTGAAATCTCAAGCAACAAATTCAGTGGAGAGATTCAAGAATCCATTGGGAACCTCAAGAGGCTTCATTTGCTCAACCTATTTGGCAACAGTTTTACAGGTCAGATCCCATCTTCCTTGAGGAACCTAGAACATCTTGAGTCATTGGACCTCTCTCACAACAAGCTCTCAGGAGAGATACCTCAGCAACTAACAAGGATAGATACCTTGGGTTCTTCAATGTTTCCCACAATCACCTCACACGAGCTATACCACAAGGTAGACAATTTAACACATTTCAAAACAGCTCACATGAAGGCAACACATTTCAGACCATGAGCCATCGCCACCACCACTTTTAATCTCTGAGCAAGATGAAGACTCAAAGTACACGATTAAAGTTGGTTTGATGCTAGTGTCGATGGAATATGGAAGTGAGCTAGTTGTGGTGGTTATTAGGCATACCTTGACCACAAGGAAATATGAACAGTTTGTGAAGACTTTTAGCAGGAGGTGGAAAAATCAGAGAAGGGAAACAAAGAAAGGATCCAGAAGTTTTTTTGATAGGCAATAATATAATTTGATAAACAAACACCATAGAAACAGCACATTGAGGTACAAAGGGTGTACACAATAAGCAACAAAGAAACAACCAAAAAATGGAGCCAAGGAACAACCAAAACTAGAGTACAAAACAGAGAGGAGCCAGAAGTTGAATTTGTGTTTCTTTACCATTTTTATTTCCTTGTTTCTAACTTCTTTTGACTGGTGGGTAAGGGTGGTGATCACTTGTTTGGGAAGGAAGGATGAGTTTGGTATTGCTATACAAATTATTTACATGAATGTAGTGTAACTAGCTTGTCCTTATTACTAGATAATTTTCTGTCTGCAATCTCCGTAAAAAAAATCTGTGCCTTTCCTTCAACTATTAATCTTCTTTTTCTTTCCTCTCAAATTATATTTTTCGTTGAAACCTGCAGCTCGCTTTTGTCTCTTTCTTCTTCCAAGCTGGTACAGAAATCAAGGATATTTTGGGGAAAGAACCACCACATTCTAGGATTCTCTGTTCCCCCAATGTTGTTCCAGAACTTTCTCCATTTTCTATTCCTAGAATTGAACAACCAGCCTGCTGCTCCACTTCATCCCATCTGGATATTTAATATCATTTTCAACTTTTTCCATTTGGGTATCCTTTAAAAATATTATTGTTTGGGCATCTTCCAAAATACAATATATTGTCCTCCTGTGCTTGACTCTGTTTCTTGAAATGTTTCTTGAAATCCTGAATGGTGAAACTTGTTTGTGTTCACAGCATATGGACCATTGATTCATCAAAAGTCCTCAATTGCATTTATCATCCCTTTTCTTCCTTATTCCCTTGTAATCTATGCCTCTTTGTGTTTCAAGTTGTCAAATCTTCAGTTGCTTTTGAAATTTTTTTTTTTTTTTTTTTTCATTTTTTGGATATTTTAAACATAAAACTGTCCCGTGATCTACCATTGAGGCTATCTCATACTACTATTCAACATATTTCCTTCCCTTCCTACAGTTATGAGATCTTCCAGGAGGCATGAGATCTTATTGAATCCACTTCCTCACTCCAGGGCCTTTCAATCAATCTCAGTGAGAAGATATTCCATGAGACAAACACCATAGCCACCAGAGCAGTATTAGGTACTTTTTTGATAGGCAAAGGCACAGAAAAAGTATATATTAATAAAAACAAGGCGCCCAACGGCCAACCAAAGCATACAAGAAGTATACAACCAGGCAGCTATAGACACAAAACAAAAGAAAGAGAGGTACCAAAAAATCTCACCCACCTTCATCTAGCACCCAACCAATCAAAAAAGTTAATTAAAGAATTAGGCCCTTCATCTATACACAACTTAATCCAAGATCAAAAACTACAATTTTACAGGTTTGGTTCCAAGTTCACTTTGCAACCTCACCAGCTTAGCTGTATCAACCTTTCAAACATATTTTATGATCACTTGAAGTATATTCTAGGATGGTTCTAATCATATATTTCCACTGATCATTTGAAGTTAGTCTAGTTAAATGTTTCTCTAATTACAAGTACTTTCACACCTTCACCTTTAGAGACCTAATCAAATAGTCACAACCCTCACAGGGTAAAGTATTTTTCAGGTGGTTTATACAAGCAACTTTCTTGCATAACATTGCCAGAGTGGGGATAATATTGCTTTCAGTTTTGATAACAGGATGGAGTCAACCTTTTGTGTGCATGACATTGACCACTAATTTAATCCGCTATATGTAATTAATTTAACCCTTGGTTGCTTGGTCAGTAAGTTTTGTTTCTTGTCTTCTTATTGCATATTACATATTTTCTTCTTCCAATCCTATTTTTCCTAGAAGTTTGCTGACAAAAATTTACTCATCCAACATACTAAAAAATGCCTTAGACAATTGGATAAGACTCAGAAAATTGGTAAAAGATGTCCATAGGAACTCTAATGAAGGCATTGCCAAACCCACCCAAACCCCCAGCAGCACTAGTCCCAAACACACCCCTCCAAAGGAAACTTGATTCCATTTTACTCAGGAGTTTGTTGTAAAACAATTAATGTTTCTGAGATCAGTTGAAGCAATAATACAAATACCAGTAAAATCCTAATCCTCTACCTGAATTTTAAGCAACTTCTGCATTTATGACATCATAACTGAAAGATGAAATGATGATTCATCAACACTATGCACATAAACATGAGAAGGATCATTGCAGAAGACGAATATAGAATGTGAATGATGATAAATAATATAATATCAAATCAACCAAATGTAAGTGGACTGCATATTTACAGGCAGAAGAAAAGGATGCATGTGGAAAATTTACTTATGAATTTTTTCTGCAGTTACAAAACAAGTACAGGGAAAAAAGATCTTATAAAACAGAGCACAATTCCTACTGTAGGCTCAAAGTTGGAAATGTGCTTCCAAAATGACAAATAAATAGCACCTAAGCCTTAAAATTAACAAAGAGAGGACTAGTATATGTGACCTTAAAAATTCTCTCCATTTTCTTTTTCCTCACTTTCTGCCCTAGAATTGTTAGTTTTGGCTTTATCAAAACCTTCTGGCATGAGATGTTTAGTTTCCATCTCTTTGCACAACTTCAGAGCCAATTCTTCTTTCCCTGACAAGCAAAGTCCCCTACAAAGTTCTGACAATGTATCTGAATCAGGAGCTATAGATCTTTCTGACATTTCCCTCACAACTTCCACTGCTCCGTCAAAATCCTCATTCTTGCAGAAGGTGGATATCAACATCTTAAAAGTGTGATAACTTGGATGACAGCCACTCCTTATCATGCTCTTGTATAGCTGAAATGCACGCTCAGAGTTTTTTCTCACACATTGCCCAGTAATAAGTGCAGAAAAGGTCGAGGAGTTTGGAACTAAATTCTCCCTATCAAGTTCTTTAACCAGATATGCAGCTTTCTTTGTCCTACCCTCCATGCATAGTCCCAAAATCAATGCATTATAAGTCAAGATATCAGCCTTAATTCCATTTCTTAACATCTCGTCATGAAGTCTCCCACCCATCTCACTGTTTCCCACTTGGCTGCACCCATTTATCAAAGTATTATAAGTTATAGTATTAGGAACTACATCATTAGCTTTCATCTCACTAAAAATCTTGTTTGCTTCATGCAATTTCCCTCCCCTGCAGAACCCATTGATAAGGGTGTTGAAAGTAACATCATCAGGCCGCACCCCATTCTTCTCCATCAGGATTTTAAGCTTCATACCTGAATTCAGAAGGCCCTTATTACAGTATCCTGCAATCAATGTATTATAAGATGTGATAGTAGGGCTAAAGCCCATGGTTTCCATCCTTTTAAAGACCTCAATAGCCTTTTCTAGTTTCCCCCATTTGCAAAATGCGCACATCACCATGTTCAGAGTATAAACATTTGGTGAAATCCTATAATGCTGCATCTCCCTATAAAATGTCAATGCAATATCCCCTCGTTGTAAACTAATCGATGCACTAATATATGCATTGCAAGACTCAACTCTAGGCAAAAACCCATAATCCTTCATATTGCAGAACACATCAATGGCATTCCTAAGCTTCTTCATCTGAGCATAAGTCTTAAAAAGTGAGTCGAAAACACAAGGCGAAGAATCACATATTCGGTACGAATACAGTATCGCCTCAAAGAGCTTAGAAGGAAGATCTATTGAACCCGATCCTAGAATACCCTTCAAAACAGATTCCGCAGATTTGAACTTGTGATTCTTAGTAAGAATGTGGAGAATTATTGAGTAAGTCTCAAGGGTTTGGCAATTGGGGTTTTGGGCTTTAACCCAGTTGAAGAACTCAAACGAAAGAACATGATCCTTCTTTATCTTTAACATAATGTGCTTCATTCTGTATGGTGTTAGACCGGTCGACATTGAATTGAGCTTAGCCCAATCCGAGTTTATGAGGTGACTGTGTGCTACATTCACAAAATCAAGGTCTTGGCCTCTGGGTTCAGGAATTGTTCTGTGAGGCACTGGAATTGGATTCCAACTCCGCATGTAATTGGGGGTTTTGGCCGCTCCATTGAGCAGAGTTGAGAATCCACGAAATGGGATACTAATCATAGCTTTCCCAGTTGCAGAAACTGGGTTGAGAAAATCAATTTCCAAAATAGATTGTAACAGGAATCCAAATTCTTGGAATCAAAGGATGAAATTTGAGAAGACGGAATTGGGTACTGACCCTACTGGAAGAGATGAATGAATGCAAAATCCTAAATCAGGGTTTTTCCCGAAACCCAAGTTCAAACAATGAGAAAGAAGAAGGGATGATGGAAGATGAACCTGGAAATCACAGCACCGGAAAACCCACATCACCTCCGACCCATCAGCGTCACCGCCGCCGGCGACTCTACCTCCACCTCTCCGGTGTTCCCAGAAAACCAAGAGACAGAAAACCGAACAAAATTTGAAAACAAGAAAGGAAACCAACTAAAACATACCCTTCTTCCTCCAGTTTTAGAGGGATCAACCCAAATCCATTCTGTGAATACAGTTCTTGGATTGCCTGGTTTAAATTGTCTAATGACATCAGAATTAAATACTTTCAAAAATTAAGGAGATTCGTATTATGTGTCCACTCAGAGAAAGATTTTGCGAAATCTATTAGACGGGCATGGCATTAATACTTTGCTACCAACCTTTAATCTTTTATTTATTTATTTATTTTTCATGGAATTTCATATTTAGAAAAATTATACTTTAGGATAATGTTTTATGAAAAAAAAAAAAGTATTCTAATTTTTAAAAGAAGTAATAAATTTTTTTTTATATTAAACTCTTTATAAAAACATAAATTATTTTAATAAAATTATCGAAACAAGCATTTAGAGTTCTTAAAGACCTTTACTTTCTTAAAATCAATTAAAATAAATTTGTAAAATTGATTATATGGAGAAAGGTTTATATGATAAATGTAAGAAAGATAAAGATTTTATTAAAAAATATATACATATTTTCTTCTTACTTTTGTACTATTATCCTTTGAGCATCTACTAAATAGGAACCAACTAAATAATATAATGTGATTAGTGAAATGATGTCATGTGTTCATAAATTAATGGGATAATGTCATATAACCCAAGCGTGCACATAATCGATTTATAGGAAAAATATACATGAATAGCGATATGTGTCCCTCAAAGTAGTTCACATCTCTCTCAATCGAACCAAAACAAGCTTAGTAATAAATAAACTAGTATCACCTTAATAGACTTTCATCTCCATCTATTAAACCAAAATCTTTAAATCATCCCATAAATTTGACGATAGAGAAGATCCAACCCACCACCAAGATGCATTGAACCTAATTAATCAAATAAGTATAAAAACATTTTAAGTTATGCTACCTAGTACCCTAAAAGAAAGTATAATCGATTCTTAATTCTCATAAATGTATGCGACAATAACTATGTGAAAGTATTTCATTAATAATACGAGAATAGGTTTATGAAACTAGCAAATGAAAATGGGGTTATGATTTATCATCACTCATCCTAATAATTTGGAGTGACTCCTTTTGTCCATAAAACAAAGTAAATGGCTCCATCCTGAGATAGAAAATTAATGAGACTTTCCCTCAACATTTGTCACAAGCAAACAACCATGACACAAGTATATCTATCAAATTTATATTAGATTATCACCTCATCTTAATATATTAGAGAAATAGAAAGTTTAGATTCCAATAACACCTGATGAAGACAAAAATAAAAAATTGCACACATACAGGGACCTTCCACCTCTCTCTCTCTCTCTCTCTCTTTGTTTTACATAGGTAATTTTCAATAGCGATGTGAGTTCGATTAATTAAGCCTTATTTGAAAAAGCATCTTTGAAAATACTTCTGAAAAATAATTTTTAAAAAGCATTTTATGATATTTTACTTAAAAAAATTATTTAGGAATTTAAAATGTTGTTAACATGTTTTCTGTTTTTAAATAAGGTTTAATTTTTGTATTTTAAAATATATTTTAAAAACAACTTTTATTTATAATATTTTATTTTAATTATTCTTTATATTTATATAATTATTTTTTAAAACAATATTTAGCAAAACAAGAAAAATAACCAAAAACAATTGAAAGGTGTTTTTTGAAAATAGCATGTTTTTTTTATTTTTAATAACAGAAAAATCTTTTCTGTTTTTGAATGCTAAACATATTTTGCTGTTCTTTTATTTTACTTTGGAGTATAAACAATTTTTGCTCCAAAAAAATTGTTTTCAATCAGAAATTAATGGAGAGCTTAATGTTGCTTTCAGGGTAGATTAGAGAAAGGAACCAATCTTTTCCTGCACTTGACATTGACCATTACTTTAAGCCACTACAGATAATTAACTCAATCCTTGGTTTTCAGTCAATGACCATTATCTATATAGTTTTTTCCTCCAGGAGCTTGCTGACAAAAACCTACTGATCAAGCACTAAACAATGGTTTAGAAAGTGGGATTAGGCTCAAGGATGATTAAAAGGTGCCTGTGAAAGAGCTGGAAACAAGTTAAATATCAGTAAGTGTAATTTGGCCATATGTTGAAGCCATTTACCTTAATTTTTGTATAATGGATTAGGACTTTTGCCCTCAAAGGTACCCCATGAAACAAGTAATGCCCAACAAACACCACCACAGAGAAAACTTACAACCATTTCTTCCTAATTTTTCAGTGATGAAAGCTTCAGATTCCGGGATTTTTCACTTCCAGCTAAGAGGGCAGTTAGCAGGCTTAAGGCCCTGGCTGTGACTTCATGGTTTGTTTTCCAAGTATTCTTCTGCTTACCTTTTATCTACTTGTTTGTTGGCTGGTTGCATTGTTTCTATCATTTTATGTACTTGGGAGCTCAACGTGCCTTTAGACTTTGATTAAACAAATGAGTTTGTTTAATTCTCCTTGACCTTACTCATTGGTATGTGGTATGTGGGATTCATATATGTTATAGTACTAGTTGTTAATGAATTCCCTAATCAAGCCATGCAGGCCACATCAGTGGACATGTGAAGTTACTCTAGACCCTTTTATGTTATCATTTTCTGGGCACCCAAACAGTTTCCATACCCTTGATGGGTCTAATTTTGACTGGTTGCTGCAAAGACTGTAGAGGACTGACTGACTGACCATGGATAATCTGGACACATGTGCTCAACCTTTTTCGATCAATTTGGGTTGGAAATCTATGCCTTGGGTTTAGGAATCAAACAACTAATTTAGGTAACTTTTGGTCCCAAAATCTAACAATAAGGACCTAACTTGGCTTTGAACCGTGATGGACCTTCACAGCTTTATAACAACTTTATATGATTAAGAGAAGTTAATATATATTAAGTTAAATAATTTTCTTCTTATTCAATATGGAATATCACAATTTTTCTTTATGTGGATACAATATCATTGTGTACGTCGTATGGGATTACATGTATAAACAAAAAAATATTCTTTATAGGTCCAAATAAATGCCCAGTTCGAAAATCAACTTTAATACAATTTATAAGGATTCCTAACCATGTAGATTTTAAAGCCATGAGAGCACTTTGGCTCAAAACCAACAATATGTTGGAAACAGTTCATTACATAATGACTCGTGGAACTCCAGAGTCCAGAGAATCTTGGGAATGATGGACCCCACAGGAGTGTTGAGCTTTTGTAGTGTGGGCTATGGACTGAAGTTTAATGTATGGTTTGTATATAGACATGGAGAGAACATGATTAAAATGTTGATCATTAGTAAGTGGCAGATACCCTACACCAACCAAGTACAAATATAATAGTCAGCTGGGAGGGTGAGAGTGAGTGAAAACTGTGAAAATCTTTGCGCTCTTTGCGGGTTCTTCTTGTAATCTTGCAATTATCAAATTCCTCCTAGCAGGACTCGAACAAGTGCCCCTGTGTAATGTGTCCAACAGACAAGTCCAACACAATACAAAACAACTGCCCATGACAATCTCCTTTCACACACAAATTTGTGGGGTACTCCCCCAGAAACTTTATAGATCTAATGTCAATTCCAAACCCTGTATTTTAATGATATTTTATCATATGCTTTCTGTCTCAGAGGACTTGGGGCTTTCCTTTCCGGGCCAAAAGCCAACACCATGAGACAACCACATCAATACTACCTGACCATGATCTTTTATAAAAGGTCTTCTCCTTTGCTTTGGTTGGTATCCAAGATACACTATTATTTGAAGAGGAAACATAGAGATACTTTGATATGACCTGGTTGGTGGTGTCACTAACTACACTTTTTCTTTTCTTTTCTTTATGCTTGCTAGCTAGCTGCCTTCTCAATTGAAATGGGATTAATGAGCTTGTGGAAAACTAGATTTGGTTGTTGAGTAGGTGGTGCCCTTGCTACAAGCTGTAATGGTGCCCCAAGGACCACTCTGATTGGATCAAAAGCCCACTAGATTTCCAGATTTTTGGAACTCTCTAGCTACCCTTCTATCTACACCTTATCACCCGACAAATCATTTTCTTATGCTTTTGAATAAAGATTTTCACTGAAGTTGCCATTAATCAATCATAACATGCTAATAGAAAAAATTTTGGGATCTGGGTTCATCAAAATCTTGAAGATATGAAATGGGTTTTCAAGGAATGCCTCAAGAATATGGTTTTGAGCTCAGATAATTCCCTATAGTTGTTTCTTACTTGTAAGGGAGACAGATCTCAATCTAGATTTTGAAGATTTCAGCACTGCCTTTTAGATAAAAGAAGAGAAGTTTTAAATTTGCACAGAAATTCTCAAATGGGTTCTGAGATTTGATTTGAATACAGCAAGAACTGAACTTTCCTGTAGAAGGGGACCATCAATCAATGGGTTTTAGGTACAGATCTGCAAAAGAAAATCTTAAAGAAAACATATTAACTATTCCCATATGGATTTGCAAATTATAAAAAGAACAATATATGATGAGAGATGGGTCTTCTAGGCTATGACCCAAAAAAGCACTTGCCCTCAAATTTCAGACCCCCATCTAGGGCTCTGCCCTAAGCTACAAATATGGACCACACGGTCCACTCTACACACATTATTATTCAAATATAACACACAAAAACAAAGTCACAAACATAGAGTTACAGGCCCATCCATGCATGCATGCAAAGAAGCTAAAGAGAGCTATAAATGAAACACAGAAAAAGTTAATAGGATGTCACAAGAGGAACCTCTAGGGCTATATAATAAGGACACTTTGAAAAAAATATGCAAACAACAAAAAAAACAAACAACACTTCTGCTTAACCCGAAAAACAATATTTTAAAAGAAGAAGAAAGAAAACACCATTATTCAAAAGGAAGCACAGCATTGGTTCCAGTTCTTTGCCTTGGAGCGTTTCCTTTGGCCCCTTCTCTTCTTCCCTCGATGCCCGCATTTCTCTCTCTTTCTCTCTCTCTCTCTTTTTCTCTCTTTTTCATCAAGTCAAATCCCTCAAACCCCACGTTCCACACTACAAATAGCTACTATTTCCTCGAGAGTACTCTCTCTATTTCTCTATGATAATGGTGCAAAAACCAGCTACTTCAGTCTCAGAACTCTCTCTTTTTGTATAACAATGGTGCAACTACTATGCAGAAGCAAGTTCCAGAGAGGCATGGGTCATGAGGAGAAGGAGAAGAAGCCCAGGTTCTTTATCAATGATAACACGGACATTCTCATGGAGATTCTCAAGCGGCTCGACGGCCGCTCGTTGGGCGTCGCCGCATGCGTCTGCCGGCTGTGGAGGTCCGTGACTTGGAACGACTCGCTCTGGGAGCACCTCTGCTTCCGCCACATATCCCCGCCCCCGCCGGGGGTGAGGCCGGTGGTGGTGGCTCTGGGTGGGTACCGGCGGCTCTACATGATGTGCCTGAGGCCCGTCCTGAGCCGACTCGGACAGAAGAAACGCGGTTTGGGAGGCAGCGGCGGCGGCGGTGACTCGGACCTGGTGGGGCGAGTCTGGACTCGTGACTCGGTTCAGCTCTCCCTCTCGCTCTTCTGCGTCGATTACTACGAGAGATTGGATGGAAGACTCGGTGATGCGTCCACATCCTCGCTCATGTTTCTATGCAAGCCCGTGAACGTCTGATTGGTTGACTTTTTCTGATTTGACTCTAGTGGTGGTTGGCAGTTGGCACACCGATAATACCAACCTGGCTTCACTTCACTTCTCATACACCATATCTGAAGAACAAGCAGCAGCAGATATTTTTTTTTTTTTTTTTTTTTTTGACCTTTTTTTATTTAGCCTATATTTATCTTATTTTATTATAAAAAAAAAAAAAGAAAAAAACCCAAGTTGAATAAGCTATTTATTTATTTCATTATTCTACATTAGCATGTATTATTTAATTCCTAGACTCAATTTTATTGGAAAAATAAATTTAATTAAATAAAATTCAAATTGACCAAGTCTAAAAGCCCGTTAGAATCCTTCCAATTTACATAATAACAACAAAAATAACGGTCCATTTTTGCTTTTCACAGTTCTTAAAAGTATGTTATTTTAATTATATTTTTTTAAAAAATGGGCTTTACAATAATTAGACATTAGTGGGTGGAAATTATATAATTTAATTATAATTATAAATAAATAAATAAATAAATATATAAATAGATGAAAATGTAGGTGAAGAAATGCTGGAATTGAATGAAAAATGAAAAAGTGAGGGGGGGCTATGAGATAAATTTTCAGTACAATAATGGAAGATGGGAAATAAAATAGCTGGCTAAGCAGGGTATGATGGTGAAGTATCAAGGAGCATATATTCAGTAAATTCTCCATTCTTTTGTTGGTATAGGGGCAGCAAATCATTGTCTTAGGTCCCATACAATATTCCACTACAGTAAGGCACATAATTTTTTTTTGGTTTTATTGTCCTTTTTCCTTGTTAAACTTTTAGAGAGATTCAAAGAGTGGTGGTGTTATCATTATATTTTATGAAGATTTTAGGGTTTTTTTTTTTTTTTTTTTCCTTTTTTGTTTGGAAAAGTATATTTGTAGTGGCAAAGAATGTGGTGATGCCTATTTTAACCATTTAAACATTAATTTGATTTGTTAGTGATTAATTAATAAGATTTGTTATTGGATAATAATTAATAAAAAATTACACATACATTCTTTAAGGTAATTGATAATTACATTTTAGTTTGTTAATTTTTTATATTATCGATAATTTTTTTTTGCTAAAGAGATTAACGATATTGATGAAATGTTATTGTTACCGTTTGATATAAAATGTGACGTTTTTCATAATGGCATATCTATAGTTAGGCAAAATGCAACATTTTAGAACCATAATAAAGGCAAAAGGTTGAGAATATAAAGAAAAAAAAACATTCAAATTGAGTTGGTTGAAATCCTAATTTTGCAATTACAACACAAGTGCAGAGTAGCAAAATAAGAGTCTTTTTTCCCTTTTTGTAGAAGAATGATTATAAGTTTGTCATTGCTTAAATATTGTTGTTGTACAACTAAAAATAGGCAATCATGACTTCGTTATGCATCATAATGGAAAATGACATTAATAAGTAATACAAACCCAAACCGTTATTACATATTTAACCTACTTGAAGATTTGTTTATTGTGATTTTAATTGATTTAGCACACAGTTGTGTTGTATTGAAATAAAGTATTACTTGCTAGGTTTGAATCAATATGTTGATGTGAACACCAATAAAGAATAAATGCCAAAGAATTATTCACCTTATGGTGTCTATTAGAAGTGCTACTCTTATTGAGGTTGTAGTCCTAACACAGTTTTTCAAGTTGGTGAAAAGTCAAATGTGATATAAGTTGAATTCGATTATTGTTGATTTGAAGATGAGGTTGAGCCTTCAGGGAAGCCCACTAAGCATGGGTTTGTTGATGATGAAAAGCCCAAATATGGGTAAAAACTCAATCTAAAATATGGTGATAACATAAGGTTTCAACACGGTGGGAAGAAGGGGTGGTCATGGATCTATAGAATATGTAAGGCTTGAGAGAGAGGATGCAGATGCAATGGTTTAAGATGGTATTAAGGATGATTGTGAAGATGCTTGTGAGGATGAAGAATTTGGTGTCAATGATAATGATAATAATAATGACATTGGGTGGTATCCCCCAAGCCACGTAAATGAGAGTTCATCAAGCAATGAGTCAGTTGATACAAACAATGGAGAACATAAATCGCACCTTAACGATGACTTATCAAGGTATGAATCTAATGACAGAGATGAGGGTTAAGTACAATTTTGCTTTAGGAAGTGAAAATGCATAAGTTGGGAAGACATATAAAACAACTTAATAGAGGTATTAGGGGGAAGACAAATGAAGTGGAGAAAATAAAATTGTATGAGGATTAATTATTTAAAAATGTGCATAACTTTAGAATTGTGTTAGGGGATTTAATTATTTAGAAGGGATTTGAAATAAAGAGGTTAAAGAATAAGATAACTAGAGTGATTGCAAAGTGTGTAGTTGAAGACTATCCTTAGAGAATTCATGTATCTCCTATTATTGATAGGGTGACATGATTAATATAATGGTAGAGGCACACAATTATGTTAACATATTAAAAAATTTAAACACAACATCTACATTGATAGCTTACAAATTAAGTAGGAAGGCCCAAAAGGAATCCTTAAATGAGATTAGAGGAAATGCGAGAAGAATTGATAGGAAGTTATGACATTGAATCGAGTAAAATACAACTTTACAAGGTTAGATAAAAGACAAAAAAAATGAGAATAAATTATCATATAGTAAGTCATATGTAAAGCTTCAAGCTTACACTGAGGTTGTATAAGTAGCAAATTGTAGATCTTTCAGTGCTAATAAAGAAACTTCATATTACACTCATTGATTGGAGCTAACATAGGTGCTTTAGTGGTATATATATGATATGTTTTATACCATATAAAAAGCTCAAATCATCCAACTTAACTCAAATTAATGCTAAAATCTTAATTATATGTTTAATTTCTATTTTGAGCCTAATCCAAGCTTAAATGATGAAAAAATGTCAAGTGTAAAAGTCATTCTCATCCAAGGAAGTAAAAGCGTTAACTATGCATAAATGTGAGACTTGGTACTTGTGAACCATGAAGAATCCAAGCAAGGGTGTAACGAGCAAGTCATAGGCATAAAATGTTAGTAATTAATGTCATGGATAGAGTTAGAGAGCAAACAACCATGAATGAAGAAGTTTTGAGGTCATATTTCCAAGTTCAAGATTTAGTTCAAACAAAAACAATTGAAGCATACCTGAATTTGCAATGAATTTTGGGTCACTTCCTTGAATCTTTTTAGGACAAACTATATATTATTTCAAAACTTAAGAAGTCAAGAGTCCAATGTTTCAAATGGTGCATAAATTAGAGTTGAAATGAGGAAGATATGGTCATTTGAAGACAACTACGCAAAATGAACAAGAAATTCAAGAGAATTTCAAATTCAATATTAAAGTGCAAAAGTTAAGTTAGAAAATATCCATATTTCGAACTGAGCTTCCCAAACACAAACCAAGCCCCTCCAAGTTTCCTCCACTTTTGATTTTGGGCCTCCCAAGCCCTAAGAAGAGTCCAATAAGATCAAGATTCAAGGATTTTATTATTTTTGAGATATCTTTAGTTGTTTTTGGATATTTTTAGTGAAAGAGGCTATGCTATGTATCTAGGTTTAGCTTGTATTATTTAAACTCAATTCCTTTTAGGTCTTAGATGATGGAACAAAGGGGAAATACGAATTTCTCTTCTTTAAATTCGTAATAAAGTTTTAGGTTTTTTTAAAAATATTTTTATTTCTCTTCTTTTCCATTCTATTTTCTTGGAAACTAAATATGGGTTGTGAGGAGAAATACTCCATCATGTTTAATTGATTCTATGAGTTTCGAAGATGTCAACATAAAAGTAAAGAATCCGAAAGAGAAGTGACAAGAAAAGGTAATGCATCGAATGGTTTGATTTCATTTTCAAGTTTGAATAGGTAAGAATAAATCATTTGTGTTAGTTCACCTTAGATAAGGTATAAAGGATTCTTACCAAAGTACTAGTGGTTCTTGAAAAGACCTTAATTACTAAATGGTTACCTCAATTTGATCTTGTAGTTAACAAATATAAGGGTTGAATCTACAAGATGAATATAAGTTTTTAATTGAATAAAACTAGGGAAAAAAAAAAACCATCATACTTAATTAGTTTAAGAGATCTATGTTTTAAAAATAAGAATCTAAATTTTGAATGCACTATTGGTCGTAAGATTCAATTTGATCACGAATTGACTTTGATATTAAACCTTAGATTTTATAATGCTCTCTCTTTAAGGATGTAACATTGGATTGTGAAACACTTTAAGACATGTTCATTTGTTAGATTTAATTCATTCAATATGTCTGGAAATTTTTATCCATATTTTATCCTTATTTATGCAAAATAATTTTCATTAAATTTAGCTAATAATTAATCTTTCCAATCTAAAAATTATTTAACATAGAGGGTCAATCCCAAATAATGACCACGTATAATACTACAAAGTCATGATAACTCTATTTCTAGTTTTTTTTTTTTTTTTTTTTTTTTTTTTTTTTGCCAAGGCAATCACATATTTAGATTTTAGCACTTTAATTACAACAAAGATTTGTGGTCGCTCATGCATTCAAAAGATTGTTTCTTTCATTTGAGGCTATGAAAAGTGGCTTTATAAATGGATGCAAACCTTTTATTAAATTGGATAGATGTCACTTGAAAGGGCCATATAGAGGTATTTTGTTGGTTGTAGTTGCTTTGGATGAGATTAATAGTTTATTTTCTATTACATTGAGTGTTGTCAAGAGCGAAAACAAAGATAGTTAAGCATCCATTGTTTAATATCTGGAGACAATTTTAGGTGCAAATTCATGTAATGTATAATGAACTTTCACAATTGATTGTAAAAAGGTATGATATAATGTCTATGTTATACATCTTTATTTCTTTAATGACATTTGTCTTAAAATATATTTTATACTTTCAGTTTAGGATCACTGTGTAACTATGTGTGCATTTTATAAGGTTTGTCAATTCCATAAATAGGTGATACTAGAGCCACTCATAGATTTTGTTATAGACACATATAACGATTTCAAGTTGAATTTCTTAGTATTCATTCTAAGGAATCAATTTTAGGTAACAATAAGAGCATACATACTTGTAAAATCAAATATGGTCATGGAAGACATGAAAAACAAAACAAAAAAACAAGAAAAAAGACTTATGATTGGTTGGTTAAAATTCCACCAACATAGTAGACCCGTTATACTTTTGCTAAAGAAGTAAAAAATGATCACATTACAAACATTATGATGCCTTTTTAACTAATCGATTGGTAAGTTGAGGAGAAAGTCCATTATGCATATGATTGATTTCATTATAAATATAATTACGAATAGACTTAAGAAGAAATTCCAACATATCAAATGTCATAACCAATGAAGATTTAAAAGAAAGAATTGTAGTGTTATTTTTATGGGGGATTCTGAATTTAATGTCAACAAAGGGTTATGTAATAAGGTTGTTTTGAATTTTGAAATGTAAGATTATGGGGGCAAGGCTTGGTAGATTTCAAGAGTTCTTGTAGGCATATTATGACATGTATTATGGGCTAACAGGGTAATCCAAAAGAAAATTGTCATAATACTTATAATAAAACAACCTATTGACTAAATAGCCCTACTAATGAGTCATTGAAACCCTCACTATTGATATAACAACCCCATAGACTCAAAAAAGTAAAGAGAAAAGAAATTGATAACCAAGGCTATGAAGCAAGAGGAAAAGGTCTCCAATCCTCGATTGTTTCTCATATGGGAAGTATAATCATAATTGGACATGTTGGGAAGGATGATTGAGGGAAATACCGATACCATTTCAATAAAGCAGCCAAGACAGAGGAAGTAGACAAGGTAAAGCACTTAGTGAAGGTAAGAGTGGAGCCAATTATGGTAGAGCAAGAATTTGAAGAATAGGAACTAGTTATGCAAGAAATAATGATAAATCATTTAAGGAAGATCAATGAAAGGAGTGGAAGAATTAATTATGTTGACAAAACAAGTATTGAAAAAAGATAGGGAACTATTCAAGTTGTGTAGCCAAAATCAATATGAGGTTTTGGTTTATGGGTGAAACCCTAAAGTGGTCATATATGTTAGGATAGAACCCTTAAAAATATGACATGATGTAACAGATTTGGAATTCATTACTTATTTAATTATATTATGGTTTCACTTTTATCCATTTTTATTCCATGCATTATACTTTAGGAACATTATTATATAGCATCTCTTATATTGTGTATGACTTAGGTGCATTAGGAGTTGTACGAAAGATTCAAATCATGGATTCCTTGCAAATAGAAGACTTATTCACAACCAGTTCATAAACTTAAGTAATCCATTAAGGACTGTAGTGTACTACCTCTTAATTAGAAAAATGACTAATCTTGGTCATTGGATGAGTTTCCCATGGTAAGTGCACTAATATGTATGGTAACATATTGGACAAAACATAAGACTATCGAATAATCATTACTTCACCAAGCTGCTATGTTGTATTGTCTTTTAACCTTAAGAGAATATTAAGTTTGTGTTAAAATTAATAGTGGTTTTAACCTACAAATAAAATCTTAAATCGATCATATATTCCATATGAATTGGGTCACCATTAGGGGAAGTTAGTAGCAATAAGTACTCTCTATAGAGGTACCATAATATCTCATGGAATTGAAACAATGTGTCCTTTTGGGTAATCCTAAAGATGTGCATTTGGGTAAATAATGGTCATAATAATTCCTTAAGTGGAACTTAACATTAGCTCTAGTGAGTTAAGATATTTCAATTAACTACACTATAAAAAGATTTGAAACTTAAGGATAGTAGAGGTAATCTTTAGAAGTTGATAGCTTTCACTTTGTTAAATTACGAACATTAATTCATAGAGAGATTGTATACAATGGGTAGCAAGTCATGAGTCTGAACACTTAGTGTCTCGTTGTAATATATATAAGGTATTGGAGTATGGTTGACTCGTTATAGTGAGATGTTACATCAACTTCAAAATTGGATTATGAGGGAGTTAGTATTATTCTATGGGTCCTAATGGTTCTCATTTAAGCTCATATACCTTGTTGACACATTTTACGAGTGTTGGATCGGCTCTAAGTTCACTTATGCGCATAAGGATGTTTTGGTAATTATGTAAGGTTGCATAGAAATTAGTAGACAAACATTTGAAGATTATGCTAATTGATTAATTGGAGTCATGTTTGGTTGATTAATCAATTAAGATTTTTTTGGGGGCTAGATTAAGTAACCTAAGCTCTAGATGGGTTTAAGCCACTAAGCCCACTAGGAACCTTATAAATACCCCTTATGAAGTTAGGGTTGCATTCTTCTATTCTCTCTCACACATTTTAGAGAAAGCTTTAGCCTCCATCTTCAGAGATTTTTGTCATCTCTATGTTAAAGCTCAAAAATGAGTCATCAAGTGGAAGATCTCTAAGTCTTCAAAGTCGTCTTCAACATTTGGAATTCAAGGTTTGAGAATATCCAAACCTATGGGTTAGATTTTTCATAGGAGACTAGTTTGGTATTCTTAATAATGGATAGTAGGTTACAGAGCTGATGAGCTTTGCCTTATTGTAATTTCATAAAAGATTATAGTGCAATTGATTCTCTTTAATGGGGTGTTAAATCAATTTTAAAGTTTGATTTTGAATGAGCCAATATTTTTCTATGAGTTCCAGTGTTCCTCACTCAAACTCCTAGTTCATGGTGGCGCATTTTATTTAAGGGATTTAGGTTTTTTGTTCGTAAGTGTATATAAGGGAGTTTTGGTAAAAGAATAAGGTTGCACTAGATCTTATGAATTGTTTTTTTGAAGTGGGTTAATTAATTAATTAGAACTCAATAGAGTTAATTAATTAATTAGAGCTCAATAAATTTAATCAATAAATTAGAACCCTAGTGGACTAGATTAAATAACATAAGCTCAATTTGGGTTCAAGTCACTTAAGCCCACAAAGAAGCCTATAAAAACCCCGTTAGGAATTAAGGCTTCAGACTTTTGCCTCACCGCCTTCCAAAGAGGTTTTTCCAGAGAGAAACCCCAACTACCCTCTAGAAGGAAAAAAAAACTCATACTTCTCTTACATGCTTGGATCCATGTGAGGAGAGATTAGATGGAAGAACACCAGATACATGAGTTTAACAACTTTTTTGCTATGGTTTTAATCTAGGAACATTCAAATCACATGTATGACTTCATTATCTCTAGATCTAGTGTATTATTGATTTTTATAGTCATAGTTTTCCGCTACATTAGATTTAAAGAGCCTTAAGAATAGAATGCATGTACCCTATGAGATTCAGGGCTAAGAAATAGAGTAATCCAAGATTCCTAACAAAAAGAGCATATCGAATTAATTTAGGGTTTGAAATTGAAAATTGATGAGAAGTAAAAGAGAGGTTGAATCGATTAAGGGTTTGAATTAAAAATAGATAAGAAGTAAAGAAGGATTGAATGAGTGGAGAAGGCATTCTAAGGTTCAAACTAAAAATGGAGAAAGTGATTAAGGAAAATTAGTTATTGTAATTCTTAATGAGTTGGTTTTACTCTAAAATACATTCTTATCATATGAATGAACGATATTTTGGGGTTTTCAAAAAACTATTAAATGATTAATTCATTAGTCATATAACAATCAATAGTAGTCATCAATTAAGGGGTGATCACATTACACTTTGGTTTGTCATCAATCAAGGGAGTATGAGGATAGTATCATAAAATTGAGATAGGTACCCACATAATTTCCCTTAATTAATAATTATGCACAAAATAAAATGATACTATAAGGGTATACTGCATTTGTAAACCTTGACTATCGAAAAAATTCTAAGAAGGATTGATTATTTAAAACTATATTAAAAAAAAAAAAAGAAAGGGAGAGGACAATTATTTGAAAAGTATTTTCACTCTTTTTATCATGATTTTTAATAAATAAGAAACATTGAGATAGTTTATATAATGTAATGAGAGTTAGAATTGAATCTTATTTGGATTTATATTATAATGATAATAGAAAAAGAGTTATGAAATATAAAAGTATTGTATTGATTGGTCCATAGCTAAGATGGAGAATTAGACTAAGTTAGATTGCTTAAGATTATTCTTAATCTAAAAAAAAACACATTGACAAAGCATTAGTGTGAACACTCCAATAACCAAACTATGATTCAAGTATTTTTAGAAAGCTATAACTAGGGGGTTTTAGAATGACTTAGATTTTTCAACAAATATGCCTTACTTTATTGAAATGAATATTTATACTCACTTAACTAGGGTTGGTTATCTTAAACTTGAGGTCGGGCCGTTATAATTGTTACAAAATATCCATATTGATTTCCCAGTAGCGATCTAGTGTCAGCTTTTAGAATGTCTGAAGTCAATCGACAGAGTTTGTCCTTTAATATTAAGAAACTTTAATTTTGGAAGCTTCCGACTTCGATGACCTTTTTTTTAAAGCCAATTAAAACCGAAGACATTTGTTAAGAAAGAGAAGAGTTTCAAGATTCATGATTTAATCATAAGATTCATGATTCAATCATGAATCAACAAAGAAAAAGGAAAAAAAAAACCTTACTCTTTAGTTGTCATTCATTAATTTACAATTGTTGATTGATTTTATACTTCAAGACAAAATATAGGCTTAAACTATCACAACCCAACTCTACTTAAAAAATAATATTAACTTAAAAGTTGAATTTGACTCAATCAATTGCACCAAAATTTTTTTACCTAAATGAATTTTAAAATTCATGCACATCATATTTAATTAAAATTTCCATAAGATTAGAGATTGACCAACCATAACTAGGTATGATATGACAAATTCTATTAATTTATGGAAATTTCCACTATCAAACTTTATAGTTATGGTACATTTGAGTATTTTTCAAAAATAAAAATTTAAGTTTCAAATGGATATAAAGGATAGAGATTAAATTACTACAATAGAAGACACAAAAAGGGTAAATATCAATGGTCAATAACTTGTCTTATTTGCTAGACATCAATAATATTATTTCAAATATTTTTCTCAATAACTTCTATTTATTTAAAAGCTGTGTTTGGATGCTACAATAATTCAACTCCAATATTTTAATATATATAAAAAGGCAATTCTCGATTATTATTAGTATATTAATAAAACTCATCTTCACCGCCCAATAAAATATTCAGAGGATTTTTCTTTATTAAAGCAAAATGAAAAAAAAAATTAAAAATTAAAACTTTGTGAAGCCCACTGTTTTACTCAACACCAAACACAACCCTAGAGCGCACTACGCACAAGAGCGTACTGTAGAATCTCCCACATTAAATCCCATTAACTAAAAACCACCGTTTACTTTCACCTGATTATTACCCTATTTCTCAGGCGCCGATTGTCGGAATCTGACCCAAGTGCCCTGCGTGGCCGGAATCTGACCCATGTCAATTGACAGGCGCTCTATATCAAAACCCTAATCTTCCATTGGTCACACTCTATCCCACTTCTTTCTGTCTCTGCAACAAAAGCCTCGTGTAGTGGTCTCAGTTCTCAGATTTACAAAAGAACCCTTTTCGTTTTGCTGAAATTGCAGTGGAGGAAATGTGGGGATCAGTGAAGCTTTCTTGGATCTGGGTTTTGTTCACTTCTATAAATCTCAGTGAGTGAACAGTTAATTTTTTTTTGTTATTGTTTTATTGCACTTTGTTTTTTATTTTTAATTTTTTGTTTAATTTTGAATTTGAAGTGGGGTTTAGATTTAGTGTTGAATTCTTATGGGGGTTTGGGCTATTCGGTTTCGATCTTTGTGGGATTGTTTTAGTTGTGATTTTTAGGTGCTGTTTGGTTGCCGAGAAAATGGAGGGAAAGGGGAAGTGATTTGGAGTTTTCTGGTTTGTGCTGTTTATGGTTAACATGGGAAACTTTAGGGTGAGTTGCAGCAATGGAAGCGTGTGTGGTCTGGGGTTTGGTTTTCTTTTGTTTTCTTCTGTTTTCGCAACTACCAAACAGGGCGTTTGTGGCGTTGGGGTTTTTATTATTTGGGTAGTTTAGCTGAATTTTCACTGTTTTGGGCGGTTTTATGAATTGGGGTTTCTGATTTCAGCTCAAAATCGAAGTTGTGGTTGAAATATTTTGATTTGAATTAGAATTCCCGGGATTTGTTTCAGCATTGATTTTCCTCATTATTGAGAGCTGTTTGATTTAGTCAGTTGGACTCTCACTTAGTTTAAAATTCAATTTCTGTAAATTTTGATGTTGATTTGAACTTTATTTGGAATTCGAAATGGTAAATGACTTGAATGTTCTCACCATGTATTTGTGCAGATTTGTAGAAATGGTTAAGTGTACCAACTGGGTTCTATGGTTCAGCATTTTGGGTTGGTTATAGATTTTGTTTTCAGAATCAGGTTTTGAAGTGATCCAATTTCTCCATGGAATTGAAGAAAGAGGAGGCTCTTAGAGCTAAAGAGAATGCGGAGAAGCAATTTGCAGAGAAAAACTTTGCCGGTGCAAAGAATTTTGCTATGAAGGCCCAGTCGGTGTGTCCAGACCTGGAGGGTATATCTCAAATGGTGGCTACATTTGAGGTTTATATTGCTTCTGAGGTCAAAGTTAATGGTGAAACTGATTATTATTCCATTCTTGGATTGTTGCCAACTGCAGACAAGGCAACTGTGAAGAAACAGTATAGGAAGCTCGCTGTTTTGCTTCACCCTGATAAAAACAAAACTGTTGGAGCTGATGGAGCATTCAAGCTTGTTTCTGAAGCATGGACTCTGTTGTCAGATAGTGCTAAGCGAAGCTCTTATGATCTCAGGAGGAGCCAACTATTGTCGTCTGCAGTTGTCCAGAGAAGCTCGGCTTCAGCTCATTCTGCTGGGTTTACAGGCTTTGACAATTGTTCCCATTCACCAGTCACTCATACTAGACTTGACACTTTCTGGACTGTTTGCACCTCTTGTAAAGTTCAGTATGAGTATCTTCGGAAGTACTTGAATAAGAGACTCTCTTGTAAGAACTGCCGGGGTACCTTCATGGCTGTGGAAACTGGGACAGCCCCAGTGAATGGTTCATTCCCTTACTGTTCATGGTCGCATTTGCATGAAAATGGGTATGGAACTCATGGATTCAATGGGGTTACATATTTTCCTACCAATGCAACTTTCTATTCGCGAAATGGGGTTTCAGGATATCATTCTGGACATGGGTCTGAGTATGTTCCAAACGTGCCATTCCAGTGGAGTTCATTCCCTGCTGCTTCTACTGGAATTGGGGGTCCTAATGGATCAGCTGCTAAATCTACTGATGTTGTTTATCATACCACTGAGAGCATTAATAGAGCAGGAGAGAAGGTTAGATCAGGAGCCAGTGGGAAACATGCTGTCAAAAATGGCATGGTGAATGTGGGTACCATTAATAATGAACATTTAGGCTCTAAGGCCAATAGACCTGATAAGAAAAGGAAAATTGAAGGTAGAGGTGCATCCAGAAATGGGAATGATGAAATGGGTTCGAAAACGGCTACAGAAGTCGCAACGGCTAATGGAAATGGAAATGTTGGACTCAATCCCAAGCTTTCCACCGCAAGTGAGACCGTAGCTAAACGTCCATTGGTTGCGCCCGCATTTGATGCTAGAAAGTTGTTAATTGAGAAGGCAAGAACAGAAATAAGAAAGAAATTGGAAGAGATGAAGTTGGCTGCAGCAGCGGCAGCAGAGGCAGCAGCAGCTGCAAAAGCAGCAAGAGAAGCAGCTGAAGCAGTTGCAGCAGCTGCAGCTAGGGAGAATGTAGAGTTGCCTAAAAGAGCATATCTGGGAGTTCCTGGCCATCAGTCTGAACTGCATAGGACTGGGTCTACTACTTCAATAACAGTCCCTGATCCAGACTTCCACGACTTTGACAAGGACAGGTCAGAGGAATGCTTCAAGCCAAAGCAAATATGGGCTATATATGATGAAGAAGATGGTATGCCTCGCTTATATTGTCTGATCCGTGAAGTGATCTCGGTGAAACCATTTAAAGTTCATATTAGTTACTTGAACTCTAAAACTGATGCCGAGTTTGGGTCCGTAAATTGGATAGATTCTGGGTTTACCAAATCTTGTGGAAATTTCAGGGCATGGAATTCTGATATTGTTGAACAAGTTAACATCTTCTCTCATTTGCTAAGCGGTGAGAAGGCTGGCAGGGGAGGCTGTGTTCGGATTTACCCCAAAAGTGGAAATATTTGGGCTGTGTATCGGAACTGGTCACCAGATTGGAATCGATCAACCCCAGATGAAGTAAGGCACCAGTATGAGATGGTGGAGGTTCTTGATGATTACTCTGAAGAGCTCGGTGTATGTATTGTTCCCCTTGTTAAATTGGATGGTTTCAAAACTGTGTATCAGAGGAATACTGACAAGAATGCCATTCGATGGATTCCGAGAAGAGAGATGCTACGCTTTTCACACCAGGTACCGTCCTGGTTACTTAAAGGAGAAGCAAGTAACCTGCCAGAAGGGTGCTGGGATTTGGACCCGGCTGCAACTCCAGATGAGCTGCTTCAGGCTGCAACTCCAGATGAGCTGCTTCAGGCTGCAACAGAGGTGAAGGCTGAATAGAAATCTAGGCAAGCACAAGTAAGAAAGCCCCCTTTTAGCTTTGTTCTGACAATCCACGGTCTAAATGTACAAAAGATTCGATACATGGCTTAGGGCCAAGTCTCAGAAAATTAGAAACTCATGAGGATCACAAGGTGATCCTCAACATTGATTCCAGGTGATTTTAAAGGCTTTAATGTTAATTGAGCAACTTATATGTGTAACCCCAGATTTATTGACTGCTTGTTTACAGAAATGCTCTTCTTGATCATGGCAGCTGCACCAACTGCCATTTAGTTAGTCAAATAGCTACTCATTCTTAGACGAGTGATCTCCTGGTTGTAAAATTATTTGTTTCAGATCAATTTCTTACTGCAATTCCCATAAAACCTTGATTATTTGTTCTGTTTCTGATCAGCTATGTCTATCTCTCTTTGAATACACCAGGAGGGTTCATTTGAAGAATGATGGATTTTTTTCTTGGGCACAATTGACGCATCTCTAGGCAAACCTCTGTGTGACCCATAGGCCATAGCCCAAGGCTTTAAACCCTAAACCCAACACCACCCATAACCCAACCCCTCTCCCTACTCTCCCACTAGCACTATTTGAAAATAGGCTATTAATTTATTAGATTTCTGATTGCCATGTTTGGTTGCTGAGAAAATAAAAACAACAAAAATTTTGAATATGCTCTGTTATTTTTGCAAAACAGATAAAAGATCTGCTCTTCCTTGATTCACTTTTGAGATGAAGATGCAAAGAACTCATCAGTACACTTTTTTTGTGGGATTTGAGCTAGTTTATATTGAGTGAATTCAATGGTCCATCCCATTAAAAACTACTTCTGCAAGGGATTGGGAATTAGTTCTTTCTAATATGTTTTACAGGCACTTCAAAACTAGATTTGCCATTGGAAACAGAAAAGGGAAACGGAGAAACACATTGGATTCGAAAGAGATGGAGAAGTTTCTACGGTAGAAGAGGCTACCAAGGAGATTATACAAACAGGAAGAGAGCTGGGAATAGGAAACAGGTAAATGCATCCTGCATTTATTTCCAGAACACTGAAATTGGAAATGAAAGTAGTGATACTGAAGTATTTTCACTGTTCAAAATACCATCAAAGTTTTCTCACCTGAGAATCAGAGATTGGAAGCTAAATGCCCTAGTTGTGAGCCCATAGAATCCATTGTTTCTTTGATTGAATTCATTGACAGGTGAAAGCCCATTGCATCCAACTTATAGAACTTTGTTTTTCCTTTCTGCTACATCTCTCTTTTGTAATTCAGTGTAATTTCATTCTGACGGATTTATATCAAATTCTTCGAAGCATTGTTTCCTGCTATTTTCTAGTTTGCAGAATGGTCAAAATGCTCAAAATCATTTACATTTCTCAGCCTCAAAATTCGTTTTCCTTTGAAGTCAGGCCAAAAATGTTTACAACCCCATTTCTGTTAGACTTGAAGTTTGCTCCTTATACAAAACTCAACCCCACCACTCTGCTATGAAGGAAGAACTACAACAAACTTTATGGGAATCCTTCCTCAAGAAGACAAAAAGAAAAGGAAAAGTCTTCAACTTTCATTCTGCTCATTGGACTTCATAAATTAGACTTGCCTTTGAATCAAGGAATGAAGTCATAATGGCAAGAGTTATGACCTGCATATACACAAAACATTTAGAAGTAAAACTACCATCCAAGAAGAAAATACCAAATGAAAAAATACACGACTGTCACAGAATCAGAAAAAATACACGACTGTCATAGAATCAGACATTATGGACTCAAATCATAAGAGTTACAAGTTTTTTAGTCAGTTAATAGTTTAACAAGGTATCAAAGCAATGGTTAACTAGAGGTCTTGTACTAATCAATAGCATAGTCTTTAGATCGAGAGAACAAGTATTAACCCCCCCTGGTGAAAAGGTAACTTTATGCTATAATAATTTAAACAGCAAACATGATTTAGCTGAACCCCACACGGGGGTTTGATGCAGCTGGTTTGGTTTCTTCATTCCTTTACGGCACAATCAAAGGTGAAGTGTGCCCACCTCTACTATTTTTAAAAGGTATTTAGCAAGACATGGGCATAGCCTACTCACATGGCCCACATTTTCCAGGCACATGGAGCTGCCTCATTCTTGGTTTACCGCCATCACTCCATGTGATGATTCAAGAAGTAGCTTGTACAAACATGGAATATTTCTAGAAGAAGTACCATATCAGATGACTATGATGCCAATGCTGGTGACTGTGATCAAGATCAGATTCAATTATTTGATCAGCAGTGTGGCTTTTAGCCATACCAAATGTGACTTCAGAGAACCAAACAGAGGAGTTTACTCTGGGATTCATCGGTGCTTACTTGGGTCGAGTTCAGTGATCATGGCAGCACCATTGAAGTAGCAGGTTCCGCCCTTGTTCTTGAACTTCTGATAGTAGTTATTGAAGGCATATGAAGCATGGTCCCTCAGGGTGTTGGGCAAATAGCAAGGCTTGTTCACCTGAATCTTGCTACAATCTGCACCTCCTTCCCCACAAGCCCAATCAATGCCTGCCTGCAACTCATCGTCTGGGGTCTGCTCATCAGCTATGCACCATTGCTCGAACTCCCCAGCTAAAGCATTCAACCAAAAAATAGCAACATTAGAAAAGAAGCATACGACTTGATGAACTATCAGATTTTCAGAGATTTCATTAAGCATATAAAACCAAAGACCAAGAATACAAGTTTTCGGGGTTTTGCCAACCTCTTATGAAGCAAAAGCTAATAAAACTCGAATGGGCAATGGAAAAATTACCAGATTTTGTTCCTGTTGACAACAAAAGAAGTAGACCAAGCACAATCCTCAGCAAGGCAATTGGCATTGTTTCTTTCTGCCAGAGAGGGAGAGAGAGAGAGAGAGAGATGGTGATATAACAGATAACCTTCCACCCAACAGTGTAGTCTTGTGACCACATAGAGCTGCTCCCTTACAATTAGAATATTTGAAAATCTCTTTGGCATTCTCAAAACCCAATCACTACAAAATAAAGTAAGGACCCTTTACAGTTGGTAGATGAAAGATAAGTAGGTGGTTTGGACTTTTCAAAAAGGCCAAAGTCATTCCACCTAATGGAAAAAAACAGAGCATCAAGGATCGCTTTGACCCTCTACATGGAGCACATGGATGTGAAGATTTTGGCCTGTTTTCTCTGTTGAAAACACCTAATTCCTCGGTCTCAACTGTTTCATTGAT
Source organism: Vitis rotundifolia (assembly GCA_030254885.1). Lineage (NCBI taxonomy): Eukaryota > Viridiplantae > Streptophyta > Magnoliopsida > Vitales > Vitaceae > Vitis > Vitis rotundifolia. The sequence continues at coordinate 7,025,444 of CM058162.1, read as the reverse complement.
AGAGTAATGCAGATTAAGCTACGGAAAATTCATCACAGCCCTTGGTCAACCTGTTCTAGAGGAGCTTCCTATGTGAGCTTTGTCTGCAACTACTCTACAAGAAACTTACACTAAATCAGAAATGCATTTCCTTTTCTGGGTTTTCCTGTTCCATTGCATTATTACAAATCTCCAGGTACAGCAACGAAGATGGGTGACAAATGAAATGAAAATAAGTGCAGGGGAACGGAAACTTAAATCGAGCAAACTATCATTTATACATTATACCAAAAAGAATTGTTACAATTCAGTTCAGGGTGAAACGACACTCAGTTTCAACAGGAAAAAAACACCTTATTCACAAAATGCAACATTATGAGCAATACTGATATTCAATCCCTCATATCCATCTACCATCAGTAGAACAACCCAGAATGAATAGAAAATCTTGTAAGAATGCAAACTAGTATAATGACCTACTGCCAACCCGGAAATGGTCTTCTGTGTTCTGTATATCTTCCCTCGTGTTTCACTATTGCTTCTAGTCATCACCTCTTTTTGGTACTTTGCCCAATCTCCCTCATAATGGGTAGATTTGAACTTCGATGATATAATGTCCAAACAATCATAAGAATATGGATGATTCAATCTTTCACCCTCTTGAGAATTTGGATCTTTTTGCATGCATTCTTCCAGTTCCAGCAACTCTCGGGTGACGGAAAGACAACTCACTCATCTCATCAGAGTTCAAATATGGGTGTCTCACCACTATATCACTTCAGGCTCAAACCTGATTAAGGAAGAATGCACCAAATATCACAAAAATAAATAATAGGGCATCAAAGGAAAGGGGTTATATACAAGAAAAATGGCCCCCTTTTCTCTTATTATCCACAGCAGGTGATCATAAGATAAGGAATGGCTGGGAACAAACTGGCCACAAGCAGTTAATGCTCTCCCTCCTTGTATCCATGCCACTTCGATCCAGCATCCCTGAAAACAAATAAACAAATCCCAAATGGCCATGCCATGTGAGGGAGAAGTTAGAGGAGATGATGGTGATGAAGCCTTATATGAGAATGGGAGATTTCGAGAGAAAAATTCATGGTGTCAACATGATGAATTTGAGCCTACATGCAAATCAAAATTCAATAAACAATATAATAATGTTAAGAAAGTTACCATATTAGGAAAGGCAGAAACATTGGTTGAACCTGCAAATCACACCATCTCACAGCAGCCAGGCTTGTCACTTGTTGGACAGCCATCTAGCTTGGGGAGTCAAGTCTGAAAACAAAGTCAGATCAACCAACTGGCCGGACCACTACTGAACAACCCACAAACATGTCAGTCCCACTCCATTAACCAGACTCAAAGAAATGTGCCACTGCTGAATAAAGCTGATCTTCTTCGAATGGCTTTGCCACATAACCATCCATTCCACACTTCATGCACTCTTCATTATTTGCCTGAATAACATCAGCAGTCATTGCTAAAATTGGTGTGTGCCAATAAGCCACATTTGCAAACATCTCTATTGATACTTCTCCGGATTTAATTCTCTCATTAACCTTGCTCTCCATTCGGCGGATTTCCTGTGTTGCTTTAAACCTGAAAAATTAAAAATTTAAGAAAATCAAAACTCTAAATTGAACAGTACACTTATGACTTATCTAAAAGATGCTCAACAACTCACTTATTCACCACCCATCACTCCCCCCTTTGTATGGTCTGGCATTTTTTAACAAGCATAAACAAGATCAACAATTTGGTCTACATAACCAGAATTATCTCAACAAGCCAGTGTAGGGTAACCAAATTAATTAGCTGCTGATCATGCAGAAAAGGCAAATGCCTAGGTCCATTATTGTGCCAAAGGGATATATATCCTTTGCATTCACAATTTAGACAAAAGAAAAAGAAGATTAAAGTTCCACACATTACCCATCCATCTCTGGCATTTGGAGATCCATGAAGCAAGCATCAAAGTTATGGGGTGGCTTAAGCATCAAAAGAGCAGCCTTGCCACTGTCCACGCAGGTGACAATTGCTCCATACTTCTTGAGAGCAAATTCTGCCACCCTTCGGTTAACAGCATTGTCATCCACCACCAAGATTCGCTTTTCTCTTAACAGATTCCCAAGAGTTAATGGTTTTCCTCTATTTGCTTGCTTTCTCTTGCCAATTCCAAAGACTTCCTGGAAGCAAGAAATCAACACACTTAACCGAAGAGGCTTCATTAGTACATTATCCACAAAACCAGCTGATTTGAGCTCATTGCGCTCAGCAGAGCTCAGAGAGGTGTCCAAAAGGAATATTTTTGGACGTTTTTCTTGGACTTCCACAGTGCCATTTGGCCTGAGCTCTTTGAGCATATGATGGAAAACAAGACCAGCCTCCTTATCCCAAACCTCTTTATCAACCAGAACCATAGCTACACTAGTTGATGCACTGCAGACACATGATCAATAATATATTAGAAAAATCAAGCACAAAAAAACTATAATACCATAATATATTAGAACTCGACTACATTGATGGGGGAAGAAAATTTTCCATGAATTCCTTTCATATTCTGATGCTAATGTTATTCCAAATAAGTAGTACTGTGGATTTTCTTATGCATTTAATGATATCAATGTATATTGAAGTCTCAACTCTTTAATGGCTTTGTTTCGAATTCTCAAATTCAAGTCACTATGATCCTTAGTTACAAAAATACTAAGTGAAATGGAAATCTACCTTGGATCGTAATTATTGGACAGATAAGAGCATGCAGATATTAGGCTGAAAGTTTTATCGACTGATATGCGCAATCTCTGAAGATGATATCTTGTAACCTCAGCTCGGATGCTTCTACAATCAACCACCAAGGCTCTCAATCCTTGGAACTCAGAACCAGCTGGATCATGAGGTTGCTGCTTTGTATCTAGTAAACTAGTTTCTCCTTTTGTGAAAGCCACAGTAAATGAGAAGGTACTTCCAGTGCCGGGTTCACTCTCAAACCCAATTTCCCCACCCATAAGATCCACCAAACGCTTGCTAATGCTTAATCCTATTCCAGTCCCACCATACGTTCGAGAAGTGGAACTGTCAGCCTGCATAAAAGGCATGAAAATTCGACTTTGAGCTTCTGAAGGTATTCCCACGCCCGTATCCTCGACAGTTACTAATAATTTAATTATGTTGGTTTCCTCCATTGAATCTGTGCAGCTTAACTTTTTAAACTTCTCCCAGCTTTTCCATCTGTTGACCACAGGAAACCCGCTCAATGTATTATAGGAATTGTTTGAGCTGTCACGGACTATATTCAAGCTCTGTCTCAGCACTTCGTCCCTGAGATCAGGTGGCCCCACCACTTCATCTGCCAGATGCACCGAGACAAAGATATGCCCTTTGTCATGTGTGAACTGCAATATGAGCATTTCATAAATCAATATGCTAAAACCATGTATGGCATTTTCATTCTTGCATGGATCCAAGTTTGAAGTTGCCTTGATTGGAAGCAATCCAAAATATGCTTAGGTATGGAAGAATCTAAATTTTTATATTTCAGGATATCAAATAAGTTCCATCTGCTTTAGTGGAAAACAAAATCAGGAAATGGAATTTGGCCATAAATGTTGGATGAAGTCAATTGGCATTGTGAATGCATTGCCAACCATGACTGAATTCCCTCCAAAAATGCAAGAAATACAAAATATAACCAACCTTTATTGAATTTCCAACAAGATTGGTAATTATCTGCCGGAAGCGCCCGGGGTCTCCAATGACAAATTCAGGCACTCGATCAGAGATGTAGACAGCCAACTGCTCTCACCGAGAAGAACATCCAGAACCAAATTTAAGTAAGAAGTAGCATCACATAACAGTAAAAGCAATAACCAACCCAAAAAAGAAATAGATTAAACATGTGAGAAGGCAACAACTTGGTTCTTACTTCGATCCCCTTTTCATGAGATTTGCCTGAGAAGAGTGATAAAACATTATCAAGAGCAGCATGCAAATCAAAAGGAACAGCTTCAAGCTCGAGCCTTCCTGATTCTATCTTAGCCTGATCAAGAACCTCATTTATCAGTGATATTAGATCTTTCCCACTAGCATGAGCAGTCTCAGCATAATCCTGTTGGTTTGCATCAAGACCCGAGTCCATCAGCATTTTCAGCATACCTGAAATTTGAATTGGAAGTTGTATACAGTCAATTAATCTTTTTATATACGCAATGACAATAAATGTAAATCAAAAGAAGTTTTCCATTACCTAAAACACCATTCATTGGAGTTCTGATTTCATGGGAAACAGTTGCAAGAAACTACAAAAGAGGAAGAATGCTTTAGTGATATGATAAAGGTGGAAATTTTATTGGGGAAAAGAATAAAGCTGAAGAAGAAAATTCCTCAGGATATTCCTATCAAAAAAAAAAAAAAAAATCCTCAAGATAAACTATTTGTAAGATATTGCAATCACAAATTTATAACCATATATCCACTTGGCCAAAATAAAATGCACCTGAGATTTTGCCACATCTGCAGCTTCAGCACGAACTTTGAGTTCCATCATCTGACGATAATCACCCTCCACTTTTGCGATTCGGTTTATGGCAGCATGAAAAATATGGCCCACAAGCAAAGTAATAACTAAGACCCCAACTGATGCCGTTATTGCTGTCCAAGGTGGAGGAGGCTTCTGCTTGAACCTGTGGCAACAGGGAAAAAAACTTTAACCATGAAGATGCAGTAATCCCTTGTCTTTACAAACGTGTACTTAAATAACCAGCAAAGGCTCACCTGCAGTGCATCTCATGCTTCCGAGCTGGATCCCCAAAATCAAGGTTGCTAATGTGCAATAGGCCCGTATCTGTAACATTAGTACCATACATATTGATGGGTGCAGATGCATTAGTTGTATCATAAACATTCACAACTATCGTCTGCTTGCTGGCAAGTTGGTGTAGAAGCTTCTTCACTAGTGATGGGACATCATAAGACGCACCTAGATACCTTTTTTTTTAACATAAGGTTCAGTGGTTTGGTCTTGAAAATATAAACAGTTTAGTCTCAGGTTATGTACAAAGAACTCACCCTACAGTAGCTTCAATACGTTGCTCTGGTGTAGCATCTGGAGGTAGGTCAGCGTTATAGACAGCAAATGTGAGTACAACGCCCAAGTGATTGGATTTCAGTAGCTTAAAAGGAGATGTCAATACTCCCTTTCCAGATGCCCTAGCTCGCAAGATATTCTCACGGTCTTCCTGTATAACATTAAAAATATTAACAGGAAATTTTGATATTGAATATAAGCTCTTCCCAATAGTGCAATCACTTCATCAGCTCTATCAGCTGGCCAGGGAGCCATTTCTCGTTGAACTAATAAATTTTACACTGAAGCACCAAGGTGTTTCTTATTTAGTAGGGTGCAGAGAAGTGAATTGAAGAAGAAATTGTTCATCAGGGAAGTACAATCATGGGATTCACAAAAGAATGCTCAATGAAAAGGAACAAAAGCACCCTAAGATTAACGGAAAAAAAAAAAGCTGCACCTTTCCAGACATCATGTCGATAGATACTATATGAGAAACTGTTTCTTGAGAAAATATGACGGGTGCATATTCATCTTGAATGGGTGATGGATCTAAATTTTCCAGAATACAATCTTGGACTAGAGTCTGGTCCTCAGTTTCCATTTTCTTTATTGTCCATCCATGTTCCTTTTCAAATTGTTCTCTTTCTGAGTGAAGAACTTTCAAAGCATAAGCAACACCACTAGTAAGTGGCCTCTCAAAAGCCGTTCTCTCAGTATATTCTCCAAATGTTTTCTGCAAAAAAGAATAGAGATTCATCAAGATCAAAATAATTATGACAGCAAAATGCTACCGTACAAGTTTTTCCTTTTCTATCTGAATCCTTAATCATCAATTTGTTGAATAGTATTAGGATTCTCCTTCTTCTAGTATAGTGACAAAGGATAGAGATAGATAGAGCAAGTGAGAACCGAATCAGCTGGATGGGAACACTACCTGATCAATAGCAGAAGGGTGTTTTCCATGGTGAAAGGTTGAAACAAGAATAGCCAATGCATGTACATGATTCATGCTCACATTGAACTGATCCTGCAACATCCGGGCTCGTTCATCGCACATATTGGTAAGTGTTTCCCTTCTTCTCAAGTTAATATCCTTATTCAAGTGCCAAAATAACCAAATAGATATAATCACCCCAAGTAAGACAAATATTATTAGGAGCTTCTTCCTCCACTTCCCAGCAACTTTAGATGAACTCTGGGCCAGCTGTTGCTGCTTCGGCCGCAGCTGCCGCTGCTGCTCAACCAGTTTCTGCTTCCGATTCCTCCACAGTTTCACATGAGAACCAGACAACTTGCAGCTCACAACCATTCCAACAAGGACCCACCAACATACTTTTACCAAACAGAGAGAAAAATTCTCACAGTGCTCTTTTGTACAGTTTGCCAGAGCCCTCATCTGCAGGATGTTCCAATCAAATACAAAATAAACAAATAATCATTTTGTATCCTAAATCATGGGAATAAGCTCCAACATTTTTAAAATTTTTAGCTAGCTCCCTGAATGAAATAATAAAAAAAGAAACATGAAAACAGAATCAAGTAAAAACTAGTAGCGCTCTCACCAAAGAATTTAGAATAAGGAAAAGTTTATTATTCATATAGGCAGTTTGAAAGGGCATGAATTCTTCAGTTCACATTGAATGCACATGTATACTTTTTCGTGCTTAATAGATCCTACTTCCTGACTGTATTCTTCACAACTCAATTAACCAAAAACTAAACATTAATTTGATCAGGTTATTCTTATCTGACCTCTTTATCCACTCATCATTGCTTCACATTCAGCATGATAATTTTTTGGAATGTAAACATTTCAGATTCATGAAATCAATTCTATATGATTTGTCTAACCTTGTGTATTGAGAACTTCCAGAGGAACAACCTATAACATAGAAACTCCATTCTGTCTCGGGGGAAGCATTTACTATGTAAATAATCTTATGGCATTCCCACACAATGTATGCAAAATACAAATGCTGTCCTCTTGCATCACCATTAGATAGCTTTGAATGTTTATGTTCTATGTGGCTATATCCTACATGTTTCCTCCATAGGCATCCCATAGGGCATGTTTTATGACATAGTTAATTACAGGAACTTCTGAAATTTCCACACATGATGAACTCAATTCGGAGAAAAGAAAGCAAAAAAGTCATGTCATACTGGTTACCAATGAATGAATCTACCTTTTCACCACTCTGACCATCAAGCGAAACTGATGAAGACGTAGACTGCGAACTAAATGATGCAGATTGGTCCTCTAGTGAAGATAGGTCAAGCTTTCCAGGGATGTTCTCATCTCGAACTGGGCATTGGTCATTAGGTTCTAAACTCTCTGCAGCCTGATCATGCTGCTCCTCAAACTCTTGATTCTGTGAACATGGTACCTTAAGTGCACAGGCAATAGCATTGCCTGGTGGCATTTCAAATCCTGCTTCTTTGGTACATTCCAAGGAAGCTATCTGCAATACACAAGCCAGAGAGATTTAATATACATACAAGCATAAACAATCCAAACAATTTTGTCCTTTTAGTGACTTTAATTGGTCTTAGTTCATATATGATGTTTGAACCTGGTAATTTTAGCAGCAATGTTCCAATCACCCAAATCTAACAAATCGATGAACAATAATAATGGCAACGATAAACCAAATTCTTAAGCAGCTTGTGTTTGATTGATTATGGTGGCAAGAACTAAAACATTATTTTATAATCACTAAATTGGAAATTCATAACATACATCTCTCATGTGGTCCCCTGATCCTCCTTTCCCAGGATGACCTTGCCATCTTTATACTTCTTTTGCCAATACTTGAAAAATTCAACATTTGCTTTATGGTCAATATCCCGCTGTCCCTTTTCTAGAACATGGAACAAGACGGCTTTTAATATCAATCAAAGTTCCTAAACAGCATCTTAGTTACTTGTTTTTCTCTGGTTTTTTCTTTTTTGTATTCTTTAGTATATAAGCTTCTTCATTGTTCATCACACTATTGAACAAAAACTATATTATTTCCAGTACTTTCAAAACAACAAAGCATATTCTGGAGAAGGAACTTCGAAGAAACCATGGGAAAAGAATACTTGACATCACCGCTCCAATTGCAGATTATTCGTTCAAGCATTTGGTATTACTTTAGGCACAGCTGAACAGGGTTGAAGGCTGCCTAATTATACCTAATTCAACCTCAATCGCTAGAATGAATATGCATTAGAGCATTACTTTATCATACTCCCATTCTCAGCTTCACTTCATTTCTTCCTCGTATTTCATTTCTAACCAGTTTTCAAACAATCAAATTCGAATTGTAAATAAAACCAAGAAGCAGTTGTAAACAGTAGAGTCACCAAATCCTACAAAAAGGAAAGTTTCAAAATATGGCCGCCTTATCCTACTCTGTACTAGTATCCAAGTTCAGTCAACTTCTCAAACCAAAAGAAGAATTTTCTCAGCATAAACAGTTGATATCAACAGCAACTACTTCAAGCTAGAAGCCAAAGAGTTAAAACCACAAATAGGAAGAGTCCAAAGGCATTAAACATACAAGTTTAAGAGAGATAAGCATGGAACCTGATCTGATTCAGCGAATAAAGAAGCCAAAGAATGAAGCTGGTTCTTGCTGACATTGAAATGCTCTAGCAAGATTCGAGCTTTTTCTTCACACAAGTCTGGAGTCTTCTCCTTCCTACTCAAAGCCCCAGCATTCAAAACTGAGAGAAAACAAATGAGGCCAATAATAACACCTAAAAGCCACAATAACAGAAACTTTCTCCTCCATTTCCTGACACAATTAGACCCATGCAAAGGCTCCTTTGACTTCTTCAGCTTCAAATTGGCCGGCAATCTGCCACTAAAGCCAGAAAGCTTGCAATTCAAGGACATCTTAAGCAAAACCCACCTGCATATCTTCAAAATGAGTCTTGAGAGCTTAAGAAAAACCCCAGCCACAGCCGAAAAACTCATCAAAACCAAGGCTTTAAGAGAGCCCCAGTAAGAAGATTCAAGTAGATTGCAGGAAACGCAGTTGATTCATCACCAAATCCAGCACCCAAAAGTCATTAAAATCCGAGCGTCAAAAGAACCCACCAGGAAAATTCAACTAAAAAGTGAAAATGCAAGAAACCCAGGTGATTTTTTCACCAGACCCAGCTTGAATTACTTACCATATCAAGAATATATAGTGGTCCAACCTCTTTGATCTCCTCTCTGTCCTCTACTTTACGGTTTAATACTTAGTTTCTTTCCCCTCACTCTGCCAAGCTTTTAAACCCCATCAAAACCACACCACTTTTGAAGAATACAAAGGAGAGAAGAATCATGCCAAAAGAGAAGCTGAACCGAACCCAGTTGTTATTTCGCCTAACTGCAATGGAATCATTAATGGGATAAGCAAAAAAATGGTTTTTCCCGTAACTGGTTATTTCCATCTCCCCCAGCTCTGTACAGAAGAAAGAAGCATCAAGTTTGGAACTTTATGTGAAAAAACAAAAGCAAAACTCATTATGAAGAAAAATTGGATGAAACCCAGTTGGTTTCTCTGCATACCCAACTGGAATCAATAATCAGAGTGGGATAAAAAATAAAAATAAAAATAAAAATAAAGGTGCCTCCTTTTTCCCTCTTTAACCCCCCCTCTCACTCTCTCTCCTCAGTTTGGTGCTGTGCATTTGTTATTGAGGTTGGGCACATCATTATCTCATCATCTAGTGGGGAAGGTTAAGGCAAAAAAGCAAAACAAACCCAAGATCAAAATCACCCCATCTATCAAAAATACCATACATTTTTTTAATTTTTTTTATTTTTTTTTATGTTTTTTTAAGCCCCCTCCTCTTATTTTATTCAAATTTACTTCTCTTTTGTTCTTCTTCGTCTCTTTTGCTTTTGCAAGACTTGAAAGAGACAGCACCATTCAGCGTTTAAAGATGGGGTATTTGTTTTCTGCCGCTGTTCAGATATACGGATTTAGATAGAGAGTGTCTCTAGAGAGAGAAAGAGTCTGACACAGTTAGAGAGAGAGAGAGGCAAGCAGGCAGGCATCTATGAATTTAATTCCCCCCCCCCTCCCCCTTTGGCCCCAAAAGTCGCCAATAAATCGGCCTGGCTCTCCCCTAGGCACCGTGCTAACGCGCGCCAGGGGTTTGGGATTCTTAACGTACACTTTATACTTGGAAGATATAATTGATGATGTGGGCATCTATGACCCACGTATGTCGGCTACATACCTTACCCACCACTATATAATATTGGAGAATATATATGACAAGGGCACAGGGGCAATGTGACTCAGTAAAGCCACCATTAAATTAATCTCAATTAAATCCAAAACCATGATTAGTTTGACCATCACTTTGGAAAATATTATATTTTTTAGGCCATCCCCCTAATGTTGAATGCAGTAAAATTTTGATTCAACCCATTTTGTAAAACATTGTACAAATCCTTAACTGTAATCCAATGATTAATTTGTACCATATAAATTAGGAAAATTGTTCAATGGGTAAGGGGTAAATGCAATGAAGACTTGAATTCACTTTTCTTATTTTAAATATGTAGATATAAAATTATTAAAATATGCTTAATATATATATTTAAGTTAAATTAAATACCCATAAAATTGTATAAAAGCTTCTAAATGAATGGTGGAGATGGGAGCTTGATTGAACTCAGAAGGCAACAAGATTAGTTAATCCAAGCATACAACGGTGGACCCACATGAAATAATTTTTTGATTTGTAAATGAGGGCTAAAGCTATGGGGTTGGGTTTGCATGATGAAACTAAAAGTTAGAGAAGCCAAACAAAAAGGGGTTCATTTTGATGTGCCATTTATGTCAAAACATTGAGAAAAAAAAATTGTGGGTTCCATCACACATGCCCAACTTCTATCAACCACTAAAGACTTCTAACACAAAGACCATAATGGTTGGTGTTTGATCACCAAAGGGTTTTTTACCCTCAAACCCAAAAAAATAAAACAAAGAAAAAGAGAACCCTAATCCTCTCCATTCATTTGATGGGCCTTTGGGGTCCCATACCTCTTTGTAAGTCACTTTAATATCATGGCCATTGGAAGCTTTATCATTTCTTTCTTGTGTCATCTTCTCTTTTCGTTTCTAGCAATAGGAAGAACTACCAAGTACATGTAACAAGTGCCTCATTGTATGGGCCATATAGGGCAACAAACATTTAGGTTCAATTATTACTAGATCAAGGTGGCCTTTAGACCCACCACCATGTGTATTCTTAATTCTTTCCCCCAAGGAAGATTTGTTGTAATCAATATGTACACATCATAGTATTAGCCCTTTTAATTCATTAATTTTGCATCATATGGAAAAAAAAAAAAAAAGGAAAATTCATAATTAAGACATGATGAAATTAGGGTTAGAAATGGTTGTTTGTTGTGAGTCAACATCGATGACTTTAATAACCAATAGGATGTTATGAGTTAAAAAGAGTAAGTAATTTCATTTAATGTTTATTTCACTAACATTTAAAATAAGCACTTTTTTTAATGTGAATTTCCTAGATATAATAATGTTATCTTCGGCTTTTGTTTTTATATTAATTATTTAAATGTTTTTAAAGCGAAAGTACAACTAATAAGAATCTAGCCTACCTTTGAAAAAAATTCACATCCATTATGTCCCAATAATAATTTAATACAAAAATTATATTAAATAATTACGTAGCGTGTACATAACTAAAGAACATTATAAGCAATGCAAACTTTTATGAGGAATATAAAACATTATCGATGTTTGAATTATTTTAAGTAAGGTACTTCAAATCTAACTTGGAATTTAAGCTTACATTACAAAGACATCTACCTAATTCGTTCGTCCAACTCTTGAAATTATTTTAATAAAAAGTTGTAATATTTAAATCTCTGAGAACTCGATCAAATTCATGAACCCCTTTAACCAAAATTCACGATAAACCCTAAACCCTACACACCATCCTCAAACATCATGTAATATTATAATTGGCAATGTGGAAAGGAAAGAAAAGCAAGAAATGGGCGTGTATAAAAATGAAATTTGGGGGAATAGTCCACATGCAAAAAGTGCTTGAAATTTATACCATATAATATTAAAAAAATGGCCTTGGGGGTAGAATGTTAAGGTCATAGATAAAATAAAGTTTGGGGCAGTCCAAAAGAAATGGGTGGATCCAAATTTCAAAGTGAGTACAAAAAGACTTTGGAATCCGATATTGACACTGATATCCTCAGCTTCACTCATAGCTATGGTGATGCTTCCAACCCCACATTCTCCTCATCTTTAATCAGGGGTGGACGTTCTTTGATATTTTATTCCATGTCGTATTTGGGTGTGTTTGGCTGCTGAGAAAATAAAACAAAATGATAAAAAGGAAACGAAAAAATCTATTATACCAATTGTTTATCATACTAAACTTTTGATCTCTATGGTTTGAGTGTATAATGAAATCTAGGTTATCGGACATAAATATATAAATATTGGAATTGAGGTTATAACTTGAGTAGGTTTTTTTGGATTGAAAGTTGATCAAACTCAACTCAAATTAGGAAAAAATCAAGTTCAATTTAACTTGACTTTAGACCGGGGTATTTAAGTCAAATACAATCAAACTTTATTTTTCTAGGTTTGTGTTATTCATATTTGTATAATTTATACCAAAATTTAAATAATAAATAAAATAAAATTTTAAAATAAAAATAAATTTAGAAAAAATAATATAATTATAATTTAATATTTTTCATAAAAATTTAAAAGGAAAATAAATAAAATAAAAATTATTACATAGAATAATAAAAACATTAAAGGATTTGGGTTATATTTGAGATGTTGAATCTAAATTGAATTTAAGTTGAAAAAGCTTAATTAGAGTGAATAATCAAAAATATTATTTAAATTCTTTTAAGAATTGGGTTGTGTCGGGTTAATCTATCCAAGTTTTATTCTTAATCAAAATTTATTTTTGTTAAAATTTAATAATGATTACCAAACATGCCCTATTTCATCAAACAAAAGAAATATAAATTTTTTTCTTTTTTCCTTTTTTTTTTTTTATAATACAACACGACAAAAGGGAAAAATCTTTTAGGTAACTTTGTGTTATCCGATTTTCCCACTGTTTCCTCTCATTTTCTCCAGAACCAAACAAACAAACCCCAGAGAAGAAAAGAAAAGTCCAAAATCGGCACTCCGATTTTTACCATGTGAAAACATCGGGAGTGGTGAGTGTGGGACCCATGACAGCTCGCTCTGACAAATCACGTTTCCTATCTTTTCTTACTTTGCCGCGATTATAAAAACCGCGAAACCACCAGGTGACGACACGTCGTCATCGTCACGTGGGTCCCACTGCCCAACCTTCGGTTCGGTTACAACCCCTTACGGAATCGATGTGGGACCCTTCTCCTTCCACTCTGCGACAAAGTTTTCTAAACATCAGTATTTTTTTATGTCAGATTACCTAAATGCCCTTCGGACTCAACAAAAGGCGGTTGATTTTGTACGCGAGAGAGTGAAAATGTTCGGTACCCTTTGTGGAATGATGAAATTACTGAAATGGACAGATGTATTAAATTTTTATGGAACAGCTCAGAGGAGAGGACTTTGTGATTGATTTTGATTTGGTCCCACCACAAGTATTATTATTATTATTTTTTATTTTTTAATAATATTTGCAATTTTTATTTATGACTTTCAATTTTCAAATGGGCATAAATTTTAAAAATTTTATTATAGATTTAATAGAATTTAAAATCACATCATTGGCTTAACTATTTTCTTTTTAATTTAGAAATAATTGTACTTTCAAATCATATTTAATATTTTTTATTTTAAAATTTGTCCATTTCAAACCATATTCAATGTTCACACTTCACATCATGAAACAAATATTCATACCCAAAATAGGCTTGGCCAATTAATTTCATTCTGACAATTAACACATTTAAAACATGTGAGACTTAGAAAATCACTATATATATATATATATTTTATTCATTTAATAATTTATCAAAATAAAAAAAAATTATTTGACAACTCAAATATATAAAAAAAAAAACTATTTATAATATAAAATCGTTTATTTGATCCATAATTTTTATTTTTTTTTAAGAGGTTATAAAATTTAGTTTCGAAGAGTATTATAACTCATCTTTTAATAGAATTTGTACGTATCCTGTTTTATAATATCTTATGACATTAAAAAAACACTATCCTTCCAAAGCACATACAAAATTTTTATTTCAATTTAATTTTTTTATTTTTAGAATAGAAGCATCCACGTGACTCAAAAAGAAAAGGGAGTGAGAAGGAGGGAAAGATTCTTGGGCTCTTGCAGATAATATATTGATTAATAATTCATATTCCTCTATAATTAATTTATACATATTTTTAAAATTTTGTAAAGCTTTAATAGAAAAGATGTAATTAAAAACCCTACCCACAGCATCCACTTTTACATCAAAGTAATAATAGAATGTAATAGCCACCACTTTGGAGAGTTCTCCCAAGGCCATATCTAGGGTTTTATTCCATCTTCAATTATTATTATTATTATTATTATTATTTTAATTATTTTTTAGAAGATGGGTTATCACATGTGAATCAACCCACTTAGAATTTTCTAAATCAATTATGACTATGAGTAGGGCCCATGTACCTCTCACATTCCTAATCCCCTAATCCATTTTCCATGGTTAATGAACTTTTTTCTTGAGCTTATAATTTGTAGGAGGAGAACAACGGTATTAGCCTATTGGGCTTGATCCATCTTTGTATTTTATGCTTGTAAGCTTAGTCGAGACTTGAGAGTGATGTGATTTTTGTCGACTTATTATGGGTCGATAATGACTTGTATTATGTTGAACTAATCAAATCGGAACATTGTTCACGTTTGGCCGGTTGGATTAGACCTTGGCATTGAGATCTTTATATGCAAACTTGCGAGAGCCCAATGTCTTAATCAATTGTAGGGTATAAATGAACCCTCAACAGGGATAGAGGGTGATTAGTGTTGGACAACGCTACTTATGAGAGGGGAGAGCTTATCCGAAAGTCACAGTGTCGTCAAAAGAAGTCTCTTAATCATTACTTTGTATTTAGTCTTATTTCTTTGGTTTGTGAATGGTTGGGAATATGTAAGGGGAGTCTTTCTTGCTCAATCGCTATGCCAAATGCCGATATTATTGAATTATGTTGTTAAAAAGATCAACATTTAATAAAAATTTCAAAATTGTTACTTCTTCTGGTGTTTGGTTTTGACTACAATTAAAAATGGTCACAAATGGACGTCAAGATTGAAGGATGTAATCAATGGACAAATGCAGAGATGGGGTTACACCCTACAAGTAGTAGCCTCACCTAACATCTATCTTCCAACACCATCTTTGATTGCCTTCTTAGGATGGTGACAAGACCCCTGGAACAAGTAGTTAGGGCACATGATGTGATGCAGATGAGATGTCTCTGTTATGTAGATGGTGGGTCTTGTCCCTATCATTCGCGTGTCACCTGTGCCCACATGCGAAGACCATTTCATTTAGGGTACCACCCCTTAATTTCAACGTTCAGCCCTAGTCACACGGGCATGCTTGCCTTTTGCCTAAACATTTGGGCACTGCCCAGTTGTTCAAAGCCATGGACTCAGAGGGAAAGGGTAAGAACTCCCAGCTGAAGTCCGGATTCTGGGGTGGTGCTGGTGGTCATGGTGGTGACAGTGAGGTGCCGACTGGAGATAATGAGCCCTAAAAAACATCTAGGCTATGGCAATATGCTAAGATTGCAGTCAAATGTGAATGAAATAAAGGGCAAAGACAATGGCCAATTTGTATTCTAATGCTCACTCACTACTGGATTATCTAGAAAAAAAATCACAGAAGGATTGTCTAATGGGGTAATCAAGATATTTACATGATCGATCAGGTTAGACCAAGTCCATGGACTAAACGACGAAATTTTAACAATAATGCGACCATTCATGCACTTGAATCCAAGATGTTTCGACAAAAGAATCAGTTTCCCAGCATCTTCAATCCCATCCTTTTAGGAATACACCAAAGAAGAATGTGATCAAACAATTCTAATCATATCTGATGACATATTTCCAGAAATGCTCCATTTCCTAATGCACAAACTTCTCCAACAAAACATTCTATATTTGCCTCTGATTGCAGAAGAACAGAAAGAACATGCTTTTAATTCCGAAAATATTTCCATGTACAGAGAGCATCAGCATGCAGTTAAGGAAAAAACTCAACTACTTCCAAATGGGTTTGTGATTTGTAAACACCGTGGCCAACTTGTTTGCCATGAAGCAGACAAATGATCTTGTTGATACAAGGAATTATAAGAAACTGCACTCACTTCATAGCACATTCAGGATTCTCAACAATGTGTTACAAATCCCACTTCATCTCCAATATCATCTAGCCTCCTAAATAGGATTGCAACTGGCAAGGGAGATGTTCAAGAGTAGTTGCTCCAAATGTTTGCATGAGCTCCTAAAAAGGTGCAAGTGGAATCCAGTTGATGGATGAAGACGAAGAGGATTTGCTTGGTTATATTTGTTAAGAGAATATGCCATGTAAAAGTGAAGATTGCTGGACATAACGCAGAGAGGAAAGTTGTCAATAGCCAAGCAAAACCGTCTTCATCCATCAACATGGCATCATGCATACTTAAAAAGGAGCTTAAGCCAACACTTCAAATTACAATTATTGCAGTTATTCAAAAACATTAATATCCTATTTCAGAGGCTAAAAAATTTTAGAAATTTGGAGGGACGTTGCATCAGGGTTAACTGTTCCACAGATTGGGATTGAATGGCTGAGAATGCAAATGTTCAACAGCAAGTGCAATTTTCTTATAGTTTTTCATCATTTGGCATCAATAAAGTAATTTCCATGCTCTGTAGCAAGCTAGGCGCTGTCTTAGCTTCAGCCGAAAATGAATTGATTAAGAAAGTGATAGTTATGTTGTCTCCACAAAAACCCTCAGTTAGACAAGAATGAGGGAAGGCACAACAAATGCATAAGAAAAATGTATAAAATCACTACCATGACCACTGCATATGGCTGAAAACATAGGGAAAGAAGCTTCCCCGTCAACAGCAAATAATTTCTCGGCTGTCATTCAGAGAATTCAGGGCAAATATGTTGGCCCAGTTTGACACCATGACTACTGGGCATAACATAATGGGCATGCAATAAGAATGTATAAGCATAAAGGTTTATCCATGTTTCTAGTAGCACACACAGCCAGACAAGAAAAGAGATTCATGACTACAGATGCATGGAAACAAATGGATAACACATTAATGCATATGCAACAAACAAACATCAGTTTATAATACTCCTAATGGTTTCCAGCTACTTACTTTTTGACCAGTATGGATGCCAGGTGAAAATGTCAAATCAAATACAATTTAGAAATTAGAACATAGCATTTTAGTTCACAATTTCCAACAACATAGTCAATCTATCCAAACAACAAAGTCTGCATTTCTTATTATCTAGTTGAATTAACACATAGCATACCAGGAAGCATTCCATCGGGGATTTGACCCAATAGGATTCCATCAGGGATTTGACCTGATAGGGTGGTGTTCACTTGGCTGGCATTCTGACTTCGGAGGGACATGGTAAACATTTTTCAGCAGGTCCTGGATTTTTGAGAGCATCAGCATTTGTGAAGAGTCACCTGTACCATTACTCTGTGATGAACGTGAACTCTCCTGAAGCTTGATCTTCTCAAACAGATACTGCTTCTCAGCTTCAGCCTCGCTCAACCGGAGTTTCAGGTATCTGCTAGCATACTCCTCCTCTGATTTCTCTGACTTGGCAAGAGCAATCCTCTGCAGCCGCTCAGCCTCTCGCCTTGCCTCATTAGCCTTAAGCTGAAACATATCAGCCTCAGCCTGCTTAAGTCTCACAATGCTCTCCAACTCATCTATCTGTTGCTTCTTCCGTTGCCTCTCCAACTTCAATTCTGTGACTTCCCTTGCCTTGTCCTCAAGCTCACGGTCACAAGCCTCAAGAGCCAAACGGGCTTTCTTGAACATCCTCAACTTCTCATCGGCCACCATTTCCATTTTTCTTACTGCCTCCTGCACCACCTCAGCAATTCGATTGCATGCCTCCTGAGGAGCTATCAGTCGTCCACCTTCCCCAGCTTCAGCGTTCTTTGGTGAGTCCGCTTCAAGCTCTACATGAAGATGGTATATGCATAAGAAGGAAGTTACAAGAGAACAGCTGGCTCTCCTATCCTAAAAAACCTAACAAGTTCAATTGGTAGCCTCCCACTTGGACACATCATGAGTTAAGGTAGTGTAGTACACTCTCCAAATGTTAATAGAAAGATGCTGGATACAACATATAGAAAACATATTCATCCGTACAAAAAACTTGCGGAACACATTATTGTACATATTGGGTTTGAACATACACATTAGCTATGTAATCATTCCCAGCGGAGCATTCATAACATTTTATTTTTTTTTGATAAGTAGCAGAGCATTTATAACATTAACATCATTTATAACATTACTATGTCATACCAAAATTATGTTTTTGATATGCATGGAAATTATTCTATATTCAACATGCAATACAACATGGGAGACAAGGGTTTTTTTCCAACCATTAGGACTAGTGAATAATAACAGAAAGCCCAACTAATATGAAAAAATCCGATGTCTGGCAGCAGATTTCATGGCCTGGTATAGAGAAATAATGCCATTCAGTAAGTGAAGAAGTATGCAGTCATGGCAACCTTTCAGTGATATGTAAACTGGCTACCATTAAATATTAGAAAAAAAGTAATTAAAAAAAAAAAGGGGAAATAGATAAAGATTTCTTTTCTAAATAACAAATTTCTCCACACAATATTATGCAATAACTAAGATTATCAAAATGTTTGCCATAATATGTACCTTGAAAAAGCATCAATATCACTCTACAAGCTGCTGACTCAGGAACTCCACCTTTCATTTTTTCAATGAGTTCCTCGCACTTCCAAAAAAGCTTCCTTCCTCTGGTATCCTCACTTCCACGGAAAATTCTACTAACAAAATCAAGTTCTCTCATCAGAGCCTCACGGTCCCATGCAGGTGCACAATGTTGGAACACATCTTTAACCCAGCCTAACAGCTCTGATGTTCTATTGCAAGCACGGCACCTGAAGAGCATCTCACCAGCACCTGCTCCACTCTTAACAGAAGGGCCCATGCAAATTAGTACATCACGAATAGCACAATCTGTGTGAGTCCAATGAGAACACAGATCACAACCAATCCAACGGCAGGTATTCACTTCAAAATCAAACTTGTTACAGATAACACACATGCAAAGGTTGCAGAAGCCATTCCGAGTGGTGCATACTTCACAGGTACAATCCTCTGCAGGAAGCTGGTTTTGGCATGCTATATTTCTACACCTCTTATACACGAAAACTTCAATTAGTGAAGTTTGAGACAGACTAATATTTGGATGCAGGAATCCCTGAATACCAGTATTTATTGCAACCAGAATTTCCAGCTGCACCCTGTGAGCTCTAATCAAGGTCTTAGCAGTCAAATCAGACCTACTCTGAACAAGCTTCTGCAAAATCAAAAATTCCTCCCTATGTTGAGAACCACCATTTCCTTCAAGAATAATACGAAGTCTGCTTTTGAGCTCCTCTAGAAGCTCATCAGGCAGAAGAAGCATTCTATCTGCAATCATTTCAACTCTTTCTCTTGCTATGTCGCGGAGAGTTAGCTTCTCCAGGTTAGAATACCGGCGAATGACTGACTGTTCAGGAATGTCATTATCTGTTTTCCCATTTGCCAGCTTCTTGCCCATTACAGCCTCAGCAGTGGGCCACGTTTCTCGTGAACTGGCACTCTCCGAAGGGGAGTCACGCACCTGATCAGAGTTTGATCTGGGTTCCTGTGGATCAGGAGATGCACGGCCATCAGAAGAAACTAACGACAATGATGTTTGCAACCCTCCAGTCCTTGGTTGCTGACGGGGAGGCAACATTGTTGATTGAGGTTGATTGTGGATGTTAGACCCAGATGATGTCCCCATTGGAGAATCTCACCTATTCTGTAATCACGACAGAATAACCTTGATAATCTTTATCCGCTGATCTTTAATATGCTATAATCTCATGCACACAGCATGAGCCACAAGCACTAGTACAGAAAAATTAATACAAGTTAGCACATTTTAAGCCAACACTAAAGCAAATTTGGAAACTGAAACATCATTGCTCTGATTAAACATTCAACTAACAAAAGATACTATTCCCATAAAACAGTCTTAACAGATTTAATGGGCAACCGAAGCACTAACCAAACCTCATAAATGGTAATATTATTTAATGAAAAAGAAAACCCATGGAAAAATTATCTAAAAGTAGCATACTGAGGCTTGCCAATAACAGTTAAACAATTCATCCAATACAAACCATGGCTAGAAGAAGCATTTATGTTGAGGAATAAGTTCCAAAAGGAAAGGTTGAGGTCTTGTTTTCCAGAAAACACTTTCCTGATATCTTGCTAAAGAAAAATATTTTTCAACAATCAACCCATAAACAAAGTTCTATCATCAACTTTGGACAAATTTATGTCTTCTCAGCTGTATAGGAGGAAAAGAAGAAAAATATGTCATACCCAATACCTTGTTTGGTAGCTGAGCAACAGAGATAAAAACAAAAACAAAAACCCTCAAATATGACATTTTCCATAGTTCCAGCCCCCAAAAAAGCCCATTCTTTCTACAACTAAACATCCGAAAAACCATAAAATTCTTTTCCTTTTCGTTTCTTCATGTTTCTTTGAAACCAAACACAAACAAAAGCTTATATTCTTCTGAAGGAAAACCTTCCCAGCATGCTTTCCTATCAAACAGAAAGACAAAGACATAAAAAACCCGGTTTTTCTTTTCAATTTCATGCCAGAAACACAAAGTTCAAATTGGATCAGGAAAGCACAAAATCAAAAAATTGAAAATGAAAATGAGAACTAAACAATAAAAAAAAACGAAACGAAGCATAATCATAAATTCCGTAACATAAACACATGACTAAAATTAAATCAACAGAAATTCAACCAGATCATAACAAAACCACAAACATTCATAAAAAGTTCAAAAAACTCAACCATAAATTACCAAATAAAGAACAACAAGTAGATCAAAGAACATCGATTTCAAAAAATGGAGAAATTCAACAAAAGAGCTTGGGTTTTTTCTTACCTTAAAAACCCTAGCAAGGCTGTTCAGACTTCAGACATGAGCGACCACCAGAAAAAGAGCTGAATCAAAAGGAAAGAAGAAAACGGCTAAAAAAAAAAATGAAGATAAAAAAGAGTCACCGGCAAAGCCGGTGTGGACCGCGAGTTGACCGGCTGTAGTAGGTCGTTGTCTCCGCCGCGTGCTGACCTGGACTGTCCATAGTTTGACCTGGGAACAGCTCCGTCCTTGGTATAGTAAAGGATTTTAAAATTTTAATTCAAATTAATTTAAAATTTATAATTATAAATTAATTGAGATGTAAAAATTTAAAAAAATAAATAAGAAAAAAATAAGAGAGAGAAAAAGAACCATGATTTCCTATTAATATTTATTTTGACTTATTTTTATATTTTATTAAAAAAAAAAATTAACAAAAAATTCATCAAACTTAAAACTTTTTTTTTTAATTAAAAAAAATTATCAAGCTTATCATTTAAGTTTAGAACACTTTCATTTTCAAATGTCAGCTTCTCTAGGAATGTTTTCAAAAATAATTTTATAAAATAATTCCTAAAACGAGTTCTTAATAGTTGTCACGACTTATTCTTGAAAACACCACATACAATTCAAAATTTTTGAAGTATTCTTCATGTTTTCAATTACTTCTTAAAATACTTTACAAAAAATAACTCTCCACAAAAAATAAAAATATTTGAAAATATCTTAAAACTGTTTTTCTTTAAAATATAAAACTCTCATCCAATTTTATTAACAGAACAATTTTCTTAAAATTTATTCTTAAAACATATTTTATAAATAGATTTAGAGTATGTTTAGAAATAATTTTAGAAAACATTTTTACATTTTTAACATTTAATATTAAAAACACTTCCAAAAATTAGTATCAAATATGCTCTTAAAATCTCCTATCTCCTACCTTTTTAGGGTGCTTTGGAGAGCAGGTAGGTGTGGAGGATTAGGCACTTGTGCTATGCCATTTAATGAACCCAAAAATTTTGATTCCAATAATTTTCAAAATGGTTCTCAAGCTTATAATTTTAAAAACAAAAATATAACCAATGGACAGAAAATCAACAACCATCCCTGTCATGGGAAGCTTCATTTTTTGTCTTCTTTAATTATGGTAAGTAGTTATACTGGGTTTGATGAATATGTTGCATACGACCACAAATACTTTGACTCTGATAAACAATTATAAACCAAATGAGAAGAGTTGAGGAAGTTCCAAGCTTGTTCACAGTATGGAGTTCTCATGCCACAGAAAAACAGAAGGGAGAGAGACCCAAAAATTTTGCCATCCAAATTCAGAAGGCTACTGCAATCAAGTTGGATTCATATGCAAACCAAAGCATAGACAGCTTGACACAGTTTTGTGTGTTCTTGAAAGGCTAAAGCAGAGAAAAGAGACCATTTTCCACCAAAATTCATCTACGCTCACTCATCACTGCCCATGAATTTCCTACACTTGATGAACTCACTCCCTCCCTCCTAGAGCCGTCTACTGTAATAGTAGCATATATGAATAGATACATGAAATGAAAAATGATGTGGGTGCTCCTCATTTCTGATTACCAGCTTCGACTGGCTCGACTACCTCTGCTTCCAGTGTCTGTGTGTTGTTAGGTTCAGCTGCAGGGACTTGGCTCCCAGCATCGGGTGATGCCCACTTGCCTGAAAGAGCCATGCCCATCATCTCATATATTTTCCCACCAAGTTGTGCTGGATTCTCAGGCTGCAACAATCAGAAGATGAAATGACATTTCAGATACCTAATAAGTACCCTTTGCAGGCATTTAGACCAAAAATCTAGTGTTAAGTACATGGAATTCAATTCACAGAAGGATCTCAAAACTGTTTTGGGCATTAATAAGGCCATGCCTGCCACTAACACCTTTTCTGGAAATAAGCATCTTAGAAGCAGTACCCACAATGGTCAACTGCCCATTCAGTTTACTAACCTAGGCCATCATGTATTTTCCCGTTTTGATAACTGTTTTGTTAACATATTCCACCCTAGAAGTCCAATTTAGGAGACTGGTTGCCAGGTGCATCTGAGCACCAAAAATTTAGATTTAGTTTGAAAGAAGTTTTAACCTTCTCTCTGAAACTCAGTGATTGCTTCTTTTAATGAATTTCTCCCTATGAAAGTAAGGAGCTCTTCAGAAGTTTGCCCCATTAATTCACTTCTCAAGGAAAGAGAGCATTGGGGTTGCTTATTTTCCTTACAACTTGGTTAAAGTGACACTTGATATTCCTGAATCCTATTTCCTTTAAAATTCAAAACTACTGAAGCCAGAACATTAAAGCATTTGAATTAAGGAGAGGTACGAGCAAACTCACAGTGAAACCACTAGAAATTAAAGCTGTGTCATATAAAAGGTCAATAGCTCTCAGGGCCTCTTCATCATCTGGGCCAGTCTTGCATGCAGCCTGCATCAGCCACCAAAAAAGATTTAAATTCACATCATACTTACATGTCATATATTTATGAAGTATGGAGAGTATATTTCATATTAATGACCATACATTCAAGTTTTTAATAATTGGGTGTTCAGGGTTGATCTCAAACACCCTTCTGCCCCTCATGAAATCCAGGCTAGAGGTATCACCAACTGCTTGCGCCTTCATTAGCCTGCAATTCCAATTTTCCATTAAATACGCTTCAAATGGAACTCCTAACATACCAACTAATCAGCAATTAGAAAGAACTCCACCTCTCCATGTTGGCAGACCAACCAAACTTCCCAGATACAAGAACACAAGGTGATGTGCTGAGCCGGTTTGAAATTTGAACACTTGCAACTTTGTCACCCAATCTTTTCTTAATCCAATCGCAAGTTTGGCCAAACTCCTGCTTCATCTCCTTCTCCTTCTCCTCATTCTTATCACCTGCCAAAATTTTAATAATAGGCGATATTCATCATTGTTAAGGGGAGCCCAAATAATCTAAATGATAAGATGGAACAGAAGGAAGAAACTACATCCACATTCCTCATAAGATAGACATAGCTAATACTACAAAGGTTCAGTCCAGAAACTCCACTAACACCCAACTAATACATTGTTTTTCCTACTGTTTTCAGGTAACCAGATCAGCAAAGTAAAATTAAGCTAGACCCAATTTCCCTCAGAATGAGAAGCAACAAATCTCAAAATAAGTCATCCTCACCAACAGCCATATGAAAGCACAAAAGAAAAAGAATAACTTCCATGCATCCTCCTAACCTGGAATTAAAAATTTCAAAGTCAACAAGGTTTCAGTAGACTAACCCATATCCAAGTCTTCTTTGCTAATATCAACAAAATTCTTCTCCTTGTATGACTTCAGGTTCGTGATGGCAACCTCATCAATGGGATCAACTAAGAAAAGCACCTACAAAGACACCATGGAAGATATCTTTAAATACAAGCAGAAGGGCTTGTTCATGAACCAAACACCATTAACTCACTATAAGTTATTAAGAAGACAAGCACATACTTCAAGATCCTTCTCAAGAAGTTTCTCCAGGAAGGGTGTGTTCCTTGCACTTGTCACACTGTCAGAAGCAATGTAATAGATATCCTTTTGTTCCGGCTTCATATTCTCAACATACTCGTCCAAGCTGATCATCTCATTTTCACTTTGCGAAGAGAAAAATCTAAGCAAGGGAGCAAGGCGCTTGTGATTTTCACGATCTTCAATACAACCCAATTTTAGGTGTTTGCCAAAGTTCTCCCAGAACTTCTCGTAGTCCTATAATAAACAGTGAAAAGCTTCATTAGCAAACAAAGAAAACGGACAAATGGCATTCCTCCATCCAGAGCTGCAGATGAGTCATTAAGGACTGAATAAGGTAGCGTTGAAATTCATTGCAACTTGTAAGCAATCATAGAAAGACAATATGCTGCGATCATGAGAATGAATGAGAGCATGCTAGAGGTGTAGCATTGACTGAAGGATGTCAAATGTAGTTCCAGCTTGCCATGCATGAACAAACACGGGAAAAATATCGAGACAATTTTATGCAAAATGCTAGACAGCACTCAAAACAGATGTTCAACCCTCATGGATGTCACAAGAATGTCACAGCCTTCTAAAAAAACAAGAAACAAATACAAGAGAGCAAAACCAGCTAAAGAGACAAAGTCATACTTCTCTGTTCTCACTCAAGGATATGCCTAGAATCATGTCAAAAGCCTTTCGAACCAAACGCTTCCTCATAATCCGTACCTTCAAAACAGAACAAAAAGAACTCGATTTATCAAAACCAATTACACAAACTCTCCAAAGGCTTTCCTACCATGAGAATTGTGCTCGATGAACTTACAATACGGCTCTCTTGAAGAATTTCACGTGAGACATTGAGGGGAAGGTCATGTGAATCCACAACACCTTTGACGAAACTCAGGTATCGTGGGAACTATACCAGCCAAAATAGAGACAATGGTCACCAGAGAGCTTACACTTCAAAGTCATGCATTCAAGTAAGTGAAAACTTCATATTCTTCTTACCAATTCTCCATCAAAGTCATCTGAAATGAAGACCCGTTTAACATAGAGCCTTATATTTTTTGTTTTAGGATTGACTATGTCTTCTTTTCCCATGGGAGCAATAGCTGGCACGTAGAGTATAGACCTGAACTCCACCTCACCCTGTCCAAAACAGGAAAATCATCAGTTGGTATGCATAGGTAAGGCAACAATTTAAAACTACACATCCAATCAACAACAAAATTATGCAAGGGAAGGCTTTAAGTAAATTAAAGCCATAGTTTTCCTTGGACTTATAATTTAGATACTTGTCACTTGAGTTTTAGAAATGGATTTTTTTATCACAGCATACCACCTACATGAGAGTTTCTCTAATTGAGAAAATTAAGGTACACCAAGGTCAAATAACAGAACTGTGATAACCATTATTACCTCTGTTGTGAAGTGTGACGATGCTAAAGGATCCAAATACTCATTGAAGGCTTTCTTGTAAAACTCATTGTACTCCTCTGTAGAGACTTCCTTGGGGTTGCGAAGCTGAAATACCAAACAAATAATGTCTCAGTTTTTTCTGTAGAATAATGTTCATTTTAGAAACACGGTAAGATAAGGAAACAGCATTCCTAAGGCTCACCCATATTGGTTGAGTCTCATTAGTCAGCTCCCAGTCCCAGTAGCGCTCAACAACAGTCTTGGTTTTCTTCTTCTTCTGCTATGAAAAAAGAATAAAAGTTAATCATGATCTGCACTAGTATGGTTCTGGGAAAAGGTATGGAACATGTGTTTGATATTACAGAAAATCCAGCCAAACATGTAGAGAAAAGTACCTCAGCCTTCTCATCTTGTTCATCCTTTTTTGCTTCAGCTGGATCCTCATCAACCTCGACCTGTAATAGAGGTGAAATTATGAGAATATATGAAAGGAAGATAACACTTCAATACTTTGAAAATGTTAAAAGAATTTGTAATATACGGAGGCAAGTTGATAAAATTAGCCAATAAGACATAAATCTCATGAAAGGCACATTTGAAAAGCTGATAGTATGTTGACCAAGTTACAATACCTCTTTAGTGTATCCCTTTTCCTGCCAGGTGTAGATTGGGAATGAAACAAATTGCGAATAATTTTTCACAAGCTTCTGAACCCTTTCTGGATGTGCAAAATCTTTGTCATCACGCTGAATGTTGGAAGACAGGAAACAACAATAAGGTTTACTACAAGGGTGGATAAAGTGGCTAATAGAAACTCAAAACAAACATTTTCGCTTAACTTACCTTAAGATATAATGTAAGGCGGGTTCCTCTCGGAATCAGCTTTTCTGGGTCTGTCTCCTCTCGAATGGTATAGGAGCTAGCATCAGCCTTTCCTTCCCATACATATTGTTTATCAGATTTTGGGCTCTTTGTTGAGACAACAACCTTTAAACAACAAGAGAAACATAATTAACATATGGAATTCTCAATCATGTGAGGAGAACAAAGTGGCAAGCAATATGTACCCGATCAGAAACTAGGAATGATGAATAAAATCCAACACCAAATTGACCAATTAAATTGCTGTCGGCACCAGAATCCTTGCTCTCCTGAAAAACAATCCAGTTTCTTCTATGAATGACCTTAACCAATGCACTTAAACGGAAAACTGACAATAACGGTTTGAAGAAAACAGCACCTTCACTGCCTTTAAGAACTTTGCAGTTCCACTTTGTGCAATAGTTCCCAGACAGTCAACAAGTTCTTGCCGAGTCATACCAATTCCTGAATCACTGCATAGAGCATAGATAGTCACTTTGCATGGGACAGAAGTGCATTGTTGAAAACAGTGTTCATGGCTATAGAGCTTACGTGATATGAATGATCCCATTATCTTTATCGGTTTGGATACGGATATCAAGATCAACAGCATCCTTTAAGAGCTGAGGCTCTGTAACACTAAGAAAGCGCAGCTTGTCCAAGGCATCACTTGCATTGCTATAATTCAAATAGGGATGATAGGTTATGGAGAGAAATAATAAGCATCTAATTTGCATTAGAAAGAATCATTATGCATAGCTTAACTTCCAATTCCAATCTATAGAATAACTACTGGTAGCAAACACAATCTCTAGAAATCCCAATGTAACAGCATGACAGTATCTACCCTTAGTACTACTCTAAGCTTAAGGGGACTCATGGGTTTGAACACTCAATATCAACACAGGGCTCTAAAACCCTTACAAATAAACTTCTGAAGAGCATTTTGACACAAGTACCATTCATGCATCTATGACATACAAGAAACAAAATTGGCATTGGAACAACTAATAGGACGTCACATGCCTGATAAGCTCCCGAAGAAAAACCTCTTTGTTGCTGTATAAGCTGTGAACAATAAGGTCCATGAGACGACTAACCTGCCACCAAGGAGAAAACAATGACAAACACAAATTAATCTATGCTTTAAAAGAAAATAGAATTCAATCCATGCTTACAATGAGACTTAAACAATCATACTGCTGAAATGGCATACCTCTGCTTGATACTCAAATTTCTCAGCGGGTGGATCTGATGCATCAGATGCTGCTGCAGTTGACTCATACCGGTTGCCAAGTAGCAGACCATTTCTCAGGTTTAATTGTGTTGAATTTCTACCAGCATCAGATCTCCCACTGGCTAATAACGAGTACCATCTGAGTTTGGCATCACTCCCCCCAACCTACCAATTGTCAAAACTTCTGTAACACTCTATGTTGACAAAAAAGAGCAGTTCCACACAGGACTGGAACAAAATTCACAACATATGGGAATACCCATCAACGGTTACTCATTCAACAATCTATGCTCATTGAGAAGACAACACGACCTGACGATATTCAATGTCAACAAAAGTAAAGCCCTCCTACCAAGGGCTGAACCAAAATTCACAACCTAATAAAATGATTCATCGTCATCATCTACTACCTAAAACACACTGAATTCAAGCAATAAAATCCCAGGCACGCGAAAAAAATCACAAATATCCTTTCTGGGTATTTGATAAAATGTCATTTCTTTCAACAGAAGAAACGAACTTTCACAAAACATAAAGGGTTTTTATTTTTTATTTGGCTAAAACTGAAACTAACCCAAATCGATAAATACTGTCCCGGTGCTAGGGTTTTGAGGATATACCGAATCGTTAAAGGGAGAGGCGGGAGTGATAGGAACCGCGGCGGTCCGGCGAGCTGCACCGGTGGTGCGAAGGACAGCAATAGAACGCCTTGAAAGCCTGTGCATTGCGGGAAGCTGGAAATGAATATACTGGTAGACTCTTTGCTCTGAGACCAAGTAAATGAAATGAGGGTTGGGGCTTTCTAGGGTTTTAGTAGGGTTTTGGAGACGGGTTGAAGAAGCTTCTGGAGATGTATTTACTATTTCCAATTTTGTTCTTTTTTTTTTCTTTTTCTTTTTTTTTTTTAATGGTAAATCATATATATGTTTTTGGGTGTTTTGGTCATTTTGCTGGCACTCAACTGATTTTTTCCTTCACACCTATTTCTTCCTAGTTTATTTTTTCAATTTTTTATATGAAGGTGATGCAGTCTCTCTTAAAAATTTCTAATTAATCATTATATTATGTTTTGAGAAGAAATTATCAAAAAAATTATTTTGAATAAAAAATCTATCATAAATATTTTTATATTAAATAATCATTTTTTGTTCTAAAAATAAAAAATATATTTTTAAAAATTATTTTTCTATAACAATTTTCAACAATCTAATTGAATTTTGTCTGCATTTTACTTCTATTAAAAAATTTTAATAATCAAAAATTTTTGTTAAATTTTTAACTTCTTTTTATATTAAATTGAATAAAATTCATATTTTTCTCTGATAAAAGATGTTATTAATTTTATAATAGAAATTTCAAATATTAGTTTTAAAATAAAAAAAAATTAATTATCATGATAAATAAATTTATGTAACTAAATGGAAATATTTTTTTGTGGCTCTCATACATCCCATTAGAAAATTTTTGACCATGTAATAAAATAATTAATAAAATTTTTCTTCATATATTGGTTTTTAAGGTTTTTTTTTTCTAGAAAAAAGGCTTGAAATGATATACATGGATTTTTTTTGCTAGTTATAATTATTAATTATTTTAGTAACACTATATGTGTCTACTAGTATTTTAATATTAAAGTGATTTTTGAATTATTTTTTATAATTTGTAAGAAAAATCAAATTTAAAATTTTTATTAAAAATTATTATATTAATTATTTAAAATGTTAGAAATTGGCCATAAAACAAAATAATAATAATAATAATAATAATAATAACATTTTTATATAAAAAGTTACATTTTTATTGTAAAAAATTATTAGAAATTGACCATAAATAAATAGAAATAATATCAATATATAAAAATAGAAATAAAATCTTTATGAATATTATAAAAATTTATATTTATTGTCAACGATTTTGTTTCTAGGTCAACAAAATTTATTAATTTTGTCCTCAGTATGATTGATTCAAACATTGGTAATGATTTGAATATCAATGAATATTAATATATATATATATATATATATATATATATATATATATATATATATATATTACCATATAAAAAGTCAAAAGATAAAAAATTTTGAGTGTTAAAAAGATTAAAAGACCTTAAAATTATCATTAAACATATTCTTAAAGTCTTTTTAAAAGTGATTTTAGAAAGTATTTTTAATTTTTTTAATACTAAAAATTTATCTTTCAAATATTAAAAAAAATTAAAAACACTTTTTAAAATTATTGTCAAATGCACTCTTAATACACACAGCAAACATACACTATGATAGTTTTCAAAGAAAACGAAGAATAAAATCTCCAGACTTATTTCAAGCTTTTGTTGAAAATAGTTTTTTTTGCTTTTCTTCAACAGATTTTTACATTTTGGAAAAGGAAACATTTTTCTAACCTATGATATATGTTTGATAAACTTTTTGATAGAAAATAACCTATTAAGAATTTATCCTAAAACATGTTTTTTACAACACATTTTGTAGAATCTTCCGACCAACAAGATAGAAATATTTTTCATATTTGAATTTTTAAACACAATTTTGTTTAAAAAATAAATTTTAAAATCATTTTTAACAACGTTTCTTAAAAGTTGGTTTTTTTTTTTTTTTTTTAACTATTTTTTAAAATATTACCCAAAAAAAACCGACTCTCATGGTTTGTAGGACCCAAAATCCATGGATTTAACAGCTAACATCAAATTCAGCTCTGGGTACACCAAAAATTTTCCCAAGAAAATATCAGGGCTCTTCACAACAACATGGATTCCCCGTTAATTCTACAACTGGAAACGATTTCAGAAGATTCTAAGCTTCTGCCCATATCATCCCATGTTGCCGAGAATGAAGCTGGGAAAGAAGATGACGAGAAAACACATGAAGTCGATCACGAGAAAGATTAATTACATTACTCCTTGCTCATACTTACAAAACTAAAAAGAAAACAAAGAGAAGGAAAGAAAGAAAAATTTTCCTACAGATGAAGAGAAGTATCCACGTCTGAACTATCAAAACTATTTGATGGGCTGACAAAGTTTGGTTCCACCGGCCACAAGCTTGACGACCGTGGGGTCGTCTTCTTGATGGGTCGGGAATCAGCACACTTGACCTTCTGATTTGAGTTGGGTCCAAGGGAGAGGAAATCTTGATTGAGAGGTTGCCTATATGGCCGGATGGTCTCGGGTTGGCCGGACAACAGCTTGCCTGAATCCAAAAGCATGGCTGGAGCGATCCTTTCAGACTCTGAGAAAAGCTTTAGCAGCTCTTTTTCCTCACGTCTCTCCTTCACCCTCTGCAACTGCCTGAACCTCTCTTGGAGGAGAGCGATGGAGGAGCTAACCATGGTCGGGTCACTACCCTGCCTACCCATTTGAGAGCTCAATCACGGGGAATCTTGATGGGAACTAAGAGGTTCATGTATATATATAGGAGAAGACAGGGTTTCTGCTAAGCATTAGTTTATACACTATGATGCTCTCTAATTGATTCCGGGTGATATAATAGCTTGGAGAATCGGCTGCTGAGGAGCAAAATCCAAGAGGAAAGGCTGTTAAAGACTAATAGTAAAGATACGGGTTGGTGGATGTGAAGGCAAAAGGACCTTTTAAGATAGAAAGAGGGTGGGAGATAAAGGCCAAAGGGGGGTGGAGAGTAGCATTTGGAAGGATGTCTTAAAGGGAATAAAAGGTTAGGTGATGTTGTGTGGGCTGGTCTTTAAAACCCTGTTGGCTTGGGAGAAGATGGAAGCTGTTTTGGAAGGATCTGAAGGGATATTATTTCTTTTATCTGCTTCTATTCCTATTTTTCAATGGAGTTGGGATTGGAGAGAAGCAGGTGTCGATAAAAGACAAAGGATTAGAAGGAATAATTCTGGAGATTGATGTTGTGATTGGAACCTTGTGAAGGAAAGAGAGAGGAAAGACACCAACATGGCCCCTCTTCATCTATACATTACACAGAGATAGGAGTCCTACCCATGTGCTCATTCTGCCTTTTAAACCCATTACTTTCATAGGATCCTAACTTTCTGCATATCAACATAACTTCTATCTTTGCTTTCCTCAGAGTCAGAAATTTTTTTTTTGACCCCACTTCAAACATCCAAATGGTTATACTTACATCATTCAACATGTCTAGGACCCCCTGAGTTCGATACAACACTGACAGCTCTACCTTAGGAAAGTGCTAGTTTACCATACAATCTGACCTATCAAAATAAATAGATAGGTTTGAGTTCAAGATCAATCTTACCCACGGACAACATCACAACACTGATAAGGCTTTTCACTACCTATCACAAGATGTGTTCCAGTGGGAAGCATTTTTGTGCAAAATTTACCACAATCTGCTAACCATTTTGTCCAAAGACTACTGGTTCTTGAAGTCGTTCCTCTCTAAGTTACAGCACACAGAGTGAGACAGTACATCATTGATTTGTTTCTTGGAACCATTCTATAATTGTGTTTGAGGTTGGGTGCTAATGGAGGAGCAACACTAGCATTCAAAACTTTCCCTAAATCAAAGGACAATTATGGATATGTCATCAAGTGAACCCACCCTTAAAAAAGCAATGCAGCTGATGTGGACACCATTAAACCCAGCAAGGGCATTTAGGCACCATCAAACCTTATTTTGCAGTCCCTAAAGTAGGAATTTCACATTCTGGACACAAATTCAAGGAGTAGTGGGGTCACTAGAATGGTTTAAGACCATAAAATACTATATTGGTCTTGTGGGCAAACTTTTCCACAATTTTATGAAACAGTGCATTATTTTAGTGGATTCCTTTTCACCAAAAATTGGAAGAAATTTGTTTTTGACTTGTTTTTTTTTTCCAACATAACAGAAAGCAGGCTTACCATGTTAGTTTCTATTTGTAATTAGCTGCATTATCACCTAAGCATATTCATCAAGGACAGTATCTGTCATAACTTCCATTGTTTAAATGGAAGTCATTTCCTAATAAAGTTGATTTTCAACAGCCTTAACTTTTGAAACAAACAAACTTGAAGTTTATACAATGAAGACAATCACATGCATTATTGAAGTTGTTACAATTTGAAGTCACTACTGTATTATATTTACTACCAAGGAAAAATTCTGTGTCACAAAACCAAGGAAACAAATTCCATTGCCAAGAAAAAGAACCAACAATGGACCTAACAAACTTTTATATGGTGGGAGAGGTTTAAACTGACAATATATAGATTCAATACCTCCTTGATGAGGTGGCCAAATGAAAGGTGGACTAGCTTCCAGAAAATGACTTCTAACAGAACTTCAATTATGTGGAGGAAAATATGGCATATATATTTTCCTGACCATTGCAAGGAAATGAAGCACAGAGGTGTCTGATGCCGTTCTCTTACTGCTTCAGAAGGAGAACAATTTGCATCTGTTTTTAATAGGTAATTTCCATTAAATATTTCAGCAAGTTAAACTCTTGCGTAGCTCCTCACAAAGAAAAGCAAATAGTCTTGTGTTTAGGAATGACACAAATCTCCAACCCAGCTGTAGGATAATTACTTCTAACATAAGAAAATAGAAATCAAACTCTATTGGCCATGAGTAAGTCTTTCTTCCTCATGATTCATTCTGAATGAAACTTGAGCATTGATTCTCATACTGAAACAGAAATTTCACAGTGATACCAAAATGCATGTGTAGAATTGGACCTTCTCCATTGAGTTCAGTCATGTTCAATTAATGATCATGATTGATCATACCCCATTACTATTATCAGTTATCCATAGATGTCTAATTCATGGACTATTTGTGGGAGGGAGACTGGCAAAAGCCAAATCAATTTTACTTAATTCAAAACAGGTAAATTTTTGTTCAAAATTTATGAGGCTGTGATTACAGTTGCAACTGTGAAAATGAATCAAGAGAATGAAATTCAGTCCAATAAAATTGGTGTATAGTTCATGAATGAACCTTTATTGAGGTAATCAAAGGCAAAATAATTTCGATATTGGTGTCATACAAAGTGTACCTTAGCATTTCAGTTACCAAGAAGATCTGAAAGCCAATGCACTGGCAACGTGCAAGCTGGATGACATAAGCCTGCCAAAAAAAGAAAAAAAGGTTCAAACTGTCAAGCATGTCAATTCGCTAATAATTTAAATTTGTTGCTGTTCCAACAAAATGTGGTCTAAACATGCAGATCAATACTAGTCAAATGCACATTACTAAGGAGATATTCTAAACCATCAAGAAGCCCACTTGGATAGATGTAAATGTCCATCTATAAATATTTCCCCTTTTTCATTCACAGAAATACAAATGCAAATTCTTCAATCATCTAAAAGATTTAAGTAAGAAGATAGTTGAGATGTCCATGTTGGGCTATTTTGAACTTGTTTAAATCTTTTATTTTTGTTTTTTCTCCTTGTTTTGAAGAGGGGTTGATGATACCGGAATTTCACAATAATATGTGGACCTATAAGGAAATGCAACTCGTCCATTATGACCTGTATACCTAATGGCATAGATACATCTTTTAATATTGAATATTAGTAAGTTTCCTCCTAGCAAAGCTTTTGAGGATCACGCCTTTGTCTCAATGAGGTGTAATTTGAAGCATTGACCTCCTATTTCTCCATTGCACTGAGACAAAGTACCAACCTAGTGCAAACTTCTACCTCTAGGTAAATGTCCATGTTATTGATACTTGCCCATGACAGATGCTGAGGGAATTCTCCTTCCCATTTTAGTGAGGAAGCATTCACTTTTTATTGTGAATGAAAGGAAGGGTCATCCCCAACCTGCTAAGGTAGGTGATGAGAGATCACTTCCCCATCTTCAATTGTTGACTTCACCAACCCCTTCTCACATTATCAAAAGGATACTTTCGAATCCTTGGCTCCACATTCATGAAAATAGGCAATCATCTATACTTCAATCAAGGGTATCAGACAACACAATGCCTAGATGCTTTATGCTTTCCTCAGTCATAAGCAGGGCTCGAGAAGCCTAATTGGGCTTGGTGCACCTTGGTGGTGGGATGGTTGGGCGTACCATCAAGTTCATGGGATGCCCAGGTTATGGATGCTTGCCTACAGAAAATACTGAGGGAAGTCTCCTTACCATCTCAAGGTGGAAGCATTCAATTTGTATTCTGAATGAAACAAGGGGTCATACCTAACATGTTAAGAAGGTGATGAAAGGTCACTTCCCCATCTTCACTAACCTTGTTTTTCACATCATTAAAAGGATACTTTCAAATAACTGTCTCCACAATCATTCATGAATATCAAGAATTACCAATACTTCTCTAGAGGGGATTATGTAGCACAATGCCAAGATGGTTTACACTTGCCTGAGTCCTGCTCAAGAAGCCTAATTGTGCCTAGTGCACCTTGTTGGTGGGGTTGGGCCTACCCTACCATCAAGTTTATGGGATGGTTTGAGCACCTTGATTTTGATGGCTAGAGCCGGAGGCTCACTAAGGCAATATCAGCTCATTTATTAGTGAACTCATTGTAGCTTGATTGAGAGGGATGAAGACCACTTAGTGGGACACATATGGCCAATGTTGCATGCTTCTCCTATAAATCAACTAGGTGCACAGGTGACACTATATTATTACTTCATGTAGACAAGACATCATTTTGTTGGTCATGCTGTGTCATATAGTTGTCCCTTAGTTAAAAGATGCTTGTAAATAAGCCCAAAGGCTTATCATTTGAGAAAGAAGAAAGCAAAAGAGATAAAAAAAAAAAAAAAGCTTTAGCTTATGGAGAAATCTCAAGTATTATTTTTCTCCATCTCAGAAGCTCACCCTCTGAGTTTCTCCTAGTAGCATTTTTCCTCCAATCCCTCTCAGCTCTTAATATGCTCCACTCTGCCCTCGAATCAAGATACCTCACCACCCACATGGCTGATCTCCTCTCATAAAAAAATGCAGGTATAAAGAGGGTTGACGGTGAGGGAATAGGTGAGATGGTTATTTTACACCATAGAATTTTCAACATTGGGCATATGAAAGCAAATTGCAAATGTGTTTGGCGTATGCCATAGTATTCAGCCATATGTTATTAAGTGCACTAATAATAGTATGTTTTTGTTTTTGTTCTTTTAATTGTTTGTTATTATATAATGTCCATCAATAGAAGACACCTACAAGGACCATTTTATGAAATCATTGCCCTTCTCCTTGCACACTGGATGTAAGTGCAAGAAATTTTCTTCAATCAAGCACTGTGAGTTCCCAAATTATTTGTTAAATTCCTAAAACACGCACAATTTTTTTGTTCACTCAGCTTAGTTTGAGTTCATCAATGATTTGCATATTATTTTCAGATCTTGTAAAATATGCTGAATGATGCTAAAATTAAATGAAAATTCAACAATTAGTCTGCAGCTTAAAATGCCAATATCCTTGCCTGTGCTTTTTTTTTTTTTTTTTTTTTTTTCTGATAGACAAGAAAAAATGTGTGTGTGTGTGTGTGTGTGTATGGCAAAAAAAGAGTACACCAGAGAATGGAGGACATATACAATGGGCACAAAGAGGCAAAACCATTCAAGAGAAACAAAAAACAACTTTCTCATCAACAAACTCAATCAAAGACCTTGAACCTTCCTTTATGTAAATGCCCAGCCATGCTAAAAGGTTAATCAGGAATAAAAATTTCAACTTTTGATCCGAAAGCTCCTCATTTTCAAACACTTGTTGGAATATTTCTTTCCACAAAGTCCAAAATATGCATAGAGGGGCAGCCTTCCCAACATTCTTCCATTCTCTCTCAACGTCCTTGCCTTTACATGTGTTGCCTTTTCAACTTCCTAATTCATTATTGAATTTGTCCTGGATAAAAAAATTCATTTTTTCAGATTAACCACCAATTTCCAAAAATTTCTCAGCATTGAATGGTTCCCTAACCCAATTAACTACTACCAACAGTCTGTAGTCTGTAGTTTGATTTTTAAGCGGCTCCATGATAATGTTGGTAGATTAACAGAAGAATATCAAATGGCAGATAGGTCCAGAATTTTAATACAGTCCTGCAGAGATTTTGTTACAATGGTGAATTGATCACAATATAGGTGATGCAAAAGTATAAAGTCAAGCAACATACAGAGCATATTAAACCACATTAGGTAATCTGTCATCATATTCATCATCCTGATAAACAAAATAGAATACTCACTCACATCACCTCCTTAAACAAAATTTTTTATGTTTTCCACAGTAACAAGAGATAATGGATGTAAATGACAGATATTTTGTCATGTAAAGTTTAAGTTAAAACCAATACCTTTTAGTTTCATATTAAACCAAGCCTTCCAATTCTTACTATGATTAACTTCATAGAAATCATGCCTTCCAATTTTTATCCAATAATGATTGTCTTCTCCTACTAGTGCACCGAGAGCTCATTCTTCCTGCTGTTTTAATGTAATTCTGGTGTGAGGCTCCAGGAAACATTAGCATACTGTTTCTTTGTGAGGTGAACCTACTGAAATAAGCAAAGCAATCAGAATCATGAGCTTTCTTTCTTCAGAAACCATAACCGAAAATTTACAAGATTAAAATGTATGGAGTAAGGCATCATATGCTCACCATTTATTGGACGATGGAGCTGCAATGGATTATAGCTCAAAAAATAATTATCCACAAGTGGGAAAATCTCACCCCAATCAGTGGATTACCAGGGCCCATTATTAGCTAACTATGTCCTCTGGAAGCATGTACACATTTTTTGTGTCCAGATACAATAGAAAACCTGAACTTAATTGCTATCTTTCAGAACTTTCAATTTATCACCAAGTGGCTCTGATTCTATGGATTTGCCAATCCTAGACAGTTCTCTACCCAAAATTACATATGTCTGTATATTCGGAGTGAAATTCTTGGATTCCATTATGTGAAGAAGCTTCATGCATAGATCTAATTCTCCTTCCTTCAGCAATCCATCAACCAAGACTGTCCAAACAATCTCATCTGCATTCCATTCCTTTTCAAGCATGTTATCAAACAAAGCTTGGGCCTCTTCCACCTGACCTGCTTTGCAGAGAGCACAAATAAGTGCTCTGTAAATTGATAAGTGAAGCTGAAAGCCTTTAGCTTCAATCGAATGGAAGATTTTTAGAGCATGATCCACTTCTAAATTCTTACAATGAGCAATTAATAGAGAGTAATAGATCTCTCTGTCAGGACAGAAACCTCTCTCTTTCATGTCCTTAACTAACTGCTCTGCCTCATAAAATCTGCCTTTCCTACACAAACCACTAACTAAAGTACTGTAGGTATCAAGAGTAGGTTCACATCCAATCTCTGACATTCTAGCTAAGAGATTAGAGACAATTTCAAAGTTGACATCCTTCTCATGTGGACTAAAACTGTACACTGCTTCGTGTTGGACTGCAACCTTTTCTTCAAGCAAAAGGCATTCTTTCTGTAACCCTTTCAACAACACACTGTAAGTTCGATAGTTGGGTTTGCAGCCCACATCAACCATCTGTCGGAGAAGCAAGAATGCATGATCTATCCTACCCAGCACAACAAAACCATCAATGAGTGAGGTAAATGTTACCTCATCAGGAGCCAATCCTTTCCTTTCCATTTCTTTGAGCAGCATCTCAGCTTCATCAGCTTTGCCTTCTTGACACAACCCATAAATGAGAGAGCTGTAAGTGTACAAATTAGGAAGACATTTTCTTTTCTCCATATCATGGAAAATCTTGAATGCAAATTGGGTCCTGCCATTCCTACAAAGCCCATCAATCAAAGTCGTGTAGGTAATGACATTTGGTAGCAACCCTTGCTCTGCCATCTTATCACAAATTTTCTCTGCTTCAGAAAACCGGTTCTCTTTGGACAAACCATTTATAACAGCATTGTAACTTTCAACATTTGGATTACAACCCATTTCCTCCATTCTCTCGAGCAACGACAGAGCAATATCTACCTTCCCGTCCTTATTGTGACCATCAATCAAAGCAGTATAGCTGACTGGATTTGGATTTAAACCACATTCCACCATTTCCTGGAAATAAAAAGAAGCAGACTCCAATTTTCCCCACTTGGAAAAACCTGAAACAAGTTCATTATAAGTCCATTCATCTGGTTCACATCCATTCTCCTTCATTAAATCCAATAACCTTGCAGCATTGTTCACATTTCCCTTTGTAAGATATCCATTAATCAATGTGTTATACGTTACCACTGTTGGCAAGGGACCCATTTTCAGCATTTTTTCAAAAAGAACCATTGCCTTCTCAATATCACCTCCTAGGCACAATCCCTTTATAATCTCATTGTAGGTTTGGGTATTAGCCAAGGAACCATGCCCCTCCATCCAATGAAAAATCTTCAGAGCAGTACTGAATCTTCCTCCAACACACAATTCATTTATCAAGGCATTATATGTAACTGTGTTTGGAACCAAACCTTCCTTCAACATTTTGTGGTATAACCCAATTGCAACCTCAAGTTTACCCAATCTGGACAGCCCACTGATCAATGCTGTATATGTCTGTACATTTGGATGGCAACCTCTCTTCTTCATCCTGGCTACAAGCTCAATTGCCTCCTCCTCATGTTCAATGGCACATAACGCAGTAATAGGCAGAGTGTATGTATAAACTGTTGGTTCAATGCCTTTCTCAATCATTTCTTCAAGCATGTCCAGTGCTTCATCCACCCTCCCTTCATTACACAACCCATTGATAAGAGTTGAATATGTAACTGAATTTGGATCACACCCCTCCTTCACCATTCTATCAAAAACCCCAAATGCCAAATCCAAGTTACGATTCCTACAATGCCCGAGGATCAAAGATGTGTATGTAAAAACATCTGGGCTCAAGTCATACTGAAAAATCTGACTCAAAATCAATTCAGCTTCACGAACCTTACCCTTTTTAGACAATATATTAATCAGTGTATTAAACGTCAATAAACTCGGCTGAATTCCACTATTCAGCATTTGCTTATACAAATTACGAGCACCCTCAACCATCTCAAACTTAGCCAATTGAATCAACAATGTATTACAACTATACAAACTAAACCCGAAACCCATCCCACTGATTTCATTCAAAAAATCCACCACCCGCCTAATCTCTTCCTCATTTCTACAAGCTTTGATCATCAGAATCCTAATATGATCAGCCGGCGCAAATACCCGATCACGCACAAGCCTATTTAACATCGAGATAAAACAGTTCATATTATGTTTGTAAAAAGGCCTCTTAGAAATCCAGTAAAAGAATTGTATCACCGATTCTGTATCTTTATGCACAGCCACAATCTCCGCAACATGGTGGGCTTTGAGCTGTGGACTCAACTGCTTCAGCTCCGAGCTTCCCTTCCATTGAACCCGGGACAAGATGGCGCAGACCCTGGAGACTATTGCCTGAAAAGGTTCTCCGGAGGCGGGAACCGCGAAATGGGAAGAAATGTGGGGTTTTGAAGAGAAATTAAGAAAACCCAATACAGAAGAGTGGTTTTGGAGGTGAACGAGACATGGGGTTTTGAGATGATTTACCATTTCGTAAGAAAAGCACTCATGAGTTGTGGAACGCGAAGATGTGAAGGTCTTCTTGAACTGGGTTTTGCAGATCAGAGGATGGGGCTTTACGGTGAGTGGACTCGGCGAGTTGATGAACGTGGTCATTGGAGAGCCATTGCTGAATAGAGAAGGGTTAGAAGAGAAGAAATGAAATCAAATGTCGGGGCCCGTTTGGACGGAATGCGGATGTACCTGCTCTCTCCCATTTTCCCAAACAGCCCCCTAACATTCGGAGGAGTTAGGGTTGTTGGACCTTTAAACTCCAAAGAAATGTTTGGATTAATGGGAAAAATAATAACAATAATAATAAAAGGAAAAGAAAGGAAGGTCGGAAATTACAAAAAGAAAAGGAAAATATAGAAGGGTGAAAATTACAAATATGTGTCATTTTTACAATTAAAATATTAAAAATATTGATCATAGTTTTAAATATTATTCTTTTATTAAATAAATTTAGGATTATATTAAATATAATTGTCCTATGCCTCTCTTGTATGCAAGTGATTTCCTATCTCGGCTTAAAATGATGTATGAAAACTATAAAATTAACCATAAAATTTTCAATCATCCTATGAAAAAATTTGCCATTATATTGTGGAATGCATGAATTTATAGAATTCAGATATTTTTTTAGAAAGATTCAACACAACCTCTTTCTCATTATTAAAAAATCTACCTTAAACTTTCAAAATCTTTAAGATTATACGATTGATTCCTATCTTCAAAACGAATGACGCAATGCTCCTCAAATAGTGGAAAAATGGATTTATTATATTCCTCCTATTAATGAAATATTTAAATTAAATTTTGATAATTTAATAATAAATAATAAAAGTACATCACGATGGATTATTAGAGACTTTAATGGAACTACAAAAATGGTTGCAATAAGACATATAGGCAATGCTTCAATAATTATTATAAAAATATATGATTTTAATAAATGACATATTAGCTGCTACAAACAATGAGTTCTTAAAATCAAAGATTAATGGTGATTCAAAAATACTATAGATTATTATAATAAAAGGAGTAATATTAATTTTATTATGTTATTAATAAAGGATATTATTTCAAGATTTAAATATTCATATTGTTGTCATATTTATAACGAAGCAAATAGAATAATAAATTGTTTAATTAAGAAAAATATTTTTAATATAAAGTCAATCATTTAATGGTCAATTTTTTTTAAAGATGTTACAAAGTTGGTTTTGAAGATTATTAGATGAAATTTATAAGTATTTTCCTTTCATACTCTATTTTCATAAATAAATAAAAAAGTTAAAAAAGAAAAAGAAAAAAAGATAAGAAGTAAGAACTCCAATCCCCCCTTCTTTTTTTTTCCTTGTATTTAAGTTAAAATTTATTTTCTCTTTAAATATGAAAACATAAAAATTGGAAATTTATTCTTTTCTTCTATTCTATTTGTAACTTAGCTTAATAAAAATAATTTCTAGAAAAAAGAAAAAAAAAAGAAACAAACCACATATATGACATTCCCTTTGAAGAAACTATGGGCATAAATTTTTACAATTACTATGCCAAAAAGAGTTTGAAAATATTATAAAGACTTGATGAGAAGATGGTGTCAAAGGAATGGTTTAAAATCAATTTAAAATTTCTATAAATTACCAAACACATCTCTTTTATATTTTATAAATAAAAGATTTTTCTAAGCATAGAAAATCATTAACCCCATCATGCATCATGATAAGTAAAGGAGAAAAAAAATCAAATTTTCTTCATTAATTTACTATAAACAAAATATAAATAATAATGACATAATAAAAATTATTTGAAAAACAACAATTATTTAACTACTTTTTGGTTTTGATGTTTTTTTTTTTTTGATTTTATATATATATATATATATATATATATATATATATATATATATTTGCATATTTTATTTGCAATGTTCGAAGAAAAGTAATATTTGAATCTAGGTAAAATTATATGCGTGTTTTTCATAATTAATGAATTTATTTTATAGTCAATAAAATCCATAATTTTTACATCTAGACTACGTTCTATTGACAGGATTAGATAGGATATGTATATATTAGGATATAATATCATATTTAATAGAAAAGATATATAATATAATATAATTTTTATGGGATATGATATCGTTATATATTAAATTCAATAGACATTATATCTTAAAATAATATATTTAATGGGATATATAATGTTATGCTTATATTTAGTTTATAAAATAAATAAATAAATAAAATTGAATATATATTATTTTTTAATATTTAAAATAGAAATATATTGTATTCGAATGTTTTTTTTTAAATGTGAAATTTTTTTATATTTAAGGATATTCATGATTAAAATATTTAAATTTTATAAATAGTTTTTTTATTGTATTATTTAATATATATAAATAATAATTAATCAAAAAGTTACTGATGTTATGTATATCCAAGTTTTTAATATTGTATTAAAATATTAATTTAATTGAATTTTTTTTGATTAATTATTAAATTTTTTCTGCAGCAAGCCTACAATGATTTTTTTTCTTTTCTAAACATTAATTTTTATTAAACAAAAAATAAATTCATAATTTAGCACAAAATGGTGAAGACCGTTATTCATTTCTTCCGTTTAGCGCCATTTACAGTTAGAAAATTTTGCGAGCTGCTCTTCTGATGTTGAAGCTCACGCCTTTCCACTCTCTCCAACAATACCTTCCTCACAACCTCCATTTGTCTCTTTTCCAAACCTGCTCAGCCCCACAAGAAGTTGAACAACTCCACGCTTTTTCCCTGAAAACAGCCATTTTTAATCACCCTTTTGTCTCTTCTCGCCTCTTAGCTCTTTACTCGGACCCAAAAATCAATGATCTCGGTTACGCCCGATCCGTTTTCGACCGAATTCAACGACGGAGTTTGATTCATTGGAACACTATCATTAAATGCTATGTTGAAAATCAATTTTCCCATGATGGTATTGTTCTTTTCCATGAATTGGTTCATGAATATCTGCCTGATAATTTCACTTTGCCTTGTGTGATTAAGGGTTGTGCTCGGTTGGGTGTGGTTCAGGAGGGGAAGCAGATTCATGGGTTGGCTTTGAAAATTGGGTTCGGGTCTGATGTGTTTGTGCAGGGTAGCTTGGTGAATATGTATTCCAAGTGTGGTGAGATTGATTGCGCTCGTAAGGTGTTTGATGGAATGATTGATAAGGATGTGGTTTTGTGGAACTCTTTGATTGATGGGTATGCTAGATGTGGGGAGATTGAGATTGCATTGCAGTTGTTTGAGGAGATGCCTGAAAGAGATGCTGTTTCGTGGACTGTTTTGGTTGATGGGTTGTCGAAGTGTGGCAAGGTGGAGAGTGCTAGGAAGTTATTTGATCAGATGCCTTGTAGGAACTTGGTTTCTTGGAATGCTATGATTAATGGTTATATGAAATCGGGGGATTTTGATTCAGCACTTGAATTGTTTTATCAGATGCCAATATGGGATTTGGTTACATGGAATTTGATGATTGCAGGGTATGAATTGAATGGGCAGTTTATGGATGCTGTGAAGATGTTTTTTATGATGTTGAAATTGGGTTCTAGACCTAGTCATGCTACTTTAGTCAGTGTTCTTTCTGCTGTGTCGGGATTAGCTGTTCTTGGTAAGGGAAGATGGATTCACTCTTACATGGAAAAGAATGGATTTGAGCTGGATGGTATACTTGGGACATCCTTGATAGAAATGTATGCAAAGTGTGGGTGCATTGAGAGTGCTTTAACAGTTTTTCGAGCAATACAGAAGAAGAAGGTGGGGCATTGGACTGCTATAATTGTAGGATTAGGAATCCATGGTATGGCCAATCATGCTCTTGCGTTATTTCTTGAAATGTGCAAAACTGGCTTAAAGCCTAATGCTATCATTTTCATTGGAGTGTTGAATGCTTGTAATCATGCAGGATTGGTTGATGATGGTTGTCAGTATTTTGATATGATGAATGAATACAAAATAGAACCCACACTGGAACACTATGGCTGCTTGGTGGACATTCTATGTCGAGCTGGACATCTTGAAGAGGCAAAGAATACCATAGAGAATATGCCAATAAGTCCAAATAAAGTAATTTGGATGAGTTTACTTGGTGGTTCTAGAAACCATGGAAAAATAGATATTGGGGAATATGCAGCTCAACGTGTA
Organism: Vitis rotundifolia; assembly: GCA_030254885.1. Taxonomy (NCBI): domain Eukaryota; kingdom Viridiplantae; phylum Streptophyta; class Magnoliopsida; order Vitales; family Vitaceae; genus Vitis; species Vitis rotundifolia. The sequence continues at coordinate 6,980,455 of CM058162.1, read as the reverse complement.
ATTGAGGTGGCTCCAGAGACCATTGGATGTTATATTCTTTTGTCTAACATGTATGCAGCATGTGGAATGTGGGAAAAAGTTTCACATGTACGAGAAATGATGTACAAGAGAGGATTTAGAAAAGACCCAGGATGCAGTTCAGTAGAGCATAAAGGCACACTTCATGTGTTTATTGTGGGTGATATATCACATCCTCAAACCAAGGAGATATATGCTAAGATGAGTGAGATGAAGGAAAAACTAAAATGTGTGGGACATGTTCCAGACACCACCCAAGTTCTGCTGTGTATTGAAGGGGAGAGAGAGAAGGAAGCTGAACTGGAAAACCACAGTGAGAGGTTGGCTATTGCTTTTGGTCTCATTAATGTGAAACCAGGGATTCCCATCCGCATCATGAAGAATCTTCGTGTTTGTAATGACTGTCACTCTGTAACTAAGCTCCTTTCTAAAATCTATAGCCGTGAAATCATTGTGAGAGATAATTGCCGTTTTCATCATTTCAAAAACGGCTCCTGTTCTTGCATGGATTATTGGTGATTGCTTGGTATTTTGACTACCATAAAAGCTTTTTGTTCCTTTGCCCAAATAAGGAGCACCAGGATATTATAATTGGAGCTAGTTTCAACTGACCCTCTAAAGCCTATAGCTGTTGTTGGTCTCAGTTCTTACAGGGATTCAAATTGGTTGGAAGTTCCCAGGTAATGGTCTTAAAATTTGCTCTAATCAACAACACATTAGTGTAGGTTGTTTCACTATGGATTTCTTCTTTTGGTGGACAAAGGAGTGTTCCTGAGCTTATTTTGTGAGGATTTTTTTACTCCTATTTGATGTAGGAAAATGTTTTTATAAATTCTGAAAATTTTCAAGCATTGGTTATTTTATTTTTTTTGAGATGTAGATGTATTGAATGCAGGTAAGTATGCAAGAAAAGGGAAACACAAACTATGGCAACAAAGGAGCTGGTCTCATTAGTAATACAGTAGTTCCAAGCAGTTCTACTAGTAAATTACATCATTACCAACCCAATCCACAGAAGAAAAGTTCAACAAAGAACAACAAGGTTAAGTAATGTTACAGCTGAAAAGGCGAATCTCACACACTTATCTTCACTTGCCGGGGACAAAGTTGGTGGCATAAGCCCATGCGTTGTTGGCAACTGGATCAGCAAGGTGGTCAACGAGGTTCTCAATTGGGCCCTTTCCAGTCACAATGGCCTGAACGAAGAATCCAAACATTGAAAACATTGCCAGGCGACCGTTCTTGATCTCCTTCACCTTCAGTTCTGCAAATGCATCAGGGTCATCTGCCAAACCAAGTGGGTCAAAAGCCCCACCTGGGTAAATTGCATCCAGTCCCTCACCAAGTGGGCCTCCACCAACACGGTATCCTTCGACGAATCCCATGAGCACAACTTGGCAGGCCCAGATTGCAAGGATGCTCTGGGCATGAACAAGGTTGGGGTTGCCAAGGTAGTCGAGACCACCCTCTGAGAAGATCTGAGCTCCAGCCTTGAACCAGACAGCCTCACCAAATTTGACACCATTCTTTGAAAGAATCTCAGGGAAGACACAACCCAGTGCACCAAGCATGGCCCATCTGCAGTGGATGACCTCAAGCTCACGGTTCTTGGCGAATGTCTCAGGATCTGCTGATAACCCAGCAGTGTCCCACCCATAGTCACCAGGGAATTCACCGGTCAGGTATGATGGAGTTTGCTCAGAGAATGGGCCCAAGTACTTCGGGCGGTCTGGGCCATACCTGTTTTTTCAGTTGCAGGAGCAGGACATGTAAATCAGATCTTAATTAAACTTTGTTTACAGATTTTGATGTTATTAACTATTTGCCAACTTTCACAATTTGGTTTATATGCAATTTATTTATTCCTACTGTAATTCAAAAACTTGTCTCCTAATATAACATTCTCTAGATTAAACAGAACATATCATTTGGTGAATTCGCTAGAGATCATGCTCAAAACTACTACATATATTTCAATTAGGTTGAAGTTTTCCAATCAGACTTTTCTTCAACAATTTGTGTCTGGCAAAGACAGACTAGCTTAGCAGATCGCAGATCCAAAAAAAGCCCTTCAAAAGCTTACTATTTTCCTATTTTTTCGGTTCTCTGAAATGCCTCTAAGGAAAGAGATAAAATATTGAATTCGATGAAAGCAACTTCCATGAAGACTGATCGAAATCTAGTTGTTGCATGGGATTTCAAGCTTAAAAATGGAAGCAGGCTACTGCCTGGACACATCCCACCATCCCAGTGGGAATCAAAACTAAATTTGGGAAGCCAAAGTTCATTGTAGTTGCTCCTACAGCTTACTCAGAAACTCAGAAAACTCAAGAATATTCACTTACCATATGCTTTGTGGGGTGCTTTTAACAGTCCGGCGCATGGTGATGCGGCCACCACCGAGGCCACCAACCTTCCGGACAAGCTCATTGGGCTGCTTCAAGGCGGTCTGGCCGGCGAATGCTGATCTCTGGATTGCAGAAGTTGCCATGATACTCAGCTAATCTTCTTTGTTGATGAGGTTTTGCTCTAAAGTTGCAAGGAGAATAGTGAAGACTAGGGAGATGGGTGGGAAGGAGAAGAGAGGAGAGGTTATAAGGGGAGTGGGAAGATGCTGTGGATTAGGATATCTACACATCAGCACTATCTGATTGGCTGTTGTTTTGGGTGTGGATTTCCATGCTGATTTTTGAAGAGAGATAGAGGTTGCTGCATGGCCAGGTGGCACCTAAAAATCTTGTGGGTCTGATGGTATATGTGGTGCCTAGATGCCACAGATATTGGTGTGGAAATCCCCACATGATCCAAAAAAGACCCATTTCGCCAAATATGATCCTCATTTGCCGGATTTCGCAGAAAAATAAAGTTGTAAAATCTTTCTTTAAATATAGTGATTTGAAAATTATTTCCAAAATTACAACATATTGTGAGGTGTCAAATAAAAAATTGTCTTTTTTAAAAATAACTTAATTTAAATACTAAAGTTTGAAAATGGTTTTTTAACTATTGCAAATCCCAAATTATTTTTCTAACTTTTTTTTTTAAAAGTGGTATAAATGTATTAAAAAAAAAATCTTTTAATTGTGGTCTAGGGATGTAAATTTGATAAGTTGACCTAAAGCACAGTCTAAGAAGCCTCTTGGGGAATTTTAGAGAAAAACCTAAGCCGAATTAAGTCTACTCTAAATATTAAAACTAAAAAAGATGTCATAATATTGTACATGAGATGATGAAAATTTAAAATACCAACTCTTAAGCCATTTTTTACATTATATTTATTTATTTATGGAAGTATATAAATTGATGTGGAAAGCACACGTGATCTTAGTGATGATGATTCTAAATGGCAACACAAAGGATTATTTCGTGTTCCAGAACATGATGTAATCTAGATTCACCAGTTTCAGGTTGAGAATAATGTCTACTAAAAACGCTTTTAGAAATGAACCATCATTGTGATGTCTTTTCTTAGGGTTTGCCAATATAGAAATGTACTTTGTTCTATTTCTATCGGAAAGTACTATCAATTAGGTGGTGTCATGTACACATTTCAAGTCTTATTGTTTGTACCTTAATTTTATTTGTTTGTACATTTCTATCCTAGTCTTATTCATTTATATCCTAATTTGATGATTGAGATTTCATTACATATTCAATGATCTATATATATATATATATTTATAGATATTGCAATGGTATCTTAATATTTTCACCTCTCTTATATACAAAGATGTAACACATCATATGATGGAAGAGTCCACTCAATATAGTGAGCTGACAAACTTGGGGTTTATAAGTGTATTGGAGGAAAGGTTGGTCACGCATCCATTCAACGACCTCTACTACTGAAAAGCCTTTACTTTGGGGGCAATTCCTTGTCTCATGCAAACACTATCCTTATCTGGTATCTTTAGGATGGTTCACAGTCTCTCCACATCAAAAGACATAATAATACTCCTTTTAGGACCTCAAAACTCATATCTTATATTTAAATAAAAAAGTAAATCAATTAGGGGTATACCATAAAGATGATGGACAACCATCCCATCCTAGTGAATGGGCTTGCAAAATTGAAGTACTCTCTCTCCACAAAATCTATATTATGACCAAAAACAATATCACGAAGAAATAAGATTTTAAACGCATAGCATACCATTTCGGTGAGGAAAACAAGTCAATATCATTTCTAACTTTTATCTATGCCTCTTGTGGAGCCTTCTCAATTTGCTCTCTTTTCCTTTCCCTTGTCCCCCATTGTCTTCTTAATTAGGTGTCATTAATTTCTACTAATTAAGTTGAAAGGAAATGGGTTTATAGGGTTCCAAAGGAAGTAAGAAAAGACAAGCAAGAAACATAAAAGAAATCAATTGTAATAACAATCGTAAGTGGTGAATCAAGAAGAGTGAAGTCATTCATTGAGACTCTAAGAGGATGAAAGTATGAAAATAAAGGGTTAGGGTGATTATAACTAGTAATCAACACAAATGAAAGAAAATCACTTCACTATACCACAAAGAAAATTACAAAAGACATAAATTAGATACAATTATTGGGTTCTTGAAACATTTCATGTTTCCCCATTCCTCGTATCTATACCACGAACCATGAGCCCCTTGTTCTACTATGTATCTCTCATTCTTGTTCATATCTTTATCCATCTTGTATAGTCTTTATAAGTTTATCTCCATCTCATGACTTTTCCCCTCATGATTTAGAATATTTATAGATATTTTTAATAACTCTCTTTATTCCATAAAGAAATCTAATATCACAATGCTATATGGATATACGAAAAGTTCCATACAATATTCTTCACAAAGAGAAATCTAAACTAACCAGGAATTTGAGACACTTTCCAATCAACCCAAAACATACTCAATCAATAGGTATTCATTTTGATTATTGCATACAACAAAAAACTCAAATTAAAGAAAATAGAAGAAGTAAAATGGAAAAAATATTACATAAGAAAGAAGAGCAACTTTTATTTACTTCTTACATGGAAATCACAAAGATCTACATCAATCCATATACTGATATTGCAACATTCCATCAACACTTTCCCTGCCTCTTGCCCAAAGTCTTGACAAACCATTCATGTTTCCTTGTGGTTAAGGTGTACCCAATTACCATTCCAACTACCAGACCACTTCCATATCCCATCAATACTATCATCAACTCAACTTTGCGGCCACTCTCCAAGTCCCCTCCATTTTTGTAGGTTGGTGGTGGTGGTGTTGTTGACTTAGAGTTTCCACACTCATTTGACAAAGGATTTCCTCACAATCCTGGAGTTCCCTCGTATGAGTCATTCTGAAATGTATCAAATTGCTTCCCTTACGGTATAGGTCCCATGAGATGATTGTGAGAAACATTGAAGAACTCAAGGAATGTCATTCCCTTTAGCTGCTGAGAGATCTTTCCTAAGAGATTGTTTTGAGATAGGTCCAGTGCCTCAAGCTGTGCTAAGTCCCTCAGAAAATATGGGATGTGACCAGTAAGACTTGATTCGTCCCCAATTGGTGTTCTGATTGATTCAAATCAATCAACTGATGTACCTTTGATTCAATCCTCAGATGGGAGTTATCAACAAAATTTATAAACCTAAATCACCATATACCAGGGTAGCATTAGCTAGCATAGCATAGTGGCTCTAGGATCGTCCACAGAGATGGGTTTTCACTTCACAATTGATATTACTTCAAAGATGAATTGGTGGTTTTCCTTTCCAAGGTTAGCTTTAAAAGAAAACATAAATTTGCATGGAAATGAATGGTTTTAAGCTAACCAAACTGAAAATAACTAAAAGTAACTAGAAAGAAAGGTGTTTCTTGGGATCTCAGGTCACTAGGATCGGGTGCCATCTACAAAAGAGGAGATTCCGGTCACTTGTTTCTTTTCCTCGCGTTGAGGATTTAACATATAGTTATTTCCCGAACCGGTGTGGTACAGATGCTTACCATTAATGGGTTCAAACACTAAATCCCTCTCACTGATACACCTTGCAATGGCTCGTGCCTCTCACCTAGCATTTGCCATTCAAGGGGATCTTTAACCTTGGATTATCCTTCAAAAGCTCGCAAGAGATAACTAATGGATGTCTCCTTGGAGTCCAAAAGCTTACCAAGTGTTGGCTGGTCTAGAAAATCCTACCTTTGAATCACCTCCCAAAGGCTCGCAAGAGGTAAACTAGTGAAACTCAATGGACGGAGTCCACTTGCCTTACCAAGTGTTGGCCCAGGTGATTCAAAGGCGTTTTAAGTTAACTAAAAAGATAAAAACCATTAACGGGTCACACTTTCTCTTCATTAAAAATGGAAACAACAAAAACTCACCCTCATGCATGCCGGCACCTTACCTGGCTTCCTTCACCCAAGAGACAAAAAGCCTAGCCTCTCATCCTCTGAGGAAAAATCCTCAAAGGATGTTTGGCTAGAAAGAAAATGAAAGAGAAAACAAAAACGAGAGAGAAAAACAGAGCAAGGCTCTGTATATTTTATATATCTACATATATAAGGTGGTCCCCGGAAAAGCTCCCGAGATGTTTACATTTATAAGGGGTTATTCACCCTTTGCTTCTTACTTCCTAACTAAGGAATCATGTGATAGGAGGGTTACAAGGAGAATTTGGGAATTTAGACATCAAATATCTAAAGCAAAAAGATCTCAGGATGTCGGTTGCAGCTATCGGGTGCTTCAGGAGGCATTTCGCAGCTGGCACTGTAGCGCTGCGAAATTTCGCAGCCAAAGGACCAAATTTCGCAGCCCTGCAAAATTCTCCTTCAGCTTGGAGCGATCGGATTCCAATGGCTGTAACTTCTTCATTTGAACTCGGAATCGTACACCGTTTGAAGCATTGGATTCTTGACTTCCTGAGCTTTGAAATGGTATATAGCATACATGAATTGGACTTCGGGAAGTGCTCCAAAAGTGGCCAAGAAGACTGCAACTGCTGTCCCCTGTTTTGCTTCATGGCAGATTCCTCTTTGCTTTCCTCCTTGCATTCCGGATTTGCTTATGGCAAAGGACTTTAAAGCTTCGGTTCTTCATGTTTCTGAGCTTTCCAAAAGCTTTGCCATGGATTCCAAAGAACTCTCCTCAATCTTGGATTGCTTTGGTGATCAAAAAGCTAACAAAAACACCAAAACTTACACATTTTGATTAGAATTGATTGCAAGGGTCCTTAATATGTTAATTGGGTTAAAAGGCAATAACTACTACTCAAAAGTGTTTAAAAGAGTTAATTACAAGCTTACAAAATAGCATTTTTGAGTAGTAATCAAGACTGTTGGAGGAAATGTTGAGCAAATGAAGTCCCCTGAGTTTCCCAATGGATTTTGGGATCTCTCCTATAAATTTGTTGCTTGAGAGATCAATTGCTTTAAAACTGCGAGGGATCTTCGTGTACACCCTTTCCATGCCTTTGTTCGTCTTTGTCATTGAGTAATTGTAGTTTTCATATAGTCGATATGTTTGGATCAGGACAAATCCCGTCATTGACTGCATATATGCAAAATGCTCTTCATCGACCCTACTCATGGCCACCCATGTGAGAAAGTAGCCTGCTGGAAAATTTCCTACAAAATTATTGTATGAAAGGTCAAAGATACACAAAGTAGGAAACTCAAAGTTGGCTCTAGGACTCTCGATTGCGCCATGAAATCTGTTATGCTGCAAAATGAGAAGTTACAACTCTGGAAGAGATCCCAACCAAAAGGGGAAAGTATCATTGATCTGATTGTTTCCCAGATTAAGATTCTCATGCTCTTTACAATTGCCCAATGATCTTGGTATCTGCCCCTCTAACTGATTTAACTAAAATCAATCATCTTTAATCTGCATTGGCTATTGAATGTTTGAGGAATGTTCTCATGAAAGTTGTTGCCTCGTAGATTCAACACTGACAGAGAATCACTGGAGTCGCTCAAACATTGAGGAAGCATGCCACTTAAGTTGTTATTTGACAAATCAAGAATGTGAAGATGATGCAAGCTGCAGATCAACGACGAAATTTTTCCATTTAGTCTGTTGTTATGGACAAAATAATCAGAGATGGAAGATGGTGGAACTAGAAAGGACCCTTGCAGCTGATTGTAGCTAAGCTCTAGAACTTGTAGAGTAATCCATGGAAGGACAACTAGGGCCTACTCGAAGCGGGTTAATAAGTTATTAGATAGGTCCATGACCCAAAGAGTTTCTTTACCCATGTTCCACATCCATTTTGGTATTTGGCCATGAATTTTGTTGTTAGAAAGTGTTAAAAACTTCAATTCATCTTGGTTTCTTAGGAAATGTGGGAACTCGCTCAAGTTGCATGAAGCTAATCCTAAAAGCCTAAACCTTGGAAGAGAACCATTGAGACTGATGTTAGTGAGCAATGATAGATCATTTGAGATAAGCCGAGTTTGTGGAGATTTTTTAGCTTAACAAGCATGTTCAACTCCACTGTGCCACTCAAATTGTTTGAATGTAGAAAAAGGGTATCAGGTTCATTAGTTCAAATATTGAGCTTGGTATTGGACCTGTTGGAAAATTGGTGAATGGAAAGAAAATGTCTAATGAAGGAGACACTACTTTTGGAGGGGACATAACTCTTGGTTTACAAGGATATAAATAGAAGATTGTCCTCTTTATATTAGTTTGAAGAGAGTTGAATCCTGAAAGACAGACACCATTTATTGTTGCAATCAAGAACAAGGTGCCAAAATTCTATCTTTAAGACATTGCAATTTGCAAGCCTCTTTTGAATTATTGCAGGTTTGTTCCATCATCACCCCAACAATCTAAAGATAGAATTTTATTTAATGATCATGAAACAAGCATTCAAGTCAGACTCTACCTTACCAAACACTGTAGTTCCTGTTCCTAGTAAGGCAGGAACACACCATGAAAAATCAGAGAAATTCAATGGAGATGACTTTAAAAGGTGGCAACAAAAGATGCTATTTTATCTCACCACCCTCAACCTTGTTCATGTCCTGAATGAGGAATGCCCCAAAGCACCAAAACAACCAACAAATGAGACATTCAATGCTATAGAGGCTTGGAAGCATTCAGACTTCTTATGCAGAAACTACATTCTTAATGGCTTGGTTGACTCCTCTACAATGTCTACTCTTGATTCACTCTAGCAAGAGGGTTGTGGGAGGCACTTGAGAAGAAGTACAAGACTGAAGATGCTGGAACAAAGAAATTCATTGTTGGTAAATTTTTAGATTTCAAAATGATTGATTCTATTACTGTTATTAATCAAGTTGAAGAACTTCAAATCCTCATCAATAAAATCCATGTTGAGGGAATGATGATCAATGAAGCATTTCAAGTTGTTTCCATCATTGAAAATTTGCCTCCTTCATGGAAGGACTTTAAGAACTATATAAAACATAAATGCAAGGAATTGTTGATAGAGGATTTGATAGTAAGGCTTAGGATTGAAGAAGACAACAGAAAGAATGACAAATCTGTTGACAAGTCATTCATGGAAGCCAAGGCCCATATTGTGTAAAGAGAGTGCTCCAATAAGAGGAAACTTCCCTTGAACAATGGAAAGAAGAAGAAACTTGCCAACAACAAGCCTGATAATAAGAAGATCAAAGGGGCTTATTAGGTTTGTGGAAAATCCGGCCATCGTGCCAAGGATTGTTGGCACAAAAATGATGAGAAGAAACTGAAAGAAAGAGAAAAGCTAGTCAAGCAAACATGGCAGAATCTGAAAATTTTGTTGTTGTAATCCTAGAGTCAAATGTTGTGATGGACTTTTAGGATTGGTGGATTGATTCTGGAGCCACTAGACACATTTGTGGTGATAGAAATTCCTTTGTGAATTTCCAGAAGATTGAAAGTGGAGAAAAACTCTACATGGGAAATGCTTCTTCATCTATGGTGGAAGACAAGGGTGATGTGGTTCTGAATCTCACTTTAGGGAAGAAACTCACCTTGATGAATGTCCTCTTTGTACCTGAAATTAGGAAGAATTTTGTATCTACTTCTCTTCTTAGTAAGAAGGGATTTAAACTTGTATTTGAGAGTGACAAATTTGTGTTGACTAAGGGTGGAACCTTTGTGGGAAAGGGATACATGAGTGAGGGCTTGTTCAAACTCAATGTATTCAATGACAATGTAATTGCTTCAACTATCAATAAAAGCTTTATGTCTTCTACTTACATTGTTAAGTCTTGTGAATTATGGCATTCTCGGTTGGGACATGTTAATTATCGTTACATGTATAAGATGGTAAACTTAGGTTTATTGCCTAAATTTGATATTAATAAAACACATAAGTGTGAAATATGAGTTGAATTAAAGTTTGCAAGAAAGCCATTTAAATCAATTGAAAGATCTAGTGAACTACTTGAATTAGTTCATAGTGATCTTTATGATTTGAAAATGACTCCAACTAGAGGTGGGAGAAAATATTTTATAACTTTTATTGATGACTATAACAGATTTTGCAATGATTATTTGTTACGTAGCAAAGATGAAACCATTGATGTCTTTAAGGCATACAAGAATGAGGTTGAAAATCAGAAGAATAAGACTTTGAAAATGCTAAGGTCTGATAGAGGAAGAGAGTATGAGTCTACAACTCTCTCTGAATTTTGTGTGTTACATGGTATAGTGCATCAAACTACAACACCATATACACCACAACAAAACGGTATTGCTAAAAGAAAGAACCGAAGACTTAAGGACATGGTTAATTCTATGTTAAATAGTTCGGGGTCACCGCACTACATGTGGAGGGAAGCATTGCTTATAGCTAATACCATTTTAAATAGAATACCTCATAAGAAAACATCAAAGTCTCCTTATGAGTTGTGGAAAGGAAAACTACCTTCTTATAAAAAGCTGAAAGTGTGGGGGTGTCTTGCAAAAGTGCAAGTTCCATTACCTAAATGGACAAAACTCGGACCAAAGACAATTGATTGTGTCTTCATTGGATATGCTTCAAATAGTTCAGCATATCGATTCCTAGTGATCAAATCTGAAGTTCCTGATATTAATAATAATATCATTATGGAATCCATAGATGTTGAATTCTTTGAAGAGATATTTCCTTTCAAAGAAAGACACAATGAAATCATCAAAAGAAAAATTGATGATAGCTTACTAGAACTCAACATGAACAAATGGATGATGTTGAACCTAGGAGAAGCAAAAGAGCTAGAACTAGCACATCTTTTGGATTTGATTTTATCACCTTCTTGACAGAAGCGGAACCTCAAACATATAAAGAAGCTATGTCAACACTATAAGCTCTTTATTGGCAAGAAGCAGTAAATGATGAAATAAATTCCATTATGCAAAATCATACTTGGGAATTGGTTAATCTTCCTCGAGATATAAACCAATTAGTTGCAAATGGATATTTAAAAGAAAGCTATGAACTGATGGTACTATCGACAAGTACAAAGCATGTTTAGTAGCTAAAGGATATCGATAAAAGGAGGGTTTAGATTTCTTTGACACATACTCTCCTATAACAAGAATTACATCCATTAGGATGTTAATTGCTATAACTGTCACCCATAATTTTGAAATTCATCAAATGGATGTCAAGATAGCCTTTCTAAATGGAGATTTAGATGAAGAAATTTATATGGAACAACCAGAAGGGTTTGTGGTAAAGCAAGCACCCAAACAATGGCATGAAAAATTTGATCACACCATGTTAGCTAATGGTTTCAAGATAAATGAGTGTGACAAATGTGTGTATGTCAAGAGCACTAATGACTCACATGTCATAGTATGTCTATATGTAGATGACATGCTCATAGTGAGAACAAACAAGAACATTATAAATTCTACCAAGAAAATGTTAAGATCAAAATTGGACATGAAAAACTTAGGTTTTGCTGATGTGATTCTTGGTATTAGAGTTAAGAAAAATCATGAAGGATATGTTCTTACCCAATCCCATTATGTAGAAAGTGTGCTCAAAAGGTTTGGTCATTATGATAGCAAACCATGTGCTACACCTTTTGATCCAAACTGTAAATTGAAAAAGAATTGGGTGATAGTGTATCACAACTAGAGTATTCTAGGGTGATTGGAAGTCTGATGTACATTACGAATTGTACTAGACCTAATATTGCCTATTTTGTAAATAGACTGGCAAGATACACTAATAACCCAGCCAAAGAGCATTGGTTTGCTCTTGTTAGGGCTCTAAGATACCTTAAGCATACTATTGAGTATGGATTGCATTACACAAGGTATCCATCTGTTATTGAAGGATTTAGTGATGCCAATTGAATTTCTAATAGTTTGGAATCTAAATCAAAAAGTGGATATATATTCACTTTAGGTGGAGCAGCAATATCATGGAAGTCTTCCAAACAAACGTGTATAGCACGATCGACCATGGAATCGGAGTTCATAGCCTTAGATAAGGCGGGAGAGGAAGTTGAATGGCTTCGAAATTTTCTGGAAGACATTCCAATGTGGCCAAAGCCTATAACGGCCATATGTATTCATTGTGATAGCCAAACAACATTAGCAAGGGCTAAAAATGTTGTTTATAATGGTAAATCAAGGCATATAAGACGCAAGCAGAATACAATCAAACAGTTGCTCTCAAATGGAGTGATCACTACTGACTTTGTGAAGTCAAAAGATAATATAGCAGATCCACTTACAAAGGGACTGTCTAGAGAGCAAGTTGTAGTTACTACGAGATGAATGGGTTTAAAGCCTACAAAATGATCGACTAGGGCGAAAACCTAACCTAGTTGACTGGAGATCCCAAGATCTAAGTTCAATAGACCAACTAGTAAGAGTTGATCATGCTAGAAAAACACACTATTCTCATTCCTATATATGTAAATAAGTATGTTGTCTACGAAGGTTAGGTGTGTTATACATTTAGTGACATCGATATCTTGTACTAAGAAAAGTAAAACAGAATACTTTTAACTGATGTCACCTATATGAGGGTAGAAGTGGGGTCGCTTCTATGACAATGTGAAGGCTTTATTCTCTAAAGCTCTCATGAAGTCAGGATCTGTTCAGTACCAAAATGAACACAACTGTATAAACCAAAATGTGTTTAGATGAGTTATGTGTGATATCCATTGTCTTGATTGCTACTAAGGTGGACAAGTTCAAGACTTAAGTTCACTTTGTCGCCGAGCAAATTTGATGGATATTCACTAAGGTAGGTTCAAGTCCAAAAGACACCTTACCTGATGCATTTTCATCTGTCTCTTCAATAATGTTCTAATTCCTTTCATTCATGTGGGGGATTGTTGGAAAATTGGTGAATGGAAAGAACATGTCTAATGAAGGAGACAACACTTGGTTTGCAAGGATATAAATAGGAGATTGCCCTCTTTATATCAGTTTGAAGAGAGTTGTATCATGAAAGACAGACACCATTTACTGTTGCTATTAGGAACAGGGTGCCAAAATTCTGTCTTTAGGACATTGCAATTTGCAAGCCTCTTTTGAATTACTGCAGGTTTATTCCATCATCACCCCAACAGGACCTTCCAAATTATTGTACCCAAGACCTAAGGTTTTTAACAGGGTCAGGTTTCCAAGGCATGGTGGAATTCTACCAGTTAGTTGATTATGCTCCAGGTTTAAATAAGTCAGTCCAGTTAGGTTTGAAAGAGAAGGCAAGATCTCACCATTTAAATTGGTCTTTTCAAGGTCCAAAGCAGTGAGTTTGGTCAGCTTGACAATCTAAGACAAGGTTCCAACACTGAAATCATTCCTAGAAATATCCAAGAAATTGAGATGGATAAGGTTGGCCAATGAAGAGGTGAGCTGACCCTTAAAAGAGTTAATTGAAAGGTCCAGGTGGACAAGCTGGGTAAGGTTGCCGAGTGCAGTTGGAACCATCCCACTGAAATTGCATGAACAGATATCCAATTCCTTCAAGGAACTAAGGAATCCTATGGAAGCTGGCAGCTGACCAGAGAAACTTGTCCAATAGAGATCCAAATATTTGAGGCGACTAGCATTGTGAAATTCAGGCAAATGGCCAGTCAGATATCTATTAGACATCAGATCAAGGAGTTCTAAGCTTGGCAGCTTGAAAATCCCCATGGGGAATTCGCCATGCAATCCACAACTTTCAAGAGAGAGAGATCTCAAAGAAGATAAGTTTGCCAAAATAACAGGTACAGTAGAAGAAATGTTCACCTGGCTTAGATGAAGTTCTTTTAAGTGGGTTAAGTTCTGAACCAAATTTCTCAAGTCAGGCTTTTGAAGCTGCAACGTTGGGTTGCTCGAGAGATCAGGGGAAACCAATTTGGACAGTGCTAAGAGTTTCGATGGGATTTGGCCAGAGAACTGAGAATTCGAGAGGTTGAGACTTCTAAGCGTTGAAAGCTGACCGACTCCATGAGGGATCCTAGAGTAATTGAAATCATGATCAGAGAGATCAAGCCTCCGGAGATGAACAAGACTGAAGAGGGTGCTGCCGCAGTTAATAGAACCGTAGAGACAACTGCTAGCAAGGTGAAGGCCGATCACATGACCACTCTCCCTATCACACTCCACACCATGACATGAGCAGCAATCACGTCCCTCTCCATGGGATTTCCATGCTGCAAGTTTTGGATAAGCATAAGAATCTTCAGAAGCATATTCATCAATCAAAAAGCTTTGCTTGAACTGAAGCAAGGCAAAGCTCTCCTTATCATGACACGGTGGCTTCTGTATAGATGAGAGTGAATGACCTGAAAAAGACTTTGCAAAGCATCATGGGTGAGTGGCAGGCTTCTTGCATATCAGAGATGTGAATTAGTCAATTTGCAATTGATTTCCACCTAGCTTAATAGAATTAAAAAAACTATTGTAGAAGGCCGAAGTAACCGAGTCAGAAGGCTAATTAAGACTTCTATTAGGATTTGGCTGGAGAATGGGGAAGCAGACTTAACTGCTTTGTAAAGAGTATAAAATAAAGAAAAAGATTTCAGAAAGAGAAAAACAGTGCTAATACTCTACTGAGGAGAAACGAAAATAGAAGAGAATGAGAAAAGATAACTTTTTCCTATGGAATTCATAGAATAGATTTTCTATTTGCCCTTGAATTTTCAGTTTCAAATGGAAGACTTGCAATATCATAGTTTTCACATTAATAGAAACTCCGATTACTAGCCTGCTTCCGTGTCCCATTAGTACAATTTTCCAATCAAATTCACTTGCTGAACCTTGTTTAGGGATTGATGAAGCTGGTGCTTACAGATTAAGTTTGCTAAGGATGTGGGGATGGGGCCTGTAAGAGCATTATTGGAAAGGTTAAGTGCTTGAAGCCCATTGGGATTCCCAATAGATTCCGGAATCTCTCCAGAGAATTTGTTGCTTGAAAGATCATTGACTGTTAAGATACCAGGGATCCTCTTATATTCCCTTGCCATGCCTTTGCTCGTGTTCCACAGCCACTTTGGAATTGGACCATGAATTTTGTTACCAGAAAGGATGAGAACCTCCAATTCATCTCTGTAAGTTCCCCACACTCGTTTAGGATTTTAGTCCAATGCATGTAAGATAAACACACCAATTCAAATTTAGTAAGCTGTGACTCTCCTCTAGTTCATACTATCATGGAGTTCTCTTCCAAAACCCTATGATTTTGAAGAAAGAGGTATAAAGATTTTGGAAGAAAAAGGTGTAAGACCAATCCAGATGAAAACACAAAGGAGAAGAAAGAAAAAAAAAACTCCTCAAACCAAGTAGAATGAGTTATTGTTGGTAGTTTTGAGCTGTTTTATTTAGTACTCTAGTCTAAACATGCATTTTAACAGCTGTTTTCACATGCTTTTACAATGGCTAAGACACAGTAATGGAATGCTTTAACTACTCATTAGGAAGAGTAGCAATGGCTGCATCACTCAAATTAGCTATATACAAGGAATTAAGCCTACAAGCTTATCAACAAATGCCACGGGCTATCCGGTTAAATTAATGGAAGATTCTAACTAGTCAAAAGCCCGGGCTGCATCTGAGTTGAAACAATGTGAGAATCAGAAAAGAAAAAACAAAGACGAAAAGAGGATGAAGCAGAAAACATGGCGTGAAGGCATAAATCCCGAGTGCCTAAGATGTGAAGAAAAGGAACTAAATGACCAGTTGGTCATGAAGGGTGAAAGAGCTTTCATGGCCAACCCCAAGCCCAATGAAACCGCAGAAATGAGGAAACAGAAAGCCCACTGCAACCAGTTCAACCTCGCCCAAATTTCAGCCACCAGCACCTGCACAGCCACCGCTGCCCCCACCGCAATCAGTAAGCAGCCCTTCTGCTTAACCCCATAAGACCATTTCCCCTCTAGGTCCATGGCATTGACATAGTTGAAGACTTGGCATAGGGAAAAACTATTGAAAATTATGGCTTTTCTAACCCTTCTGTTAATGCCTGGTATGGATTGTCCCTTAAAGAGAAAAACCAGCAAAACAGAAGCCTGGTATATTATTTGTGTCAAAATGAATACCCACATGGCCTTGGTTATGACCGGTGCATTTCTGTTGCCTGCAGCTTGGAAGGTGCGTAGTTCCTGGCTTTGTGGCTCCATTATAAGCATCAGGCCACCTAGAATGGATGTAACCAGATTCACCCAAATCAACTGAATTAGCGTTATTGGAGATTCTCTCAAGGCCATTGATGCAACTGAAGTTATCACTAAGCTGGAAACCATGACTGTCAGCTGAAGCTGGATGAACCTTTGAATGTTGTAGTAAGCCCATCTGCCATACATGCAGATTGGGATCAATGAAACGAAACTTTCGTATGATCTGATGATAATGTCAGAGCTCTTTTGGGCCATCTCGGTGCTCTTTTTGTCGCTGATCCCTACGTCTGCTTCTTTCAGTACCAGTGCATCCCTTGCTGTTGAGCCTCCATAGAAGGCTACTACATGGCCTTTCTCTTTGAGGCACTGTACCATGGAAAGCTTGTCCTTGGGGAGGAATTTCGCCATCACTTTGATCCGATCGGCTCGTCCTTTCAGTCCATCAGCACAGAGGTTTCTGATGTGTTGGCCTTCAACTGCCTCATCTGTTGAACCGACACTATATATTCCAAGCTCACAAGCTTTATCTGTTAAGGCTGACAACTCATCATCCCCTGAAACCAATTTGATGTCTACTCCTGCCCTTTTAAAAGTCCTCACCGCTTCTTTCATTTTTCTCTGGTGCTGCCTCAGAGACTCAATCGCATCTTCTGACATCTCAGAAGCTTCTTCTACCCCAATTAGTCCTCCAGATATGTCAATGCAGATGACTGTCACAAGGCCCATGGTGCCACAGGCTGATAAATTTTGAGGAACCACCTCGTCTGTCGCCTTTTTCTCATTCCAGTAGGCAAGTGAGATGGAGATCACAAAAGGCATCCCATGCTGTATCCCTATCACCACTGCGGTGAGGAAAGATGTCAAAATGCTGATTGTCCCTCGGGGTTTCAAAAGCATTCTTTCAAAAATCTTCAACACTCCTTGGACAGTGATTTCGCCCTTTATATTTGATGATCCACCATCATGGTAGTCATGTTTCCGGTGTAAGAAGCGCAGAAACAACACTAGAACAATAAGCAAAGCCATACAGAGAGAAAAAAATTCAGCACAAGTATTGGGCTTGCTGATCCGAGCATCGAGCAGGGCCTCCTTGAAGCTCACAACGTTACTGCCAACAGATGTTACTAGCATGCGGCCATCCCCCCCAACTACCATAGAACCCGAAAAAAGAAACGGATTCTGATGGCGGTCTATGTTTTTGTCTGAACGCCCATCCACCTCTATGCTACCATAGACCAACAAACCATCAGCTGGAACTGTTTGGTCTTTCTGCAGGCACAACAAGTCGCCTTTCACGATGCCATAGATGGGGACAGTTTCACGCTGTCCACTTCGTATTACTGTCACTTCAATTCTTCTCTCGTTTAACATGTTCTTCTCCCGCTTTCTTGCTTGGCGAAAGCTAGAACCTGAGTTCACGGTGACGATGAATAATGCAGTGAGAAATGTAGCAGCCCCATCATGCCACCCGTTTTTGGGGCTTTTTTCTACCATCTCAAATACAAGAGAAAAACAAGCCGAGATGATTAGGAGGAAGATTGTATAACTGTTGCAAGCTCTGACGAAGAAGCCTGGAAAATCTTTGGCAAGAACTTGTTTCTTGTAGGTGAGTCTGGATTCTCCAAACCCTGTATTCTTTCCGGACTCCAAATTAGAACCAAAAGCCAAGGCCAGTCTCTCAGCCCCACCAAATTCTCGCAGCCAATTCAGGTTTTTCTCTTCGAAAATCCGAGCAATAGTCCTTTGTAGTTCCTCACCCTCTGCGTTATCAGACTGAACGTCAATGGCTGAATGAGTCTGAGCAGACTCAGACTGCAGCAGTGGCACCATTGAGAAGGGTGAAGGAGCCTCATCACCAGTACTATAAATCTTCTTGGGTTCAATGGCCAATTGGGACCGAGCAGACGAAGCTCTACTGAGCTGAGACTGCAGCCGCTGAAACACTGAAGGAGATCCATTATCAGTAGAAGTGTTCTTCAGATCAATGGTCAAATTAGACCCAGTTGATGAAGGCTGCAGCACTGGAAACATTGAAGCAAGTCCATTATCAGTTGATGGCCGCCCAGGGACGCCCATATCTGAATGAGACCCTGCAGATGAAGCTCCATTGGGTTCTTCAGACTGTAGCAATGGCACTGTTGACGACGGTGAAGGAGCTCCATGGTCACCAATATTAGTCCTCTTAGGGTCAATGGCGAATTGGGACCGAGCAGATGAAGCTCTACTGAGCTGAGACTGCAGCCGCTGAAACAGTGAAGGAGATCCATTATCAGTAGAAGTTTGCTCAGAGAATTCCAGTACTGGAGCTCTATTTTCAGTAGACGTCTCCTCAGAGTCCACGCCCAAATGAGAGGGTGCCGACGAATCCCCATTAAGTCGTTCAGAGTCTTCAGACTGCAGCAATGGTACTGCCGACGACGGGGAAGGAACTCCATTATCATTATAAGTCGGCATAGATCTTGCAGAAGAAGCTCTACTCAGCTGTTCAGACTGAAACAATGGAGCCACTGACAGCAAAGGGGGCCCATTTGGGATAGAAGCCTTCTTACACAGCGCTAGGAATCTTCTCACGGTCCGATCCCGGCGCCAAAGCCGGTGATATTTTCTGTTAGAGGTGTGCATGATGAGAATTCCAACTTGAATCTGTTCCCAATCACCACCACCGTCACAGCCACGCTGCTCATGGCGTACCCCCGACATCTCAGGTCCAAAAGGCAAAGGAATATTCTAAAAACAGCTCCAAAAACACACAAATCAAATTTTGTTTCTTTAATTTTCAGCACTCTAATACCCTCTTTCTTGTGGGACCCTTCGTTGCCGGAAACAATGGAGGGTTTCCGGCTAACTTAAACACAACCAGGAAGCTAAAGTTGTGTTGAATCTCTTTGGTTGAGCTGAGCAAGACAGGCTCTAATTTATACTGCTGAGGAAGAATCCTCGAACTTGCACAGAAATTATCCCCAAATTTACCCAGACTTTTTAAAAGATAAATAAAAAAATGCCTGGACGCGTAAATGGATTCAATATACAATGGAAAGAGGTTTTATAACTTCACCGACCTCTAAGCGCCGCTCATGTTGATGGCTGGACTCACTCACCTGCTATTCTAGATTGAAAAATTTTTAGTTATTTTTGTAAATTTTATATGAATAACTTAAAAAATAATTATAGGAATATGAAAATAGATCAAAAATAAAACAAAGTTACACATCAAATTCCGTGCTTTCAAAATGGTTTGTCAAATAATCACATTTTTCAAAAAAAAAAAAAAAAAACATCAAATTCATAAGAAAAAATGTGTTTCAATTATTTAAAAGTATTTTTAAAAAATATCTTTTGTTGCTTTAAACAAAAAACATATTTGATATATTTATGTTTACTATAAATAATTAAAAATAATTTTAAAAATAAACTATTTTTACGAACAATTTTAGGTTTTCTAATTATTGTTTATATAAATTTTTGAATTATAATTAAAAATATGAGAAATATTTAAAATTTTATATTATTCACACTTATTTTTCATATTGAAATAACATATATTTGTTTTTTGAAAAATTATAATTATTTTTAAAAATTTTCCATAAAAATTATTTTTTTTAAATGTTATAAAATATTTGATAAATAGAAAAAAAATTTAAAAATTAATAGTATAATAAAAATATAAAACTCCAGCCAACTTTACCCACCCGCAGGATGGAAAAATGATTTAAGAGATAACCGCGTGGCAGTGTGAAAAGGCATTCAAAGGTCAGAAAAGGCGGTATAGACATGGAACCCATTTTCAATTTTTTTTTTTTTTTTTTTTTTCACTAGTATTTTCTTCTCCATGACATATCCAATGTTTAATTAAAAAAAAATTATTAATGAAAAATAATCTCCACTTTTTTTAAATATTAAAAATTTAAGTATTAATTACTGTTTTTAAAAACAATTTTAAAAAATAGTTTTTTCTTTGAAACCAAAATATTTTTAATATTTTTAAAAGTAATTTTTATATCCAATACTTTATTTTTAATTATTCTAAAAACTTGTATAATTATTTTCTAAAATAAGTAAAACAACGAAAAACAATCAAAACATATTCTCTAAAAATATCAATTTTTTTGTTATTAAGAATATAAAACAGAAAATAATTTCTAATTATCAAACTTATTTTCTATTTTCTTTTTTTTATTAAATTTTAAAGAAGAAAAAATTATTCTAAAAAAAACAATTGTCAAACAAAGCCTTAAGTATTTAATATAATACATTTTCTTTTTATTTTTTCTGTTTCTAAATTAAAAATAATAATAATTTTTATTTAAGATAAAATAAAATAAAAAATCATTACCAATTTAAGTATTTAACAAAAACATATCTTAATTGTTTTCACTTATTTTTTTGGAGTCATTCTAAAAATCAATTGCATAAATATGAAAAATAATTAAAAATAAAATATTATAAAAATTATTTTTAAAAAAATATTTGAAAATATAAGATTAAGAACATTTCAAACTTCAAAACAAAATTTTGTTATTAGAAACATAAGAAAACAGTTTTTTAAAACCATTGGCAACAAAATTGCTTTCATTCCCAAATGGATTCTAAGTTTTCATTTAAATTTACAGTGGCAAATAAAAAAAATTACCACCTAGAATTTAAATTTTTTTTTTAAATAGTTTATAAAAAGTTATATAACATGTTTCACTTTTATATAAAAATTTTGATTTAAAAAAAATAGAAATAATATATCTAAACTAACATTAAATTAATAATAAGAAAAATTTTATATAATTCAAAACTTTTATACTTGATCTTAATATTTGCATCCGATGATATTATTCATATTCTGAATATTATTTTAATTTTTTTATTTTTATTTGGGGATACTCTTTGTATTCTAATAATTATTTTCAAACTTTTACAGACATTTTTTAGCATTAAATATATTTTTGTATATTTTCCTATTTTTATTTTATATAAACTAAAAGAAATTTGTATTAAGTAATTAATATTATTTTTAATAAATTTCATTTATTATATTAGAATAATATCATTATTAATATTATTAATACCACACTTGAATTAGCATTCATTCATTCATTTCTTATGCACATTAGGATGGTGTTTTTATCACAAAGAAAGAAAATTAGAACATAAATAAAAAATTTAATACTTATTAAATAATTATTTTTAAAATTAAATAATTTTTATCTAACTTAAAAAAAAAAAAAGTATTTATTAACTTTTGACAAAAAAAAAAAAAAATGTTCTATTCTAAAAACATGTTTTTTATAAATATTCTTAATTGTTTTTCATAATATTCCGAAAAATGAAAATAGGCAACAAAAAAAAAAAAGAACATACAAATTTATATGAAAAAATTATACAATCACTCATTTCTCTTTTCTTGTACTAATTTTTTATATAGTGGATTTTGCTCGATTTGTCCCATCTAAGGTTTTTTTTCCACAATATTCTTATTTTTCTTCTTGTCTATTTTCTTTTTTCGTAATACATATAAAATTGAAAAGTGTTTTTAAGAATTATTCTCAAAACATTAAAACTTAAAAAATAAAAAATCTAGTTAGTCTCCTCCACATTTCGTGTTAGTTTCCTCCACATTTCCAGTTAGTTTCCTCTACATTTCCATGGTTAACAGTGCATTTTCCTCCAAAACCCGACTTTCAAATCCTTAAGACCACGTCTCAAAGAGAGAATTTTCCTATACCCCAAACAGCCCTTTTTGTTTTCGCCCAAACATATGCCTTTTCTAAATTTTAAAATTAAAAATATAATCAAAATATAAATATCTACCCCAATCTATCCCACGCGGATTTGTAAAGAGTCAATGGAGGCGGCTCCAAAACGTCTTAAAGGGTTAAACACAAGGCGTAGGCTTGGATGATGAAGATGGAGTCATGGACCAAAAGCTTTTCTAAGTCAGATGGTATACCAAAGATGAGCATGAATTTTTCAAACCCTTCTAGTAAAAAAATGGTTTTGAGAATCATTTTTAAAAATAGTTTTATGATATGTTTTGAAATAAAAATTTGGTTATATCTTGTAATATCGTTAACCACTTGTTTTTTACTCGGTTTAATACACTTTATCCCATCAATCTATCGTGTATTTTGCACATTGCTCTCTCAAGTTTGAAACACTATGTTTTTTTGTTGGATGATGTTAGTTTGAATATATGGAAATATTATGTGTTGTGCACGTGATTTCATAAATAAGGTCATATTTCTAAATTAAATCACTAAAGTAGAACTCAATTCTCCTCTTTCTTCTTCTTGGTTCTTCCTGAAATCCTAAATCCTCAAACACCCACCATATTTAGAAAATAATTAAAAAAAAATTGAAAGTTCAAGAATATTAATTGCAATGCTCTGATTGATTTTCTTTATTCTTTAATACCTACTAGATTTTTGAATAACTTCGTATCATAGGATTCTAGATAAACTAGAAACCTATGAACCCAAATATGTTTCACTATGAAGATTTACAATTGGTCACATGCCTAACGAAGGATGCCCAAAAAACGATCAAAAAGACAAACAATAGGGTTTCATTTATTCTTTTCCTTTTTCCTTCAGTTTCCCAACAACCAAGCAAAGCAGAATAATATAAAATAGGAAAACCCTTTGCCCCATAACAAAATTGCCCAAAAAAAATGATGAAAAAAATAAAGAAGTTTCATTTCTCATTTCTCTTTTCCTTTAGTTTCCCCGCAACCCAATAGAGCAAAAGGACATAAAAAAAATGAAAAAGGCACAATATTAGTATTTAAGAAGCTTAAAAAGCAATTCGTTCGATTTTAAATCTGAAGAGGTCATATGCAAAACACACGATAGATTGAGGAGATAAAATGTATTAAACTCTTTTTTATATTTTTAAATAATTCTTAAAATTGAAATATTTTACTTTCAATTGCTCTTTACATTTTCTTTACATTTGTATAATTAAAATTTTAAAATATAAAATAAATAAAAACAATTAATAATAGTTTTTAGAATAAGTTTTCAAAAAAATAGTTTTGTGTCAAAAAATTATTAAATATGTTTTGCAATCTAGAAAAAGTTGGTATTTTTTTATGAAGTAGTCCATCTTGTCATTTAAGTTTTTATATTAATTATGGTTTAATAAATACATAATATTTGTTAAAATTTTACTGCTCGAATTTGTGAAAATGTTGATAACTAACTGTAATAGAAAGTGGGATAATTAGCATATTTAAAAAGTAAAAAACTAATCCTCTCTCTACCTAGAGAAAGAGATATCAGTTTTTCTACTCACTAAAAAAACATTTGTGTAGTTTGCTCTTATATTTGATTTTTCGTTGATAAATCTCTTATAAATGAAATTACCTTTTTTCTTAATTTTATCTTATGAAAATTATATTGTTTTATGATTTTCAGGTATTATGATTTATGCAAAAGTTAGAGTTTTTTTATTTTACATTATGAGAATTGAATAAATTACTAATAGAAAATATTTTTTTGCTTTTAATAATAAAAAAATATTTTTTAAAAAAAATTTCAAACCCACTCTATGAAATCTCCACTAATTCAAAATATAAAATTAGAAATTTAAGTTAACAAGAAGGAAATTCTTACATATAAAAGACACAACTAATAATATTTTTTGGTATTCCATCACATTATTCATAATCTAATTACTTTTTTTATATCATAATTATCTTATTTTTAATCAATCATCAACTTTTAATTGTAATCTTCTTAATTTTAATCATATTTTTTGCACTATTATCGTATTCTTATGCTTTTATACATGTTCAAATAAGAGTAAAAATATATTTAAAATGACATAGAAATATATCATTATGAGATTAACGAGTTTTTATCGATTTAAATCATATCTACATAAATAAAAGTAACACACACTATATATAATATCTGGAACTTTTCACTTTTCCGACATAACATAGTTATTGTATTTGAAGCTTATAAAAGATTTATGTATTAAAAGCATAAAATAATTTCCAATCTAAAAAGATAATTTATTTTCTATTTTTAGTATTAAATGTGCAATGGATATAAAAAACTTTCTAGGGAAAGAGTTTTTTTTTTTTTTTTTTCATAAAAGGTCATATTTTATGTTTGAAAAAATAGAGTTATTTCTGAAAATGAAGGTATTTTGTCTTTTCTTAATTAATTAATTAATATAACTATTAATTAATTTCTGAAAGTCATTTCAGTAATAGGCATTATTCACATTACTATTGGAAAAAAAATCACACATGGGCCAAGAGTTTTGTCGGGCCGACCAGTAGTGAGGCCCAGGCTCTATACTTCAAATATGGGCCAATAGGGTAGACCCATTCAATGGATTTTAAAACATTTGATCGTTGGAGGACATTTGAATGTAAGCTCATTGTTTCCCCAATTTCTCCTCGTTCTTCCTCATCCAAGAAACCCAGGGCTGTAAGACCCTTTTTGAGTTTGAACAGAACTTTAAAAACCCATGTATTCTCATCAAATTTCTTTGTATTAGTCTTGAGGGAAACTCCATTTTGCGCATTGGATTGAGGAGTCTTAAGGAGATTCAAGTGGTTCATCATCAAAGAGGCTGAGGAGTTTTGAAGAGCATTGAAGGCATCTGCAAGGCTGTGTGGGTTGATTTATCTGTTAAATTCTTGTATTTTTATTTTTATTTTCTTGTATTAGTTTCTCGCAGTGATGTTAAGGATTGAATCCTAGCTAGTTGAATTTGTTGTGAGCCTTGTACTCTTAAGTTGTTTGTTGAAGAATTTTGCCAAGTTCTTGTTGATTCAGTTTCTAGTGAATTGATATAATGCCCATACTGATTAGTGAATTGTTACTGAAAAATTCCTTGGGAGTGAATGCAGACTTGAGGACATACCATTATAGATTTTGGTGGTGTTGGTTATTGCTTGTGATCATGTGGGATCTTCTATTTACCTAGCATTTTTCCGGTTGTTAAAAATCTTCAGATTACTTTTGGAAAATCCAGAATCTAATAATAAATTGTTTCACCGTTCAAATTTTCGCCCCAGGTTATGAATGGAACCACAATCAAACTAGGAACCACTTCATTTCACAATACAAAAACCTTTCACCTACTCTTCAAAGAACTTTTCTTCTTAAGTTCTCTTTGTCTTTCTTTTCAAAGAAAATAAAAAATGAGCCAAAGAGTTTGAGAGAGAGAAATTATCTTCTTTTTTTCAATTTATATATTTAGTGGGATGGTTTCTAGACAATTTTTGATAGTTCCAACTCCTAGAAACCGCTCCCCCAAATCTTTGATTTGTTGGATCAGGTTGGGTCAACCCGACTTGGGCACCCACCTATCTCCAACATCTCCCACTTGCATAAGATGGGTTGATACAATTGATCAATAATCATCCAAGTCCATTCTCTCAACTTTTGAAGGTGATTCATACAGGTAAATGGGTCGTGTGACCATGCAAGTGCATCTACAATTTAAGAGCTTATAAAGTTATTTACTTGTTAGGGATACATAATAGCTTAACCCCAAACTTATGAGTGAACAATTATAATCATGTCTCCATGTACCCCATATTTATTTAGTCACATTTGAATGTATACACTTAATCCCTTAAAGTTACATACTATACAACATTATAAATGTATTCACAATTAGCTACAAAAGCAATATAATTGGTCGACCATGAACACATCTTTATCAATGTAACTAAAAAAAAAAAAAAATCTTTCTTTTAAGCTCATGTCTTTTAAATTCAAATTAATCACTTGCCCAAATGTCCCATAAGGATAAATTATTTTATTTCTGTAAAAAAACATGCCAAAGTGGTAGCATTAATTTGTCACCTCAAAATATAGCCAAAAATACAAAGAGTACAATAGTAGGCTATTATAATTGTAATAAGCCCTAAGGATCTCAGACAATGAGGATGTAGGGATTAAACACTCATTTTCCTTATTAGTCACTTTCAAACACATGAGTATGAAATACATGCTATGGTGGTTTAACTTCACTTAGAGAGTGTATGTCAAATTACCAACATACAGACCTCAACTAAGAGCTCCATGCCAACAACTTGTTTGAGTTTCACATCTATGGTTCTCCTCAAACCTTTTATGTTAAAACTCAAGTCCGGTTCAAACAGGAAAATGTAATTGTGGACGATTACATTCAATTAAGATGTCATTTATTATAAACCTCGTCTTGATGCTTAATCAAGGTGACTCTCATTATCTTTGTTTACTTTTTACTCATTTATTATCATTAATATACCATGTCTCATCCCAACTCATAAACACATTGATTGGGGTAGTTGCTCGTGTGAGAAAGTCAACCTCTGCCTATTGACATACGTTTAAGAGCATATATGTATAAGTACCATTTACATATTCAATGATATGAATAACAAATACTCATCTCATTTAATCATTTACAGAGTATCTTATATCCAATCAATAATGATCCATGTCATATAATCAACATAAATTATAACCTATGTAGTCCTAATGACTTTACATGTACAGAAAACATGTATCTTGAAAATGGATTTTGTGAATGGATCAGCAACCATCTTAGGCGTAGGTAAATATTTCAAGATCATATCTCTTATAAAATTATTCTTGGTATCTATATGCTTAGTTCTTCCATGATATTTCAAGTCATTTACATAAGTGATGACAACTTGACTGTCACTATAGATTGTTGTTGGCCCAAAAAATCCTTGACTATTCCCAAGCTTTACAAAAATCTTCTCAACCATACAACTTCTTGTACTGTAATTGAACAGGCAATAAATTCAGTTTCCATGGTTAATAAAGCTATGCAAGTCTGTTTCTTGCTTCTCCATGAGATAACACCATTGTTAAGCAAGAACATATATCCAAATGTTAATTTGCGTTCATCTAAATCACCGACACAATCGACATCTGAATAACCCACCAAACACAATTCTTTGCCTTGATAACAAAGAGAATAGTCCTTAATGCCTTTTAGATACCTGAGAATTCTTTTTACTGCTTTCCAATGCATCATGCCAGGATTTGCTTGGTAACAACTAACCATCCCAACAGCATAGCAGATGTCCGATCTTGTGCACATCGTAGCATACATTAGACTCCCAACAACATTGGAGTAAGGAACATTACTCATTTTCTCTTTTCTTTTAGAGTTTTTGGACCCATTTCTTTACTTAGGTTTTCACCTCTTATAAATGGAGCATTAATGGGATTACAATCTAGTAAATTAAATCGTTCAAGAATTTTCTTAATATAGTGTTCTTGTGAAAGAGCCACTAGTCTATTAGAACGATTTCTATGAATCTTTACTTCAAGAATATAAGATGTTTCTCTCATATCTTTCATCTCAAAATTAGATGATAACCATTTTTTCATGGTTTGAACAAACTCCAAACCATTTCCAGTTATATGTATATCATCGACGTATAAAGATACTAAAGCATATTTATCTTTATGTTGTTTAATGTAAACATAATGGTCCTCATCAATCATTGTGAAATCGTACGAAGTTATTGCATAATGAAATCTCAAGTACCACTATCAGGAGGGTTACTCAAGGCCATAAATTGATCAATTTAACTTGCACACTTTGCTATCTTGGCCTTGGATAATGAAACCTACTGGTTGTTCCATATAGATTTCTTCATTCAATTCTCTATTAAGGAAAGTTTTCTTAACATCCATTTAGTGTAACTCTAAATCCAAATAAGCTACTATAAATAGAATGAGGTGAATTGAGGCAAACCTAACTACTAGAGAGAAGGTTTCCTCATAGTCTATACCCTCTTGTTGGGTATACCCTTTAGCAACTAATCAAGCTTTATAATTTTCAATGAGTCCATCCGTCTTTCATTTTATTTTAAGAACTCATTTTTTCCCAATAGTTTTTCAATCTGAAGGCAGATCAACCAAGTCCTGAACTTGATTCTTTCGCATTAACTCCAATTCCTCTTCCATTGCTCTTCTCCATTCATTCTTAGTTGGACAAGTAAGAGCCTCCTAAATTGACTTAGGCTCAACATCATCATATTGAGTAACAATATGAACTTCCCCTTCAATCTCAAATCATCGTCAAAGAATAATTTGTCAAGAACTTTTTCTCAACATCGACTATTTTACTATACTTGCTATAGGTACCAATTCACTCCCACTAGGTTCAAACATCAATTGTTGTTTGGGTGTAGATCTTATGTTAGGATGCATCATTTCATAAAGATGTAAATCCTTATCAATCTCACTTGTACGTGGGAAATTGTCCTCTAAGAATGTGGCATCTCGTGATTCTAATTCAATTACTGTTTCATCTTCATGCTCACCTATGAACACATATCCTTCGGAGTGTTCACTATATCTTATAAAAATACATTTCCTTCCTTTAGGACCTAATTTTCCATATTTATGAGAAGGATTGTGAATATAAGTCGTTGACCTCCATGGTCACAAATTGATAAGATCAAGCTTTCAATTATTTCATAACTCATATGAAGTAGATGCAATAGTCTTTAAGGGTACTCAATTAAGTACATAAGTAGCAGTAAAAAATGCATCTCCCCAATATGAAATGAGAAGAATTGTTTGAGCCATCATTGACCTAACCATGTCTAACAAAGTTCTACTCCTCTCTCAGCAACACCATTTTGTTGTGGAGTCCCTGGAATAGTTAGTTGTCTACTAATACCTTTTTCATCACATAAATCTTTAAATTGTTTTAATAGATATTCTCTACTCTAGTCTATTCTTAATGTTTTAATCTTTTTATCCAACTGATTTTCAACTAAATTAATGTAGCGTTTGAAGCAATCTAATACTTCTAACTTATGAGAAATCAGATAAACGTGATCGTAATGAGTAAAGTCATCTATAAATGTGATGAAATACAAGGCATCATGCCTTGCTCTAACACTCATAGGACCACAAATGTCAAAATGGATCAATTCCAATGGTATTTCAACTCTAGTTCCTTTTTCGAATAGTTTTCTTATTGTCTTACCAACTAGACAATATTTACAAGTTGGGATATCAATTTTAGTGAATTGACTGAGTAGATTTTCTCTAGCTAGTCTATTCATTCTTTCTTATCCAATATGCCTAAGTCTAGCATATCTATGATCACTTTATCACATGTATTTCTAGAAGTAGTTATCAACGAATAATAACTATCATTAGTATTAGACAATACACAATTATCAATGTCAAGAACCATAAAACTATTTAGAATAAATCTAGAACCATAGTATGTTGTTCCCAAATACAACTCCATTACTGAATCATGAAAATTCAAATTGAAACCTAAACCAAGAAGGACTAACATAAAGACCAAATTTCATCAAATATCCGAAACATAAAAAACATCATGCAGAAATAGGGTACATCATCTGCACAATTCCAATTCACATGTTCCAATACCCTTGACCTCAACTTTGGAGTTGTTTCCTACATAGATCCATCTTGAACCGAAACTAATTCGTTGAAACTCTACATATGCTCCTTAGTCTCTAGCTATATGGTTGGTGGCGACTAAGTTCACAACCACAAAGGAATAGATTCAGTTAACATTACACAACTAGAAACATAAGCATATGAGTTATTTGAATAGGACCATACCTATTTAGGCTCAGTCCACTCACAAGCGAAATGACCCTTGTTGCCACAATTATAGCATTTTAACTTGTTCTCATCCCTCTTAACACGCTTGAACTTCTTGCGTGCCCATGTTTTTCCTTTCTTTAAACCATCATCAGATTTCTTATTTTTCTTAAAGAATTTCCTATTATGCTTAAAGTTAGAAGTTTTGTGTGAACTAGATTCAGCTACATAAGCTTGTTCATTTGGCCTAGCACCCACAAGTCGCTGAGCTTCCAAAAGTCGCTCAGCTTCCAATTCAAGATGGCGAACTATATCATCAAAGGTCTTGACACTCTCATTATGTGTCATGTTCACCACCATGTGTTCCCAGTTCTTTGGTAGAGATGTGATGACTGCCTCAACTTGTTGCTTATTAGTGAGGACATGTCTAGATGTCTTAAGCTCTCTTATCATTCTTTTCATCTCCTTGAGATGTTGTTTCATTGTATGATTGGGTCACATCTTGTAATTTCCAAATTTCATTGCAAGTTATTTTAGCCTTGTAGCTGAAAGTCCACCATACTTTTCTTTTGGACCTTCCCACATCTCATGAGTAGTTTAGTATACCTCATACTCAATCAAGAGATCATCTTGCATACAACTTAACAACATAAACCGAACTAAAGAATTCTTTTTCTTCTAGGCCACATAAGCATCCTAATCTCCTCTATGTTGGGTAGAGTTCCCTTATTCAAGTTCTTACATGATATAATTCAGTGTTTTAAGAGTCTCTTGCTCTTCAAGGATATACCGAACCTTTCGATGCCAAATTTCATAATTATCACCATTTAGTTTCTCTCCCTTATTTAGTTCTACTATGATGTTCTTAGTTGCAATTGACATATTCAACTACATAGAGATATTGCACAAATCTTATTAGTTGGTACTTTTGCGAATATCAATACTCATACTTGCTCTAATTATCTTCTAATATGTAATAACCTTAATTGTAATAGAAACAACAATTCACTATGTTCTCAATCAGCTCCTATATACAATTTTAATTATTATGAATTAAAAATAATCTATGCTAGTATTACTATATATATATATATATATATATATTTAGGCAAGAAATTACATAAATTGCATTTAACCTAAAACTTCCCACTCCATGAAATGATATTGTACAACTAGCATGTGTTGACAACATATTTATAAATAACTGAAGTCATGTGAATAAAAAAAAATACTAATTCATCAATAAGATAAATATACATGTCATGTCTCGCATATCAAAATATATACATTTTATGTACAAAAAATAAAAGAAAATGTAATATATATATGAAAAACTAATCTCCTCCTTTGAAGCTAAAAGAAACAAGGTTTGGATTATACACAATGTCTTCTATAACTCTAGAAGTTGTTTTCAATAACCATAACCCTCTAAAATTTTTATGCCTGATAGAATTTGAAAAACTTGCACTTAACAAGTTAGGAGAAATAGAAAGCGTTGTTGTTCATCTAATGACATTCTTCACAAAGCATATTTGTCAATGTTCCTTAAAAAGAGCTACTAAGTCATCAAAAGAATTATTTGTGAAACCATGAGGCCCTTCTTGAACGAATTCTCATATATTTTCTAAAACTTTAGTCTTAGATTCTATCAACAACATTTGTAAAATTCGTTTTTTGTAACCTGATTAAAAAATATATTATACTTTCAAACTCTTGATCATATTAACCACATGATCCACGTGTTCATTTATAGAATGGTTAAGGTCCCTCTCATAATTCATGAGCATATCCAAAAAGGGTCAAAGTCCTCTACCCCTTAGTACTCTCCTAGTTCTCTTCATTCGAACCATTTCGCACCTTACCAAAATGATTTAATTTAATTTTAATGAGTAACATATACTTTAATTAAATATTTGAACAAATCAAAAATTTAATTATAAAGACACAATTATTATAAATAAAATAAAATAAAAAAGGCATATGTCTTTTATTGTCCCTCATTTTTATTATTATTATTATTATTTTATGAACAAATCAACATTCATCATTTGAAATAAACAATATAATACCAATAAATGGTATTCATATTACATTAAATGTTGGCACTTTAGTTGTAATAAGGGACTCCTTACATGGGAAAGACTCAAGTTTGAATCCAGTATTATTTATTTTATTATAATATCCAATTTTTATTTTATTATATATAATATCCAATTTCCAATGATTGGATATTATCTAAATTATCTACTAGTGGTATGGTAGGAGTGGACTTCTACAACAAGGTGGTATCTACAGCATTTGGTTCCATCATTTTTTTTTGTTTTTTTTTTATTTATTCTATATTATCCACTGTTAGATATCATACAATTTTCTCGTACATCCACTGCATCCACCATTTTTTTTTTTTATTGCATCCATCATTTGTTCACGGTATCCACCAATTTTTATTTTTTATTTTATTT
Source organism: Vitis rotundifolia (assembly GCA_030254885.1). Taxonomy (NCBI): domain Eukaryota; kingdom Viridiplantae; phylum Streptophyta; class Magnoliopsida; order Vitales; family Vitaceae; genus Vitis; species Vitis rotundifolia. The sequence continues at coordinate 6,947,884 of CM058162.1, read as the reverse complement.
ATGGAACATTTCTTTTTGAAAACAAAACAAAATAGGAAACAATGTTCTTTTTGGAAAGAAACAAAACAGGAAACAAACGAAAACATGCTTACACCAATGTTAAAAATCTTTGCATTATCTTTTGAAAAATCCAGGATCCAATAATAAATTATTTCACTGATCAAATTTTCACCTCAGGTCATGAATGGAACCATAGTCAAATTGGGAACCACTTTGTTTCACAGCACAAAAACTTTTCACCTACTCTTCAAAACTTTTATTCTTAAGTTCTCTCTGTCTTTCTTTTCAGAGAAAATAAAAAATGAGCCAAAAAGTTTAAGAGAGAGCGAGAGAGATATCATCTTTTTTTAGTGGGGTGGTTTCTGGGCAGTTTTTGGCAGTTCCAACTCCCAAGAACTACTCCCCCCAGATCTCTAATTTGTTGGATCGACTTGGGTCACCCCAGATCTTTGGATTACCTTTTGAAAAATCCAGAATCCAATAATAAATTGTTTCACTATTCAAATTTTCACCCTAGGTTGTAAATGGAACCACAGTTAAATCAGGAACCACTTCATTTCATAGTACAAAAACTTTTCACCTACTCTTCAGAGAACTTTTCTTAAGTTCTCTCTATCTTTCTTTTCGAGAAAACAAAAAATGAGCCAAAGAGTTTAACAGAGAACAAGAGAAAAATCATCTTTCTTTAGTGGGGTGGTTTCTAGGCGGTTTCTAGCTGTTTCAACTCCCAAAAACTGCTCCCCCAAATCCCTAATTTGTTGGATCAGGTTGGGTCACCCCAACTTGGGCACCCATCCAACTCCAACACCAACATTATTATTATTAGCTACCTTGGAGTTTCCCACTTCATTATATACTTTCTTGTTAATTGTTACGTAAAATTACTCAAAGAGATTCATTGTAGAAGCATTTTCATTTATAGTTGCTTGGAAATCTCAGGCTTTAAATTGATAGAAATCAAAATTAGTTTTGAAATTTTGGAATTCCTCTCAACCCCTTTTCCGTTTTCAACATTCTATGAAATTTCAACTTCATTCATGCAATGTTATATGAAAAAGCTGCAGAATCTGTTGTCATGTGATAGTAATCAGGCAAGAAGAAGAAAAATGAAAGAAAAATAGAAGTTCTCAATCTTAGAAGTCTCAGTAACATCTCATGAAGTAACTGTAGTGTAAGGTAGTATTTCAAAATGGAAATAGAACCTACAAAATATACTTTCGATGGTTCACGCTTCACATTCAAAAATAAATTACAAAAAGCTAGAAATAAAAAGAAAAGGACCTAAGGTGATGCAGTGGTAAGTAACACAGACTCATTCTACAATGATAGCATAGAAAATTTAGGAGAAAGGATGGGAGATGGCAGTTGGAAAACAAGGCATGGAAGATGAGGGAAATGGGCATTAATCTAGATTTCTTTTTTTTCTTTTTTCTTTTTTATGAGGATTGAGATCAAAATTGTGGCTGAATTTATCCCCCATGAAAGCACAGCAATGAGGAAACAGAAAGCCCACTGCATCCAGTTCAACTTCAAACAAAGTTCAGTAAACCCCAGCACATGCATGCCTGTGAATGGCACCAAAAACAGCCAATAGACATAGTTACCCAAGTCGAAAAAGGGATGGAAATGATTGAAGACCTGGCATAGAAGGAAACCGTTAAAAATCATTGCTTTTCTGACCTCCTGGTTCATGGGGTTCATGCCAGGTATATGGAGAGCTTCTCCCTTGAAATGAAACATCAGGAAAATGAAGACCTGGTAGGATACTTGTACCAGTATGTTTATCCTCATCAACTTGGTTATAATTGATTTGTTTCTCTTGCCAGCTTGATTGTTGCTTAGTTCCTTGTGTCGTAGCTTCATTACAAGCATCAGACCACCTAAAACCGCCAAAACCAGATTCAGATAAAGGACTTGCAAAATTGTTGTAGAGGATTCTCCTTTCAACTGCAGTGATCAGTAAAGCAGAAATGTTACTGATGATCTGAATCTGGATGAACTTCTGAATCTTCTTGTATTCTTGTCCACCAGACTCCAATATTGTGTTTAATGAACTGAAAGTGCTGCCTGAAGTGAGAACAATTCAGAAATCTCTCTGGCCATTTCTGTGCTCCAAGTTGCAACGGTGATCCCTACATCAGCTTCTTGCAAAACTGGTGCATCCCTTGTTGTCCATCCTCCAATGAATCCTACTACATTGTCTTTTTGCTTCAAGAACTTTATCATGAGAAGCTTATCCTCGGGGCACGAACTTCCCACCATGGTGATCTGATCAACTTTCTCCACCATTGCATCAGGGGACAGTTTCCTAAACTCCCGGGCTTAAAGTGCTGCCTCAGTTGAACCAGGACTAGATATTCCAAGCCCCCAAGCCATGGTTCTCAAGGTTGATAGCTTATCTTTGGACACCAGTTTGATGCTTCTCCCAGCAGTAGTGAGGGCCCTGACTGCTAATTTCATCTCTTCATGACACTGGTACTTAGCATTTTCGTCTTTGACATTTTCGGATTTTCCCTCCGAGAGAAAGAGAAATGGAATCTGTCTGGTCCACTCAAATTTATCTGTTTCTAGAAAGAAAGAAAGTGATATTTCTGCGGTCAGACCAACCCATCTCCACGTGGGATATTGATTTTACAACTACATTTTTATTTTTTTTTCCATTCAAAATCGTGGATTATGTTTGGTAAAATAAATTCAATGGTTTAAAATGATTTAATAGTTTAATCTAAATTATTAAACAAATTAAATATGCTTGATAAAATAAATTAAGTAAATTAGAACATTATTATGAAAATGAGAAGAGAAAGAAGTCGTAAAGGCATCCACCACGAATATTGTTGGGCCTCAGAGCACGACCGGTTATGGGCCTGATATATTAAATTCGATTATGGACCTTATGCTCTTAAAATTAGAATTATGGGCCGCTAGGGTTGACCCATTCAATGGATTTTAAAAAAATTGACCGTTAGACATTTGAATATAAACTCATTATTTCTAACCTTTCTCCTTCTTCCTTTTGATCCAAGAAACCCAGGTGAGTTGGGGCAAGAACTTTAAAAACCCATATTTCTCATTAAATGTCTTGTACTGATCTTGAGGGAAAATCCACCTTGTTTATTTAACTGAGGCTTCTTCGATGTTGTGTAAGTTGATTTATTTGTTAAATTCTTGTATTTTTTGTATTAGTTTCTTGCAATGTTAAGGAATTGAATAGACTGTGAGCCTTGGACTCAAAATTTTGGCCAAGTTCTTGTTGTTGATACAGCTTTAAGCCAAGTGATAATGTCCATATATTGATTGTGAGAGTGAAGTATACTTGAGTCTGAATATAAATTTCAGTGTTCTTGATTATTGCCGGTGATGTGAGATATTCCTGCTTGTCTTATATTGATTATATAATCTCTCGTTAAGTGTTTGTTAAATTTCCTCAAAGAGATTCATAGTTGAAGCATTTCCATTGATCCTTGATTGGAAATCTCAAGTTTTAAATTGATAAAAATCGTAGTTACTTAGTACCAAATTTGGAAGTACACTTCACCCCCCTTAGAATTTTGAGTTAATTCATGCTGTCTAATACTAAAATTTGCAGAATGTTATGTTATGACAAAGTTGAAGTAAAAGATCTCAATCTTAGAAGTCTCAGTAACATATCATATAACTATAGTGCTAAATATTATTTCAATCATGATTGAAACATTGTAAATATTATAGAATCTATTCATCATTCGAACATTAATGTTGTACTATTTGACCAAGTTACGTAGTATTGAGTCGTAACATTTACATAGAAGTTGGGAAGAGAAGGCTATACACAAAGATAATGGTCCTAAAGCAATGCACCCATAGGTAACCAAAACTGCATTCACATTAATAACACTGAAACTTTAGGAGAAAAGCTGGGCAATGGCTGGTTGGAAGAGAAGGTGTGGAAGATGAGGGTTCCAGGCTTTGGGCAAGAGGTATCAGCCTTGAGAACCCATTAGGCAAAACAGCTGATCCAAACTTCCATTTGATGAGGATTGAGATCAAAACCACAGCCAAATTTACCCCCCATGCAAGTGCAGCAATGAGGAAACAGAAAGCCCACTGCACCCTACTCAACTCCCCCCAAAGTTCAGTAACCACCACCACATGCAAGACTGTGAATGGCACCAAAAACAGCCAAAAGGGATACTTACCTGCCTTGAACAAGGAATGGACATAATTGAAGACCTGGCATAGGATAAAACCATTGAAAACCAGGGCTTTTCGGTCCATGGGATTTGTGCCATGGATAGCTGCTCCCTTGAACTGAAACACCAGCAAAACTATGGCTTGATAGGATACTTGTAGTGATATGTTTATCCACATCTCCTTGGTTATAATTGATGCATTTCTCTTGCCAGGTTGATTTTTCCTTAGTTCCTTGCATTGTGGCTTCATCCCAAGCAGCAGACCACCCAAAAGCCCCAAAATCAGATTTACATATAGGAATTGCACAATTGTTATTGAGGAGTCTCCCAAGCATATTATTTCAACAGCAGTGATTAGTAACACAGAAATGTTACTGATGAGCTGAATCTCAATGAACTTACCAATCTTGCGGTAGTCATGTCTACCATACTCCAATACTGGGATTAGTGAACTGAAACTCTTGTCTGAAGCAAGAACAATGTCAGAGATCTCGTTGGTCATTTCTGTGCTCCAGGTTCCAACTGTGATCCCTATATCAGCTTCTTTCAAAACCGGTGCATCTCTTCCTGTCCATCCTCCAATGTATGCTACTACATCCCCTTTTTCTTTCAAGGACTTTACCATGAGAAGCTTATCTTCAGGGAGAGAACTTCCCATTACGGTGACCTGATCAACTCTTTCCTTCCTTGCATCATATGTCAGTTCCCTGAACTCTTGGCCTTCAAGTATCCCATGATTGAACCAGGAGTAAATATTCCAAGCTCACAAGCCATGGTCCTTGAGGTTGATAGCTCATTCTCTGATACCAATTTGATTCTTATTCCAGCACTTTGGAAAGTCTTGACCACTGATTTCATCTCTTCCTGAAATTGGTACTTAACTCCCACTAGTGCTAATAAGATCAACCCATCCTCCTCAAGTTGTTCGACGTCTGTCTGCTTGTAAGCAAATGCAATGGGTTGGAGACCGTCATCCTGCATCTCTTTAATCACTTTCTCAAATTCACTTTTCTGATCTTCAATGCCATGAATTTCTCCTCTGCATTTGTAGTAATGTGAGCACATGTCCAAAATTGTTTTTGCATCTCCTTTCCAGTGCAAGTGCATAAGGTTCTCATCACTACCATTTTTTCTCAACACAACCCCTCTCCCTCTCCCTTCCTTGGTGGAACTTAGTTTTCCATAGTTGATAATGGTAAACTTCTGCTTCAGAAACTCTATATCCATTCCCCACTCTAATTTTGCCCATGAAATGAGAACATCATCTGTTGGGATAGTATGAATTTCAGGCACAAGAGCTGATGCACCAACTCCACTGCTCAGAGCCTCAGGCACTGCTGGAGACACTTCAGAATGGTTGTGATCATCTATAGCTTCTTGCCCCATCCAGAATCTGCTAACGTCCATCTTTTCATACAGTAGCCCTCCAGATGCATCTATGCAGATGACTCTGACAATACCCATGGTACCAGGGGCAGACAAATTTTGAGGGGTTACCTCACTGGATCCCCTTATCACATTCCAGTAGTTAAGGCAAATTGAAATTACAATCTTTACCCCATGCTGTAATCCAAACAGCAATGTAGGGATGATGGTTGCCAAAAGATTCATCTTTCCTCCCTTGTCCAATATCTGCTTCAAAAGCTTTATTGCCCACTCCACCCCAATAGCACCCTTGAGCGTTTGGACTACATTACTTTTGTTATTCTTCCAAAAGAAGAAAAGTATAAATTTAACCACAACACAGAATATCGCCATAAGTAGTGCAAAATTGCCTAACCAACCAAGAGGTTTGCCAATCCGGTCTTCTAGCAGTGCCTCCTTGTTCTGATCATCAATATCTGCATAAGGACTGGGCTTCTTGAGCCGAGCTTTGAACAGTAACTCCTTGTCCTGGTAATTGGTAACAGAGTTCATAAGCTTGCTGAATTCCATATTTGTACCAACAGAAGTGACCAGCATGCGACCATGCCCTTCAACTACCTTGGAACCATAGTATAGAAAAGGGTTCCCATTGCAGCTGATTTCTTTGTGTAATGCCCCATCCACCACCATCCTGTTACCACTCACCAACAAACCACCAGCCGGGATCAGATTGCTCTCACTCAAGCGGACTATGTCACCCTCCACAATATCACAGAGTCTGATCATTTGGGACTTTCCGCTTCTCACAACCTCTACTTCCACTCTGTTTCTCTTGTTTAGCCTCTTCTCCATCTTCCTTACACCAAAGAAGCTAGAGACTGACGGATAAGCCACCCGAATAAACCGGATAACAAGTATAGCAACCCCAATATGCCATCCTGTTTTGAGGCCTTCTTCTACCATCCCATGCAAGAGTGAACACAGCTTGAAAGAAGAGTAAGATTTTGTCCGTTTTTCGGCAAGCTCTGAGATTGAAGTGATGAATTTCATAGACCGTGATGGTGGTGTCCAAGTTTGCCGACTGCTGGCCTTCTGCAACTTTTCCAACACCCACATCAGAGCCCAAAATGGAGGCCACTTTTTCAGCTCCACCCAGCTCTTGCAGCCTCTTCAAGTCTTTCTTCTCCATAATCTCTGCAACTGCTTTCGGGTTCAAGCCTGCCAACTGATTCCCATCTTCCATAACCTTCTCTTCCACAACATCAGCATCGTCTTTTTTGGGCAGCAATTCTTCCAAATAGTCTCCATTTCGTTCAGAATCACCAGGTCTCAGCTGCGAAATCCTGTTCAACAGGAAATCCCTGTGTTGCCGCCAATTCAGCCAGTCTTCATTGAATAGGATACCACCTTCGTCTTCCCCTTGGAGATTATGTTGCTGTGAAATCATCAAATCCCTGTTGAATGGGATATCGATAACACAATCATCATCACTATCCAGGTCGTAATTCCCTTGGCACATGATCCTGACGATTACAAGCAGAGACCGCAGAGACAGAGAACGAATCGTCCGGGTAACCGGCAAGAACACCACAAACCCACAAGGAGCGTTTGTCACACAACACGAGACACGTCCTGCTCGCCTGAAACAATGGAGGTTTTCCGGCCGGTCGAACCTGAAAACCTTACCAGGAAGCAATAGTTGCCCACTATAGTTTCCTTGTTTGGTTAAACGTCTAAAAAATATATATATTCAAATGCTTTTACATGATTACGATGAAGAATTTGGTTTCCATCCACCACATCATCATGTTGACAACTTGACATGCCATATTTTTTCACTTGAAAATTGAGTTATGAGGATTACATCACCATGTTACATTTTTTTACGTATCTTTGGTCTTTGGTCTTTGGTGGTAGTAAAAGGATTGAGTATAGTAGTCGTTAGCATTTCTTATTAATTTTTTGATAAAGTGAATTTTTTTTTTTTTTATCCATGGTTTTTCATATTTAGGGTTTTTCACATAAATTTGTGTATTCTTATTCTATTTTATAATATATTGTCTATTCTCATTCTTTCATAACAATATATATAATATTTAAGTTTTTTAATTATAATATTATTAATAAATATTAATTTTATATTCAGAATTGAATTTCATGTGGATATCATTATTGTTGAACAATCAACGGTCCATTATCCCTTAACCATGAAATGGTGGAAGTCTTCGATGCAGTTGTCTTATTTTCTCTGGACTATTCATGGGAGAAAAGGAAAAAAAAACACAAAAGAACAAAAGAAAACAAGAAAATACTAAGCAATGAAATCTCTGCAAGCCCGCGTCAGCAGAATTTCTTAATTTTCTATGAACACGTACGCGTGCAAGTATGAGGTTTGACTTTGACCCATGCATTTCCCATGCTTTGCTTTCAGTTTCTCATTCATTTTCTATGCCAATAAACTGATTCTTCTTTACGTTATCCAGTCTCCCATATGCATCAATGCGGCGAAGAGAAGAAATCATGTATGGACTAGTTATGGTGATCTTGAATTGGCACAAAAATTCTTAATTGAGTTTTTTTATCGATCATTATCATGTTATCATGATATATTCCTATATATTTGTAAAATTCAATTATCGCTATATACATAAAAATCGATATTTGTATCTTTGGTCTTAAATTCCCTTACTTGAAAATGGATTATTTAAAACTAAAAATAGTTAAAAGAAGTTATTAAAGGAAAAATTAGAATAAATAAATAATATATATATTAAAAAAAAATGTTTCGAAAATATGATAATTTTTTTAAATAAATTTAATATAATTGTAGATGTTCTTTTACCCAGTGTTGGGATTTTGAATGAGATTCTTTTCATAATTATACATGCCAATTTTACCTTATAATTCATCTAATTTTCAATGAAATAAAATTCCTTAAATATTCGTATTTTCTCATTCGAAAATGAAAAGAACCAACCATAAAAATCATAAAACTTAGAGCATAAATAAATTTTAAAAATTCAACATTTTTTCACGCAAAAAAGAAAATAAATTAATAATGTCAATTACAATGAAACTTTTTTAATTAGAACTCTAAAATATTATTTGCACTCATCTAAACATCTAGTGGAATCAACCACCACATACTTCACTTACAAACGCATAAATATAAAATATACACAATAAAACAAGTATGAAATTAAATAATAATAATAATAATTTTTTTAAATCAAGTATAATTAGAAATCCTACTTATCATATTACCAATTTTTTTACCAAGGATATAATTAATTATTATAAAATTTTTATCACCCTAATAAATGCTGATATTTTGAGATATTTGAAAATGTGTTAAATTAATATAAGAAGAAATAAAATAATAAATATATGTAGACCCCGCATTTCTTTGCATGCATTCCCACTCAAATGGCGAGAGTTGCTTTTTTATTTGAAAAAAAAAATTGAAATTTGTTTTTAGAGCTGCCACTTATTCTTATTTTATTTTTAAAGGGAAAAACAAAATAAGAAAGAAAAACTTTAAATGTAACTCCTGAAGGAAAAACAGGTATGTAAAAAACTGAGTTTGAATCTAGGGGTCAAATTACCTATTGGGAAGGTACGGTGATAAGCCATAGCATCCCTCTAAACTCCTAAAAATTGGTCTCTACTAATTAGCTAAAACAAGTGTAGTAATTGATCGATTGATCATAGATATCAAATAATGATTAAGGGCATAAAGCCAAGTCATGCATGATAACAGATAAATAAATAAATATGATTAGTTAGTGGACAAGGACTAAATGCATGCATGTTAAAATAGAGTATAAATCAATCAATATCAATCACAGATGTGGGTCCCACCAATACCCAATTTATTTTAGCATGAATTAACTCTATAAATTCCAATGCTTGAAATTATAGAATTTTATTGAAATCCTGTGACTCCCGAAAGCTCATCTTCATGATTGAGGCTCACATATATAATTGATATTGATTGATTTATACCTTATTCTTACATGCATGTGATTATTTGATACTTGTCTACTAACCTTTGTCTCATATGAAAGCACATCATTATTCGCTGTTAAGGTATGCCTCATATTTGATCATATTTATTTATTTATTCGTTATCATGCATGACTTGTTTTATTATTTGATCATTATTTTGGTATCTATGATTAATCAATCCATTGTAAAACTTACCTTAACTAATTAGTAGAGACCTAATTTTTAAGGTTTAGAGGGGTATTACGGTCTATCACTGCATCTTCCCAATAAGTAACCTGACCTCTGAACCCAAATTCGATTTTTCACGAACTTGTTTTTTCTTTTAAAGTTACATTTAGGGTTTTCCTTTCTTATTTTATTTTTCACTTTAAAAATAAAACAAAAATAAATAATATACTTTAAAAACTTTTCAAAAAAAATTTTCTAATAAAAATTAAGTCTCATCATTCGACTGAGAACAGCATGCGAAGAAATGCAGAATCCACAAATCATACATGTTTTTAATATACAAAAATAAATGGATTTAATATTTATTCATATTAGGATATTAATAAAAATAAAAAATCTTACAAATTAACATTTAGTGTAACTTTTTTATAAAATATAATAACTCATATGTACTAAGCTGATATCTTTAAAAATTATTTTTTAAAATTTAAATAATAAAGAAAATTAATAATTAAATCTTAAAACTTCTTACATTACATAGAGAGAGAAGTCACAACTATTTTTTACTTTTAAAAATTCAAATTTCAAAATTTTATCCAAACCACACCTAAGCAATTCAAATATAATATGAAAGCGTAAAATCTATTTCATAATTATTTTATATGCGGATGACACCATTCGAAAAGATTTGAGACAAGAAAGACACTCAAATATACGTTGGTGATAAATTTTGAGCAGTGGATAAGACACAAGGAGCGCAGTCAAAAACCTGGGTGCCACACCCGCGACCGCGACCGCGACCGTGATTGGGATCTGTTCCTTGGTGGAAACATGATGATCCAGAGGGTGAATATCATTGAGCTCTGGGGGTAAGATGAAGCAGAAGCGGTTGAGGTACTGCATGGTGGTGGTGGTGGGGTTCAACGGCACGGGGTGGTGGTGGTGGACATGAATGGGGAAGGAGGGCTAGGAGAAATGAGGATGGTACTTGATATGGAAATGGGGTTCGGCCTTTTTGGAGGTGAATGGTGCTTTTATTCAACTGTGGTAGGTTGCACGGTTGAATTGTATGCCAAGAACGGGGCCCCCCCAGCCCCAGTTCTGATGTCATCCCCAGAAACGAAACTTCTATTTTTATCCCCCAAAATCTTCTTTCTGAGCCTTCCACACCATGCCTCATGTCTTCCACTCGCCATAGGACATGCCACCCTTAATACACTTGGTTTACCAACAAATATTGATTTTCTTCCCTTGTGTTATTTTTTCCTCTGTTCCTCTATAGCCATTTTTTGAGAGTTTTTTTAGTGCAAAAAAATGAGTGTTTGAAGATGCAAGCAACTTCTAATAGCTTTTATGTTGAACTCTCTCTACCCATTTCAATTTGATTTGTGCATGTTGTTTGAATTATTCTTAGCATACACTTGTCTAACACAAAATCCAATATAATCATTTCAACTTCTTCCGCGGTTATGTAAAAAACTATAAAAGTCAAACGCTACATCACATCATATCCTTTTTCAAAATTAAAATAAACATAATGAATTTGTCATATTTTTACTATAAATATTTTATTGGAAACGTGATACCATCTTATTGTTTTTTTCATGGATTCGTGACAAATTGTCTAAAATAATATCAACAATATTAATGTATTAGACGTACCATTTTTTTTAAAGGAAAAATTAAAAAGACTTGTCAATGATAAAATCATAATTACATTAAGATATGGACAAGGCGTTTGAAATTCTCAATCTTACAGGCAGAGGAATGTTAGGAAAGAATCCGGCATAAAATGCATGGCATCTAGATTGTTAGAATTGCTTCCACATAAGAACCTGAATCCTTCAAATTTGGAATTTCCATGTTTTCATATTACGTAGAAGAATGTGATCTCACTTAATATTTTTATAATATCAACTTAACCCGAACCTAATTTAATATTTTTATTATAATTATAGTACTTATTAGGTAAAAAAATTTATTACTCAAGTTGAGTTTGTGTTAAGTTTTATCAACTCGAACTCAATTTGAGTTGGACTCAAGTCAAAGTTCAGACAACCTGATCATAACCCAAAACTAATTCAAATCCAATTTAATATTTTTATAATAATTATAATGTTTATTATCCTATATTTAATATTCTTTTATATATATATATAATCAATCCAAGTTTAACTCTATTAATTCAAGTTCAATTAAGTATAAAAAAATGAGTTTAAATTAATATTGAATTGATTGTTTCTTAATTTAGGTTAAATTGGATTAACCATCTATTCAATGAACCTACCTAAGTTACAACACTAAAAGAGATAATAATTTTTTTTAATATTTACTATTTTTAATAATATTAGACTAAGAAATTTATTATTTTTTATTATTTATAATATTTTTAAATATTAAAACTTGAGTTTAATAGATTTTATGAGCTTGAAATATATATTTAACTTTTAAAATCTTATTTTATAATATAGTTTATATATTGTTTGATAATTCATCACAACCCATAGGAACCCGAGTTATCCGAGCGATATGAAATGGCGACTCCCCAGTCCATTGAGTCTCTCTCACCACTTCTCACTCCCGCCTTCTCCTTCCTTTGGTGAGTGGATCAGTCATGGGCCCGAAGCCCTTTAGCTCGACTGTTGGCCTCAAGATCTGTAATTGCAATATGGGCCCAAGGCCCAGAGTTTAAATTTTTTAACCGTTACGGTGATCTTTTGAGCAGTGTGCACAAGCTCATTGTTTCCCCCCTTTCTCCACATTGTTTCTAATCAAAGAAACCAAAATTTGAGGGAGCATTTTTACTTGGATTGAGCTTTGAGGAAAGGGTCGTTTTTAATTTATTTATTTATTTATTTTAAAAAACCACATTGCTTTTTTTTTTTTTTTTCTCGTATTTTTTCTAGCTACTTTTAATTTAATATTTATTTATTTTATCCATAGAAAAAAATAATAATTGAAATACTTATTTGCCTTATATTACAAATGAATATTAAAATTACTTTATTTTATAAGAATTTTTATTTCACAAGAATAAAAAAATTATTTATCTTTACCTCATACATAATTATAACTTTATTTATTTTTAGTAAGACTTAACTTAGAATTTAATTTCACATTAGTATAAATTAAATTTATAAAACTCTTACAAAATAAAAATAAGACGTTGTTTTTAGAAACAATACAAATTATTTCATTCAAACAAGTTTTTTGTTTTTTTTTGTTTTTCAAAACTATTTTTTAAAATATCTTACCAAACACTTTTTTTTTTTAATTATTTGCGAAAACTTAGTTTTCAAATAAAATAATAATAATAATAAATGATTTCATAAAGGTTTTTAACATATAAAAATAAATGAATTTGACCCTTAACAATATTAGATATTAATAAAAAACAAATAATTTAATTAAGGTTTTTTCTTTTATGAACTCACATCCAATATTATTGGAATCATATCAATCATTAAATCCAAAAAATTATTGGACCATGGTTTAATCGTCGGGCATATGATTTAATAATGGTTAAAATCATTATATTCAAATAATTTCATAAATATGTAATATTACTTTATAATTTTTTTTAATGGGACCCCATCCTTAAGTAGAGTAATGGGAATGAGGAATAATTTTATAAGCGAGGATGGGGAGCTAGCCAAGCCGGCCAAGCTTGTGCAGCAGGTCTTTTTTCATTCCGGGGAGCTCCTCTCGCTCCAAGGAAGAAAACGGCGGTCTCAGCGGGCTCACGGACTAGGATGGGAGCCACAGGACTTGAATTTCTGTGGCAGGCCAGAGACCAAAATGCTCTTATAGTCTAGTGACTGATAACCATGTTTATTTTGCAGAATCTTGCGTTTGGATCAAAACCCATTCATTAGCAGTATGTTTTTTACAAACTCATCCAGGTACTTTAGGCCACTCACAGGAACAGTATGTTTTTTACAAACTCGTCCAGGTACTTTAGGCCACTCGCAGGAATGGGAAAGAAGAGAATGAGGAGGAGAATGACTGGTCAATCTACCGAGTAGTGCAGGCTCCAACCATAAACGGAACTCAGGAGTTCGGTGCAGGCATCCCAGTATAAACAGCGCAATATGGTCATGGGACTTCGTGGGTCTCACACAGCTCAATGAACACACAGGCGGCCCAACTCCGACCATCAATAGATCGTCGCGATGCTGACGACCACGGTACTTACACCGACGTAGATGGTGACGGCGATGGTACTCACATAAACTTTGACGGCGATGACGATGGTGATGGTACTCACATAGACGCGGACGTCGACGGCGATGGTACTCATGTAGACTTCGAATGGAACGGTGATGGTGCTCACATCGACGGGGACGGCCACGACGATGTCGACGGCGATGGTACTCACGTAGACTTTGACGGGGACGGGGACGGTGATGGTACTCATATAGACGTCGACGGCCACGGTACTCACAAATACGCCAACGGCCTCGGTACTCACTCAAACGTCGACGGGGATGGGGACGGCCATACTACTCACACAGACGTCGATGACAACAGTACTCACAAAGACGTCAACGGCCGTCTGTGGTACTCCCGTAGACTTCGACGGCCATGGTACTCACAAGAACGTCGACGGCGACAGCGATGGTATTCACACAGACTTCGACGGTGACGACTATGGTACTCACATAGACGTCGACGGCGATGGTACTCACATAGATGTCGACAACCACGGTACGCACACAGACGTCGACGACCATGACACTCACAAGGACCATAAACAGCTAGGTCGACTTCCCAGAGGCTCCACTGAAGACGGTAGTTCACTACCATCTCGGGTGAATGCAACACTACCAAGCAGGCCATGGATAGCTGCAGCGGCCATCTTGCAGTCCGCTCTTGAAGGCACGCTGTCTCAAAAGACCACGTTTAATGGCCAATTAGTTGAACAAAACAAGGTGGACGACGGGCTGGCTCAGCAGACCAAACTTGACGCCAGATTAGCTGGGCAGATGACAGTTGCCTGCAGAGTGCTTGATCAGCCCACTGTTGTTAGTGGACTGGCTGAACAAACCACGGTTGATGCCAAGGCTTGTTCCCCCAGGAATTATAAGCGGCAGCCTGATGAAGTAGAGGTTGGTTTTGTGGTAGGAGTGTCCAATGATGGAGATTCTTCTCCGAGAATTACTTTGCCGTTGCAGCTTGACGAGGTTGCTATTCATTTGTCTATTCCGTCTCAATATGCGGTGGGCAATGGATCCTATAGCAACGATGATGGTGTGAATTCAGTTATTGGACAGCTCAAGTCGAAGGCAGTTCACTGCGTAATTTGTTCATTTGGTGCATCTAGCGGCCAAGTTGTGGTCGACTTGTCCAACATGAACACCTCATTCAAAAGTGAGGAGGGCCCCGGCATAAGCAAAAATTACGAGGAAGATGGACAGCACCTCCTACTCAACGCAATGGTTAAAATTGAGGATGAGGACTTGGATCCTCCGCCAGCTATTTTAGTCCAGGAGGAAGAAGTGCAGCAACTACAGACCGTTGCTATCTCCGAGATTCTTAAGGAAGAGAAAGACTGGAACGCTCAACTAGGGAGAAACAACTTGCCTGAAGATGAAGGGCAGCAACTATGGAAAGCTGTTGCTAAGATTGTAGAAAAGAAATTCTTGAATGCGCTGAGAAGATTGGGTGGAGCAGAACAAGTACTCTTGAATTTGGGTCCCCTCCTGGGAGCTAGAAAAGTTGCTGGAGATGGCCCAGAATTTTTGGAATGTGCCAAAACCCCTGTTTATGAAATAGGTAGCTTCTTTCTCCAAGCTTGCAAAAGGCGCACCAATGTCATACTCCTGCTCCTGGGTGCGTTGGTTCTTGCACTGGGGATGTGGGAAAAAGGCACCAAGAAAGGGTGGCACGATGGCTTTGGGATACTTATGGCCCTATCCTTAGTTCTCAGTTTTACTTCAGTTTCTAGATTCCGACATGCATGTCAGATGAAGAAGAGATTGATTGAGGAAAACGGATTACAGGTGGAGGTTATTAGAAGTGGACAGTCCCACTTGGTTCCCATCTGTGAGATTGGGGAGGACATGATAGTGCGCTTGAGGAAGGGTAGCCTGGTTCCTGCTGATGGTCTGCTGGTTGGTGGTAATAACTTAGTGTTGGATAGGATATTAGACAAAAATATCAGCTGTGGTCGGAATCCATTTCTCTATTCTGGTTCCAAGGTAATTCAGGGGGATGGCCTTATGTTGGTAACATCTGCTGGTAACGCTACAGACTTGGGCACGGCAATGAGTTTGGTGACTGATCATGCAGATGACAAGCTACTGGTTGAACCTCAGCTCAGAAAGCACAATCTTCATGCAAATATTAAGAATCTGACAAAGGAGGCATTGCTCGAAGGAAGGATCAACAAACCCATTGCTTTGGTAGACGATTCTGCACTCATTATTTCTATGCTATTACTTAGTCTTATTTTACTGTTACGCTCTTTAATTAGGAGAGACATTAATTACGCTGTATCACAGCAAGTAAAGGGAGAAGTTGGGGTAAAGGGGGTGATGGATAATTTGAAGGTACTCTTGAACTCGGAAGGGAAGGTCCGGATTTTGGCAGCTTTCCTCACTGCTGTTGTGATGGGATTACAGCATGGGATTCCTTTTGTGATTTCAGGTTGCCTCTCTTACTGGAATGAGAGAAGTGGATCCAGTAACATAACCCTGACCCCTAAAAGTTTATCAGCTTGTGGAACATTGGGCATTGTCACAGTCTTATGCATAGACATATCAGGTGGGATATTAACGAGTGAGAGAATGGAGGTTAACAGGTTCTGGATAGGTGAGGAAGATATAGCTGATGATCATGATGATGGCCATTCTGAAGTGTCCCCAGTGGTGCTTGAGGCTCTGAGCCGAGTAGTTGGTACGATGGGTCTTGTGCCTAGAATTCCTCTTACTTCAACAGATGATGCTCTAATTTGTTGGGCAAAGTCCAAACGGGGCTTCAAAATGGAGCTTCTGTAGCAAAGATCTGCAGCTGTCTGTGATGGAAAATTAAGTTCCAACAAGGAAGATAGTAGGGTTTTGTTAAGAAACAGTGGTGATGATGAAAACGTTTTGCACTTGCACTGGAAAGGAGATGCCAAGACCATATTGGACCTGTGCTCACGTTACTATGAATGTGGAGGTGAGATTCATGCCATTGAGAAACAGAAAAGCAAATTTGAGAAAGTGATTAAAGAAATGGAGGATAGCGGTCTCCAGCCCATTGCATTTGCTTACAAGCAGACAGAAGTCATAGAGCTTGAGGAGAATGGGTTAATCTTATTAGCTCTAGTGAGTGTTAAACAGTACTACTGTCAGGAGGAGATCAAATCAGTGACCTCGGGAGCCATAGCTAGGGAGCTGGGTTTGTTTAGTCCTGGTTCAGATGATGATGGTCAGACACTCAAAGGCCATGAGTTTAGAGAACTCAGCGATGATGTCAGGGCGGAAACAGCTGATCAGATCACCCTCCTGTGGAGTTCCCTCCCTACGGAGAAGCTTCTCATGGTAAAATCCTTGAAACAAAGAGGCCATGTTGTAGCATTCCTTGGAGGCTTAACCGCAAGGGATGCCCCAGTTCTGAAAGAAGCTGACATAGGGATCACGACAGGAAATTGGAGCACCCAACTGGCAGTAGAGATCTCTGACATCGATATAGGCAAGTCTCACTTCATTAATCCCAATTTTAGCCTCTGGCAAACTAACTTACCGCAGCATCCAGAAGTTCGTCCACATTCATGTCACCAGCAATCTTACCATCTTACTCACCACTGCAGTTGAATTAATATGCCTGGGAGAAACCTCAATCACCATTTTCCACTTGCTGTATTTGAATCTGATTTTGGGGATTATGGGCGGCTTCATGCTTGTAACGAAGCCCCGAAACCAGCAACTAGGTAGCATTGAACCAGGTAAGAGAAATGCATGGATTATCACAAAGGCAATGTGGGGAAACACATTGATCCAAATACTGTACCAGGTTGCTGTTTTGCTCATGTTTCAGTTCAAGGGAGAAGCTGTACCAGGCATGAAACACATCAATCAGAAGGTCAGAAAAGCCGTGATTTTTTTTTCTTTCATCCTCTACCAGGTGCCCAGTTATTTCAGCCCCGTACCAGTACCATTAATCCCAGAAAAGGGCAAAGTTTTATGACCTACACAACTATCGCTTTGTGGGTGTGGTGGGGGCTTTTACAGTCATGCAGGTGGTGGGAGCCACTGAATTTGGGGTGAGGTTGAACTGGGTGCACTTGGCTTTCTGTTCCCTCATCAGTCTCATCTCCTGGGTCATCCATTTGGCCACAGTATTCCTTTCACTCCTCAAAAGATGGGCTTCATGAATCTGCCTACAGAGTTATTCTGAGACCTCATGCATCTTCCCCTAATATATTAGATCTCTTTTCTGAAGTCTCAAACTTCCAACTGTGAGTACCATGCATTATCGCATTATTTATTCAAAACAACTTCCAAACTAGGCGGTGCCACCAAGGAACTACACTACACGTACGTCTGTGGATCCAAAGTAGGCGGCGCCACCAAGGAAGAGAGACGTAGGTGGGCATTAACCAAAGTAGTGAGGTACAAGGAATTGGAATTTAGGCAAGATGTGCCAAGAAAAGAAATGAAATTCACCAAAAACATAATAACAAAAGTGGTTGTTGTTTTTTCTCTTTTCATTTATTTGCTGTTTTTTTTTTTTCAAAATTTCACACTTCTAAATAGTTTCTAAATTATTCATAATTGTTTTTTACTATCTTTATAAGAAGTCTTTATCAAAATTCATATAAATCATAAGCCCTAAAATATATTCACTTAATACAAACATAATAATAATATCTTATTAAAAAAATACTAATAATAATATATTCACGTAATACAAACATAATAATAATAATAATAATAATAATGTTCACGTAATTATTTTATAAGTAAATAATATTTGTAAAAGTGTATCTCATATTAGATATGGATTAAAAAAAATATATTTTGGTTTTTATTTTGAAATTTTAAATTATTTTAATGAATTAGTATTAAAAATTGAAACTAATCTTGTTTTATACTCTTTTAGTCCGTTCACTATAAATAATAAATATTTTAAATGTTTAAACTTTATTTATTACTTTGTTGCTCATTCACTTTCATAATACTTCTTAATTTTTTTAAGTAATAATTTTTAATTAGATTACAATTATTTTCAATCAATCTGGAATCTTAAGGATAAATATATATTTAATTTTATGATAAGTGATCATATTCCCTCTTTTTTTTTTCTTCAAATTATATTATATTATATTATATTATTTTAGTTTTTAAAAAATAAAGTTATTTCCTTTTATTTTTTAACTTGATGTTATTAGACAAGCTTGAAAATTGAAAACATTTATTCCTTAATTTAAAATTTAAATGTAAAAGGGATAAAAAAATAGAAAAATTAATTAATTTCTTATTTTATAATTAATTGATATAAATTATTTTTTAATACAAAATTCAAGATTAAGATAAATATTTTTATTATTATTATTCCATTTAAAATAAAATAGTAGTTATTTATATACTAAAAGTTTTTATTTATTAATTATAAATAATAAAAAATAATGTAATTTGAAAAAAAAAATTGAGATGCATCTTCCATGCCCATAAAATAAATATTAAAAATGAAAAAAAGAAAAAAAATAGCAAAAAGCAAAAAAATTTACATTATATATAAATATGTAATATTTTACTTGAGTTCACATATAGAGTTTTACTTTTTAAAAATAATTAAGAACTATTTTTTAATACATTCCTTAACACATCTTCATTATTTAAAGATATTTTTTTTAAATAATATTAATTTAATTTTTATTACAAAAATATTGCATAAATATAATAAGAAAATAACAAAATTTCTTGGGTCAAAAAGTGGAAGATATTATTGTAACAATAATGCATGTTGTCCAAGATAATTTGAGTCCAACTTAGAATTTTTTTTTTCAAGATTTTCACTATGGTATAGAAGGTTCGAACATAATTAATGTTTTTTTACAGTCAAAGTCAAATATTTATTTATTAATTTTAAAATATATATTTTAGGAAGCTTCCTAACTTCCAAACATATATTCTTAAATTGGATATGGATTATGGACTAATAGGGTTGACCCATTCAATGGATTTTAAAAAATCCAAGAAGAAACCCAGGTGAGTTTGGACAGGAGCTTTAATGAGCTGTAAAAGGTGAAAGTGTCTGTGGTGCAACCCCTTTTGAATCTGAAATGGAAACCATGTTTCTGTCTTTTTTATTTATCTAGGGCTCTGGCTTTGATTCTTGGCTAAATTTGGCAAAATGCCGCCGGATTTGTCCAGCAACCGCCTCTCTCTATCCATTGCTTGGAAAACTGAAAATTTGTTCTTGGGCTCCCCATTGCACCATGGAATAGGTTGGGTCTCAAAATGAGAGCCTGCAACCTCAGAAGAGAGATCCCCACCAGCGAGGGGAAATATCATTGATCAGATTGTTTCCTAGAACAAGCACCTGAAGCAAACTTAGGGAGCTCATGCTGCAGATCAAAGGTGGAATTTGTCCGGACAGTTTATTTCCAGAGACTGAATAGTCAAAGGTTGACGATGGAGAAACTGGGAGTGATCCTTGCAGCATGTTAGAAGTAAAGTCTAAAATGCGCATCTTGGACCATGGAAGAACAGCTGGAAGTTTAAGCAGGTTTTGAGAAAGGTCCAGAAGCTCTAGCTCATGTTCCACAGCCACTTTGGAAATGGACCATGAATTTTGTTAGCAGAAAGGATGAGAACCTCCAGCTCATGTTGTTTATGTAGGAGTCCTTGCAAGAGTTCCTTGAATTTCGGGATTGGTCTTACACCTTTTTCTTCCGGAATCTTTATACTTCTTTCCTCAACATCATAGGGTTTTGGAAGAGAACTCCATGATAGTATAAACTAAAGGAGTGAGAGCAATAAATTCGAATAGATTGATGAAAGAAAAAAACACCTCAAAACCAAATAGAATGAGTGATTGTTGGTAGTTTTGAGGTGTTCTATTTAGTCTAGTCTAAACCTGCATTTTAACATCTGTTTTCACATGATTTCACAATGGCTAAAACACAGTAATGAAATGCTTTAACCACTCGTTAGGAAGAATGGCAATGGCTACATCACTCAAACAAGCTAGATACAATGACAAGCGACCAAAGTGAAGAAAAAGGTTCCCTATTGTAGCAAATAGGCCTAAGCCACGGGCTATCTGGTTAAATTAATGTAATATGTTTGCTAGTCCAAAAGCCCGGGCTACATCTGGGTTGAAACAATGTGAGAATCAGAAAAGAAAAAACAATGACGAAAAGATGATGAAGCAGAAATCATGGCGTGAAGGCATCCATCCCGAGTGCCTAAGATGTGAAGAAATGGAAATAAATGATATGTTGATCATGAAAGGTGAAAGAGCTTTCATGGCCAACCCCAAGCCCCATGAAAGGGCAGCAATGAGGAAACAGAAAGCCCACTGCACCCAGTTCAACCTCACCCAAATTTCGGCCACCAGCACCTGCACAGACACCGCTGCCCCCTCCGCAACCAGTAAGCAGCCCTTTTGCTTAACCCCATCAGACCATTTCTTCTCTAGGTCCATGGCATTGGCATAGTTGAAGACTTGGCACAGGGCGAAACTATTGAAAATCATGGCTTTAATAACCCTTCTGTTAATGCCCAGTATGGCTTCTCCCTTAAAGAGAAAAACCAGCAAAACAGAAGCCTGGTATAGTATTTGTGTCAAAATGTATAGCCACATGGCCTTGGTTATGACTGGTGCATTTCTGTTGCCTGCAGCTTGGAAGTTGCGTAGTTCCTGGCTTTGTGGCTCCATTATAAGCATCAGGCCACCTAGAATGGATGTAACCAGATTCACCCAAATCAACTGAATTAGGGTTATTGGAGATTCTCCTAAGGCCATTGTTGCAACTGAAGTTATCACTAAGCTGGAAACATTGACAGTGAGCTGAAGCTGGACGAACTTCTGAATGTTGTGGTAAGCCCATATTCCATACTTCCAGATTGGGATCAATGAAATGAAACTTTTGTATGAGCTGATGATAATGTCAGAGCTCTTTTTGGCCACCTCGGTGCTCTTTTCATCACTGATCCCTACATCGGATTCTTTCAGTACTAGTGCATCCCTTGCTGTTGAGCCTCCATAGAAGGCTACTACATGGCCATTCTCTTTGAGGCACTGTACCATGGAAAGCTTGTCCTTGGGGAGGAATTTTGCCATCACTTTGATCCCATTGGCAAGTCTTTTCAGTTCATCAGTGTTGTGGTTTCTGATGTCTTGGCCTTCAACTGCCCAACCGGTTGAACCGGGACTAATATATAATCCTAACTCACGAGCTCTATTAGTTAAGGCTGATAATCCATCATCCCCTGAAACCAATTTGACATCTACTCCTGCCATTTGAAAAGTCCTCACCACTTCCTTCATTTGCCCCAGAGAATCGGTCGCATCTTCTAACATCTCAGAAGCTTCTACTTCCCCTATTAGTCCTCCAGATAGGTCAATGCAGATGACTGTAACAAGGCCCATGCTGCCACAGGCTAATAAATTTTGGGGAACCACATCGTCCGTTGCCTTTTTCTCATTCCAGTACGCGAGTGAGATCGAGATCACAAAAGGCATCCCATGTTGTATCCCTATCACCACTGCCGCGAGAAAAGATGTCAAAATTCTGATCGTCCCTCGGGGTTTCAAGAGCATTCTCTCAAAAATCTTCAACACTCCTTGGACAGTGATTTCGCCCTTTATATTTGATGATCCA
Organism: Vitis rotundifolia; assembly: GCA_030254885.1. Classification (NCBI taxonomy): domain Eukaryota; kingdom Viridiplantae; phylum Streptophyta; class Magnoliopsida; order Vitales; family Vitaceae; genus Vitis; species Vitis rotundifolia. Next base: position 6,925,354 of record CM058162.1, on the reverse strand, counting down.
CCATCATGGTAGTCATGTTTCGGTGTAAGAAGCGCAGAAACAACACTAGAACAATAAGCAAAGCCAGACAGAGAGAAAAAAATTCAGCACAAGTATTGGGCTTGCTGATCCGAGCTTCTAGCAGGGCCTCCTTGAAGCTCACAACGTTACTGCCAACAGATGTTACTAGCATGTAGCCATCCCCCCCAACTACCATGGAACCCGAAAAAAGAAACGGATTCTGATGGCAGTCTATGTTTTTGTCTGAACGCCCATCCACCTCTATGCTACCATAGACCAACAAACCATCAGCTGGAACTGTTTGGTCTTTCTGCAGGCACAACAAGTCGCCTTTCACGATGCCATAGATGGGGACAGTTTCACGCTGCCCGCTTCGTATTACTGTCACTTCAATTCTTCTCTCGTTTAACATGTTCTTATCCTGCTTTCTTGCTTGGCGAAAGCTAGAACCTGAGTTCACAGTGACGATGAATAATGCAGTGAGAAATGTAGCAGCCCCATCATGCCACCCGCTTTTGGGGCTTTTTTCTACCATCTCAAATACAAGAGAAAAAAAAGCCGAGATGATTAGGAGGAAGATTGTATAACTGTTGCAAGCTCTGACGAAGAAGCCTGGAAAATCTTTGGCAAGAACTTGTTTCTTGTAGGTGACTCTGGATTCTCCAAACCCTGTATTCTTTCCGGACTCCAAATTAGAACCAAAAGCCAAGGCCAGTCTCTCAGCCCCACCAAATTCTCGCAGCCAATTCAGGTTTTTCTCTTCGAAAATCCGAGCAATAGTCCTTTGTAGTTCCTCATCCTCTGCGTTATCAGACTGAACGTCAATGGCTGAATGAGTCTGAGCAGACTCAGACTGCAGCAGTGGCACCATTGAGAAGGGTGAAGGAGCCTCATCACCAGTACTATAAATCTTCTTGGGTTCAATGGCCAATTGAGACTGAGAAGACGAAGCTGATCTACTGAGCTGAGACTGCAGCCGCTGAAACACAGAAGGAGATCCATTATCAGTAGAAGTGTTCTTCAGATCAAGGGTCAAATTAGACCCAGTTGATGAAGGCTGCAGCACTGGAAACATTGAAGCAAGTCCATTATCAGTTGATGGCCGCCCAGGGACGCCCATATCTGAATGAGACCCTGCAGATGAAGCTCCATTGGGTTCTTCAGACTGTAGCAATGGCACTGTTGACGAAGGTGAAGGAGCTCCATGGTCACCGATATTAGTCCTCTTAGAGTCAATGGCGAATTGGGACCGAGCAGATGAAGCTCTACTGAGCTGAGACTGCAGCCGCTGAAACACTGAAGGAGATCCATTATCAGTAGAAGTTTGCTTAGAGAATTCCAGTACTGGAGCTCTATTTTCAGTAGACGTCTCCTTTGAGTCCACGCCCAAATGAGAGGGTGCCGACGAATCCCCATTAAGTTGTTCAGAGTCTTCAGACCGCAGCAATGGCACTGCCGACGACAGGGAAGGAACTCCATTATCATTATAAGTCTGCATAGATCTTGCAGAAGAAGCTCTACTCAGCTGTTGAGACTGCAACAATGGAGCCACTGACAGCAAAGGGGGCCCATTTGGGATAGAAGCCTTCTGACACAGTGCTAGGAATCTTCTCACGATCCGATCCCGGCGCCAAAGCCGGTGATATTTTCTGTTAGATGTGTGCATGATTAGAATTCCAGCTTGAATCTGTTCCCCATCACCACCACCGTCACAGCTACGCTGCTTATGGCGTTCCCCCGACATCACAGGCGGGCCCAGAAGGAGCCAAAAAGGCAAAGGAATATTCTGAAAACAGCTCCAAAAACACACAAATCAAATTTTGTTTCTTTAATTTTCAGCACTCTAATATCCTCTTTCTTGTGGGATCCTTCGTTGCCGGAAACAATGGAGGTTTTCCGGCTAACTTAAACACAACCAGAAAGCTAAAGCTGTGTTGAATCTCTTGGGTTGAGAGGAGCAAGACGGGCTCCAAATTTATACACCATCTGAGGAAGAATCCTCGAACTTGCACAGAAATTATCCCGAAATTTACCCAGCGTAAATTAAAAAATGCCGGGACGCGTAATATGCATCAGAGGGAGAGACATCAAATGGAAACCAATATCTAAATTGCGGAGATATCTAAACTGGTGTCAAATCAAGTCTTCCATCTACGTTAAATTACCAATTTTTTTTTAAAACTTAAATTTAGAAAATTTGGATTCAATATACAATGGAAAGAGGTTTTATAACTTCATGTTGATGGCTGGACTCACTCACCTGCTATTCTAGATTGAAAATTTTTTAGTTATTTTTGTAAATTTTATATGACTAACTTAACAAATAATTATAGGAATATGAAAATAGATCAAAAATAAAATAAAGTTACACATGTCCCTCAAATTCCCTGCTTTCAAAATGGTTTGTCAAATAATCACATTTTCAAAAAAAAAAAAAAACCATCAAATTCATAAGAAAAAATGTGTTTCAATTATTTAAAAATATCTTTTGTTGTTTAAAACAAAAAACATATTTGATATATTTATGTTTACTATAAATAATTAAAATAGTTTTAAGAATTTATTTTAAAAATAAACTATTTTTACGAACAATTTTAGGTTTTCTAATTATTATTTATATAATTTTTTGAATTATAATTAAAAATATGAGAAATATTTAAAATTTTATATTATTCACACTTATTTTTCATATTGAAATAACATATATTTGTTTTTTGAAAAATTATAATTATTCTTAAAAAAATTTTAAAAAAATGTTGTAAAATATTTGATAAATAGAAAAATTTTAAAAATTAATAGTATAATAAAAATATAAAACTCCAGTATTTAACGGAATACTTTTTTTCTGTTTCTAAAATAAAAAATAATAATAATAATTTTTATTTAAGATTAAAAAAAAAAAAAAAATCCTTACCAATTTAAGTATTTAACAAAAACATATCTTAATTGTTTTTGTTTGCTTTCACTTATTTTTTTAGAGTCATTTTAAAAAACAATTACATAAATATGAAAAATAATTAAAAATAAAATATTATAAAAATTATTTTTTAAAAAAATATTTGAAAATATAAGATTAAGAACATTTCAAGCGTCAAAACCAAATTTTGTTATTAAAAACATAAGAAAACAGTTTTTAAAAACCATTGGCAACAAAATTGCTTTCATTCCTAAATGGATTCTAAGTTTCATTTGAATATACATTTTTTGTTTTCTATTTTTAAAATAAAAAAATTATATTAATTTTAATATGAGATAGAACAACACTCACAAATTTACAATGTCAAATAAAAAAAATTACCACCTAGAATTTAAATTTTTTAAAATAATAGTTTATAAAGAGTTATATAACAGGTTTCACATTTTTTATAAAAGTTTCTGATTTTAAAAATAAAAAATAGAAAAAATATATCCAAACTAACATTAAATTAATAATTTTTTTTTTTATATATATATAATTCAAAAATTTTATACTTGATCTTAATATTTACATCCGGTGATATTATTCATATTCTGAATATTATTTTAATTGCTTTACTTTTATTTGGGGATACTCTTTGTATTCTAATAATTCTTTTCAAACTTTTATTGACACTTTTTAGCATTAAATATATTTTTGTATATTTTCCTATTTTTATTTTATATAAACTAAAAGAAATTTGTATTAAGTAATTAATATTATTTTTAATAAATTTCATTTATTATATTAAAATAATATCATTATTAATATTATTGATACCACACTTGAATTAGCATTCATTCATTCATTTTTTATGCACATTTGGATGGTGTTTTTATTACAAAGAAAGAAAATTAGAACATAAATAAAAAAAATTTAATACTTATTAAATAATTATTTTTAAAATTAATTAGTTTTTGTCTAACTTAATAAATAAAAAATAAAAAAATAAAAAATAAAAAAAGGAAAAACAGTATTTATAAACTTTTGATAAAAAAAATATTTTTTTTGTTCTATTCTAAAAACATGTTTGTTAAAAGCATCCTTTATTATTTTTCATAATATTACGAAAAATGAAAATAGGCAACAAGAAAAATAAGAACACACAAATTTATATAAAAAATTATACAATTACTCATTTCTCTTTTCTTATACTAATTTTTTATACAGTGGATTTTGCTCGATTTGTCCCATTTAAAGTTTTTTTTTCCACAATATTCTTATTTTTCTTATCATCTATTTTCGTTTTTCATTATACATAGAAAATTGAAAAGTGTTTTTAAGAATTATTCTTAAAACATTAAAACCTTAAAAAAGGAATCTAGTTAGTTTCCTCCACATTTCGTGTTAGTTTCCACTCCATTTCCAGTTAGTTTCCTCTTCATTTCCAGTTAGTTTCTAACAATAACAGTGCATTTTCCTCCAAAACCCGACTTTCAAATCCTTAAGGCCACGTCTCAAATAGAGAATTTTCCTACACCCCAAACAGCCCTTTTTGTTTTCGCCCAAACATATGCCTTTTTCTAAATTTTAAAATAAAAAACATAATCAAAATATAAACATCGACCCCAATCTATCACACGCGGATTTGTAAAGAGTCAATGGAGGCGGCTCCAAAACGTCTTAAAGGGATAAACACAAGGCGTTGGCTTGGATGATGAAGATGGAGTCATGGACCAAAAGCTTTTCTAAGTCAGATGGTATACCAAAGATGAGCATGAATTTTTGAAACCCGTCTAGTAAAAAAATGGTTTTGAGAATCATTTTTAAAAATAGTTTTATGATATGTTTTGAAATAAAAATTTGGTTATAACTTCCAAAATGTTAACCACATGTTTTTTACACGGTTTAATACACTTTACCCTATCAACCTATGGCATGTTTTGCACATTACTTTCTCAGGTTTGAAATACTATGCCTTTTGTTGGATGACGTTAGTTTGAATTGATGAAAATATCATGTGTTGTGCACGTGATTTAATAAATAAGGTCATATTTCTAAATTAAATCACAAAAATAAAACTCAACTCTCCTCTTTCTTCTTCTTAGTTTTTCCTGAAATCCTAAATCCTCAAAACACCCACCATATTTACAAAACAATCAAATATATGCAAAACAATTAAAAGAAAATTGAAAGTTGAAGAATATTAATTGCAATGCTCCTGATTGATTTTTTTTATTCTTTAATGTTTATTAGATTTTTGAATAACTTCTTCTCATATGATTCTTGATAAACTATGAACTCAAATATGTTTTACTATGAAGATTTACAATTGATCACGTGCCTAACAAAGGATGCCCAAAAAACGATCAAAAAGACAAACAATAGGATTTCATTTATCCTTTTCCTTTTTCCTTCGGTTTCCCAACAACCAAGCAAAGCAGAATAACATAAAATAGGAAAACCCCTTTGCCCCAAAACAAAACCACCCAAAAAAATGATGAAAATGATAAATAAGTTTCATTATCTTTTCCTTTAGTTTCCTAGCAACCAAATAGAGCAAAGGGGCATTAAAAAAAAAAAATGAAAACCCCCATTTGCTTCAAAATAAAACCGCCTAGGAAAATAATAAAAAAAACAAATAACATAATTTCATTTATCCCTTCTCTTTTCCTTTAGTTTCCCAACAATCAAATCGAGCAAAAAGGGTATAAAAAACGGAAACCCCCTTTGCTTGAAAACAAAACCTAATCAAGGAGCCAGAAAAAAGGATCCTAACAATGAGTAAAAAAATAAATTAATAGGAATTTCATGAAAGGAAATGAAAAGCAAAAGAAACCTAGACTTGCTTGAAAGAGGCCATGACTTGAGAATTGAGATTGGCTTGTGGGTGTACGAGGATTTAGGGTTTCAGGAGAAGAACAATGAGGAAGGAGAACTCTATTTTAGTTTTTCAATTTATAAATTTGCCCTTATTTATTAAGTCACGAGCATAATGCATGGCATTTCTATCTATTCAAACTAATACTGTCTAACCAAAAAGACATTTTGTTCTATTTTAAACCTAAGGGATCATGTGCAAAACACACAATAAGTTGCAGGGTAAAATGTATTAAACTCTTTTTATATTTTTAAATAGTTCTTAAAATTGAAATATTTTATTTTCAATTGCTCTTTATATTTTCTTTACATTTGCATAATTAAAATTTTAAAATATAAAATAAATAAAAACAATTAATCATAGTTTTTAGAATAAGTTCTCAAAAAATAATTTTGTGTCAAAAAATTATTAAATATGTTTTTCAATCTTGAAAAAGTTGGTATTTCTTATGAGGTGGTCCATCTTGTCATTTAAGTTTTTATATTAATTATGGTTTAATAAATAAATAATATTTGTTAAAATTTTACTGCTCGAATTTGAGAAAATGTTGATAACTAACTGTAATAGAAAGTGGGATAATTAGCATATTTAAAAAGTAAAAAACTAATCCTTTCTCTACCTTGAGTCTTTTCTCCTCACTAAAAAAACATTTGTGTAGTTTGCTCTTATATTTGATTTTTCTTTTGATAAATCTCTCATAAATCAAGTAAATTTATTCTTAATTTTTTCTTATGAGAATTATATTGTTTTACGATTTTCGGGTATTATGATTTATGCAAAAGTTAAAAAAAATTTATTTTGCATTATGAGAATTGAATAAATTACTAACAGAAAATAGTTTTTTGTTTTTAATAATAGAAAAATGTTTTTAAAAACGGTTTCAAACCCACTCTATGAAATCTCCACTAATTCAAAATATAAAATTAGAAATTTAAGTTAACAAGAAGAAAATTCTTACACATAAAAGACACATCTGATAATATTTTTTGGTATTCAATCACACTATTCATAATCTAATTACTTTTTTTATATCATAATTATCTTATTTTTATTCAATCATCAACTCTTAATTGTAATTTTCTTAATTTTAATAATATTTTTCGCATTATTATGGTATTCTTAGGCTTTTATACATGTTCAAATAAGAGTAAAAAGATATTTAAAATGATATAGAAATATATCATTTTGAGATTAACAAGTTTTCATTGATTTAAAAAGAAACCCGCTATATATATAATATCTGGAACTTTTCACTTTTTTGACATAATATATTTATTGCATTTGAAGCTTATAAAATATTTATATATTAAAAGCATCAAATAATTTCCAATCTAAAAATAATAATTTATTTTCTATTTTTAGTATTAAATGTGGAATGGATATAAAAAAACTTTTTACGAAAAGAGTTTTTTTTCATAAAGGGTCATATTTTATGTTTGAAAAAAGAGAGTTATTTCTGAAAATGAAGGACTATTTTGTCTTTTCTTAATTAATTAATATAACTATTAATTAATTTCTAAAAGTCATTTCAGTAGTAGGCATTATTCACATTACTATTGGAAAAATAATCACACATGGGCCAAGAGTGTTGTCGGGCCGACCAGTAATGAGGCCCAGGCTCTATAATTCAATTATGGGCCTCAAGCCCTTAATTTTGAATATGGGCCGATAGGGTAGACCCATTCAATGGATTTCAAAATTTGATCGTTGGAGAGCATTTCAATGTAAGCTCATTGTTTCCCCCATTTCTCCTCGTTCTTCCTCATCCAACAAACCCAGGGCTGTAAGACCCTTTTTGAGTTTGGACAGAGCTTTAAAAACCCATGTATTCTCATCAAATTTCTTTGTATTAGTCTTGAGGGAAACTCCATTTTGCGCATTGGATTGAGGAGTCTTAAGGAGATTCAAGTGGTTCATCATCAAAGAGGCTGAGGAGTTTTGAAGAGCATTGAAGGCTTCTTCAAGGCTATGTGGGTTGATTTATCTGTTAAATTCTTGTATTTTTATTTTATTTTTATTTTTTGTATTAGTTTCTCGCAGTGATGTTAAGGGATTGAATCCTAGCTAGTTGAATTGGTTGTGAGCCTTGTACTCTTAAGTTGTTTGTTGAAGAATTTTGCCAAATTCTTGTTGTTGATTCAGTTTCCAGTGAACTGATATAGTGCCTATACTGATTAGTGAATTGTTACTGAAAAATTCCTTGGGAGTGAATGCAAACTTAAGGACATACCATTATAGATTTTGGTGGTGTTGGTTATTGCTTGTGATCATATGGGATCTTTTATTTACCTTGCATTTCCAGCTGTTAAAAATCTTCGGATTACTTTTTGAAAAATCCAGGATCCAATAATAAATTGTATCACCGTTCAAATTTCACCTCATATCATGAATGGAACCACAGTCAAATCAGGAACCACTTCGTTCACAACACAAAAACATTTCACCTACTCTTAAGAGAACTTTTCTTCCCAAGTTCTCTTTGTCTTTCTTTTAAGAGAAAATAAAAAATGAGCCAAAGAGTTTGAGAGAGAGACAAAGACAGGGAAATTATCTTCTTCTTTTTTTTAATTTATATATTTAGTGGGGTGGTTTTTGGACAGTTTCTAACAGTTCCAACTCCTAGAAACTGCTTCCCCCAAATCTTTGATTTGTTGGATCAAGTTGGGTTAGCCCGACTTGGGCACCCACCCAATTCCAACATCTCCCACTTACACAAGATGGGTTGATACAACTGATCAATAATCATCCAAGTCCATTATCTTAGCTTTTGAAGGTGATTCATACAGGTAAATGGGTCGCATGACCATGAGAACACATCTACAATTTGGGAGCTTATAAAGTCATGTACCTGTTAGGAATACATAATAGTTTAACCCCAAAATTATAAGTAAACAATTAATTTTAAGTGTATAGTTTGCAATATAACTGATCGACCGTGAATACTTCTTTATCAATGTAACTAAAAAAAAATCTTTATTTTAAGCACATGTCTTTTAAATTCAAATTAATCACTTGCCCAATATGTCCCATAAGGATAAATTATTTTATTTCCATCGAAAACATACCAAAGTAGTAGTATTAATTTATCACCTCAAAACATAACCAAAAACACAAAGAGTACAATAGTGGGCTATTATAATTATAATAAGCCTTAAGGATCTCACACAGTGAGAATATAGGGATTAATTACTCACTTTCCTTATTAGTCACTTTCAAATAAATGAGTATGAAATACATGTTATGGTAGTTTTGCTTCACTTAGAAAGTGTATGTCAAATTACCACTATATGGACCTCAACTAAAAAAGTTTCATACCAACAGCTTGTTTGAGTTTCACATCTATGGTTCTCCTCAAACCTTTTATGTTAAAACTCAAGTCTGGTTCAAACATAAGAATGTAATTGTGGGCGATTACATTCGATCAAGATATCATTTATTATAAACCTCGGCTTGATGCTTAATCAAGGTGACTCTCATTATCTTTGTATACTTTTTACTCATTTATCATCATTAGTATATCATGTCTCATCCCAAATCATAAACACATTGATTAAGGCAGTTGCTTGTGTGAGAGAGTCAACCTCTACCTGTTGACATACATTTAAGAGGATATATGTATAAGTACCATTTACATATTCAATGACATGAATAACAAATACTCCTCTCATTTGATCATTTATAGAGTATCTTATATTCAATCAATAATGATCCATGTCATATAATCAACATAAATTATAACCTACGTAGTCCTAATGACTTTACATGTACAGAAAACATGTATCTCGAAAGTGGATTTTGTGAATGGATCAGCAACCATCTCACGTGTAGGTAAATATTTCAAGATCACATCCTTTGGTAAAATGATATCTCTTATAAAATTATTCTTGGTATCTATATACTTAGTTTTTTCATGATATTTCGAGTCATTTACATAAGCGGTAGTGGCTTGACTATCACTATAGACTGTTGTTGGCCCAAAAACATCCTTGACTATTCCCAAGCTTTGCAAAAATCTTCTCAACCTTACAACTTCTTGTATTACAACTGAACAGGCAATAAATTCAGTTTCCATGGTTAATAAAGCTATACAAGTCTATTTCTTGATTCTCCATGAGATAGCACCATTGTTAAGTAAGAATATATATATATTCAAATGTTGATTTGTGTTCAACTAGATCACCTGCCCAATCAGCATCTGAATAACCCACCAAATGCAATTCTTTGCCTTGATAACAAAAGGAACAGTCCTTAATGTCTTTTAGTTACTTAAGAATTCTTTTTACTGTTTTCCAATGCATTATGCCAGGATTTGCTTAGTAACAACTAACCATCCTAACAGCATAGTAGATGGCCGATCTTGTGCACATCGTAGCATACATTAGACTCCTAACAACATTGGAGTAGGGAACATTACTCATTTTTCTCTTTTCTTTTGGAGTTTTTGAACTCATTTCTTTGCTTAGGTTTTCACCTCTTGTAAATAGAGTGTCAATGGGATTGCAATCTTGCAAATTAAATCGTTCAAGGATTTTCTTAATATAGTGTTCTTGTGAAAGAGCCACTAGCCTATTAAAATAATCTCTATAGATATGTACTCCAAGAATATAAGATGTTTCTCTCATATATTTCATCTCAAAAGTAGATGATGACCATATTTTCATGGTTTGAACAAACTCCAAATCATTTCCAACTGTAAGTATATTATTGACGTATAAAAATAACAACACATATTTATCTTTATGTTGTTTAACATAAACATAATGGTCCTCATCAATCATTATGAAATCATACGAAGTTATTGCACAATGAAATCTCAAGTACCACTATCTGGAGGATTGCTTAAGGCCATAAATTAATCAATTTAACCTGCACATTTTGCTATTTTCGCTTTGGATAATGAAACCTACTAGTTGTTCCATATAGATTTCTTCATTCAATTCTCTATAAAGAAAAGTTGTCTTAAAATCCATTTGGTGTAGCTTTAAATCCAAATAAGCTATTATAGCTAGAATAAGGCAAATTGAGGCCAACTTAACTACTGGAGAAAAGGTTTCCTCATAGTCTATACCTTCTTGTTGGGTATACCCTTTAGCAACTAATCAAGCTTTATAATTTTCAATGATCCATCTATCTTTCGTTTTATTTGAAAAACCCATTTGTTCCCAATAGTTTTTCAATCTGAAGGCAAACCAACCAAGTCCTAGACTTGATTCTTTCGTATTGACTCCAATTCCTCTTCCATTGCTTTTCTCCATTCATTCCTAATTAGACAAGTAAGAGCCTCTTGAACTGACTTAGGCTTAGCATCATCATAGTGAGTAATAATATGAACTTCCCCTTCAATCTCAAATCATCGTCAAAGAATAATTTGTCGAAAACTTTTTATCAACATCGACTTTTTTATTGTACTTACTATAGGTACTAGTTCACTCCTACTAGGTTCAAACATCAATTGTTGTTTGGGTGTAGATCTTATGTCAAGATCAATCATTTCATAAAGATGTAAATCCCTATCAATCTCACTCATACGTGGGAAATTGTCCTCTAAGAAAGTGACATCTCGTGATTCTAATTCAATTACTATTCCATCTTCATGCTCACCTATGAACACATATCCTTTGGAGTGTTCACTATATCTTATAAAAATACATTTCCTTCCTCTAGGACTTAATTTTCCATATTTATGAGAAGGATTGTGAATATAAGTTATTGACTTCCATAGTCGCAAATTGCTAAGATCAGGCTTTCGATTATTTCATAACTCATACGGAGTAGATGCAACAATCTTTAAGGGTACATACTGATTAAGTACATAAGTAGCAATCAACAATGCATCTCCCCAATATGAAATGGGAAGATTTTTTTAAGCCATCATTGACCTAACCATGTCTAATAACATTATATTCCTCTTCTCAGCAGCACCATTTTGTTGTAGAGTCCCTGGAATAGTCAACTATCTATTAATACTCTTTTCATCACATAAATCTTTAAATTGTTTTGATAGATATTCTCTATCTCAATTTGTTTTTAATGTTTTAATCCTTTTATCCAACTGATTCTCAACTAAATTAATGTAGCATCTGAAGCAATCTAATGCTTCTGACTTATGAGAAATCAAATAAACATGACAGTAATAAGTAAAGTCATCTATAAATGTGATGAAATACAAGGCGTCATGCCTTGCTCTAACACTCATAGGACCATAGATGTTAGAATGGATCAACTGCAAGGATATTTCAGCTCTAGTTCCTTTTTTAAATGGTTTTCTTATTGTCTTACCTACTAGATAATATTCACAAGCTAATAGATTTTCTCTAGCTAGTATATTCATTCTTTCTTGTCCAATATGCCTAAGTCTAGCATGTCCTATAATCACATTACCACATGTATTTCTAGAAGTAGTCATTAATAAATAATAACTATCATTAGTATTAGACAATACACAATTATCAATGTCAAGAACCATAAAACTATTTACAATAAATCCAAAACCATAGTATGTTGTTCCCAAATACAACTCCATTACTGAATCATGAAAATTCAAATTGAAACCTAAACCAAAAAGGACTAACACAAAAACCAAATTTCGTTAATATCTGGAGCATAAAGAACATTGTGTAGGAATAGGGTACATCCTCTGCACAATTCCAATTTACATGTTCCAATACCCTTGACCTCAACTTTGGAGTTGTTTCCTACATAAATCTATCTTGTACCGAAATTAAGTTGCTGAAACTCTACATATGCTCTTTGGTCTCTAGCTATATGGTTAGTGGCGGCTGAGTCTATAGTCGACAAAAGAATAAATTCAGTTAACATTACACAACTAGAAACATAAGCACATGAGTTATTTAAACAGGACCATACATGTTTAGGCTCAGTGCACTCACAAGCGAAATGACCCTTGTTGCCTCAATCGTAGCCTTTTAACTTGCTCTTGTCCCTCTTAACATGCTTGAAATTCTTGTGTGCCCTTGTTTTTCCTTTTTTTGAAGCATCATCAGATTTCTTATTTTTCTTAAAAAAATTGCTATTATGCTTAAAGCTGAAAGTTTTGCGTGAACTAGATTTAGCTACATAAGCTTGTTCATTAGGCCCAGCACCCATAAGTCGCTTGGCTTCCAATTTAAGATGGCGAACTATATCATCAAAGGTCTTGACACTCTCATTATGTGTCATGTTCACCACCATGTGTTCCTGGCTCTTTGGTAGAAATTTGATAACTGCCTCAACTTGTTGCTCATGAATGAGAACATGTCCGGATGTCTTAAGTTTTCTCATCATTATTTTCATCTCCTTGAGATGTTTCGTTGTATGGTTCGGTCGCATCTTGTAATTTCCAAATTTCATTACAAGTTATCTCAGCCTTGTAGTTGAAAGTCCACCATACTTTTCTTTCAGACCTTCCCACATCTCATGAGTAGTTTGGTATGCCTCATACTCAATCAAGAGATCATCTCACATACAACTTAACAACGTAATGTGAGCTAAAGAATTATTTTTCTTCTAGGCCATATAAGCTTCCCGATCTCTTCTATGTTGGGCAGAGTTCCCTTTTTAGGTTCTTACATGATATGATTCAATGTTTTAAGAGTCTCTTGCTTTTCAAGGATATACCGACCCTTTTGATGCCAAATCTCATGATTATCACCATTCAGTTTTTCACCCTTATTTAGTTCTACTATGATGTTCTTAGTTGCAATCGACATATTCAACTACATAGAGATATTATACAAATCTTATTAGTTGGTACTTTTGGGAATATCGATACTCATACTTGCTCTAATTATCTTCTAATATGTAATAACCTTAATTGTAATAGAAACGACAATTCACTATGTTCCCAATCAACTCCTATATACAATTTTAAATATTACGAATTAGAAATAATCCATGCAATTATTACTATATATATAAATAAATATATATATACATATATATATATATATATATATATATATATGTATATATATATTTAGGCAAGAAATTACATAAATTTCCTTTAACCTAAAACTTTCCACTCCATGAAATAATATTGTACAACTAGCATGTGTTGACAATATATCTATAAAGAACTGAAGTCATGTGAATAAAAAAAATACTAATTCATCAATAAGATAAATATACATGTCATGTCTCACATATCAAAATATTTACATTTTATGTACAAAACATAAAAGAAAATCTAATAGATAGAAGAAAAACTAATTTTCTCCCTTGAAGCTAAAAGGAAAAATGTTGGATTATACACAATGTCTTCTGTAACTTTAAAAGTTGTTTTCAATAACCATAACCCTCTAAGATTTTTGTGTCTGATAGAATTTGAAAAACTTGCACTTAACAAGTTAGGAAAAATAGAAAGCATTATCATTCATCTAATGGCATTCTTCACACAAACATGTTTGTCAATGTTCCTTAAAAAAAGCTACTAAGTCATGAAAAGACTTATTTGTGAAACCATGAGGCCCTTCTTGAACGAATTCTCATATATTTTCTAAAACTTTAATCTCAAGTTCTGTCAACAACATTTGTAAAATTCGCTTTTTATAACCTAACTGAAAAATATATTCTACTTCCAAACTCTTGATCATATTAACCACACGATCCACATGTTCACTTATAAAATGGTTAGGGTCCCTCTCATAATTCATAAGCGTATCCAAAAACAACCAAGGTCTTCTATCCCTTGGTACTCTCCTAGTTCTCTTCATTCGCACAATCTCGCACCTGACCAAAAGAATTTAATTTAATTTTAATGAGTAACATATACTCATACTTTAATTAAATATTTGAACAAATCAAAAATTTAATTAGAAGAACACAATTATTTAAAAAAAAAAAAACATGTGTCTTTTATTGTCCCTCATTTTACTATTATTATTATTATTATTTTATGAACAAATCAACATTCATCATTTAAAATAAACAATATAATACCAGTAAATGGTATTTATGTCACATTAAGTGTTGGTACTTTGGTGATAATAAGGGACTTCTTACATAGGAAAGACTCAAGTTTGAATCTTGGGTGTGGCATCATTTTTCAAAAAAAATTATACTTCTACAGGATACCAATGGTATGGTAGGGGTATACTTCTACAATAGGGTGGTATCTACGGGATTGCAGTGTCATCCCATCATTTTTTTTTATTATTATTCAATATTATCCATTGTTGGATATCATACAATTTTCTTGTGCATCTACCATTTTTTTTTTTACTGCATCCATATCCACCATTTTTTATTTTTTATTTTATTTATGGGAACACTTCTTTCTAAAAACAAATCAAAACAGGAAACAATGTTCTTTTTGGAAAGAAAACAGAACAAGAAACAACCGAGAACACGTTTATACCAATGTTAAAAATCTTCACATTACCTTTTGAAAAATCCAGGATCCAATAATAAATTATTTCACCGATCGAATTTTCACCTCAAGTCGTGAATGGAATCACAGTCAAATCAGGAACCACTTTGTTTCACAACACAAACTTTTCACTTACTCTTCAAAGAACTTTTCTTTTTAAGTTCTCTCTGTCTTTTTTTTCAGAGAAAATAAAAAACTTGTCAAAGAGTTTAAGAGAAAGTGAGAGAGAGATCATCTTTCTTGAGTGGGGTGGTTTTTGGGCAGTTTCTAGAAGTCAAATTTTCACCTTAGGTCGTGCATGGAATCACAATCAAATCAAGAACCACTTTGTTTCATAACACAAAAACCTTTCACCTGCTCTTCAAAGAACTTTTCTTTTTAAGTTCTCTTTATTTTTTTTTTTCAGAGAAAATAAAAAACGAGTCAAAGAGTTTAAGAGAGAGCAAGCGAGAGAGAGATCATCTTTCTCCTATGGGGGGCTTTTCTCCACGTGTCCTTCCCAAACTCAAGACCCTTTGGCCAACTAGGGCAGACATATAATCCATCCGGGATCACTCCGTCTGGACCAAGATAAGCTCTATCTGGTACCAAAAATGAGAAGTTTTCTTTCTTCCACAATGCCAAACGGAATGGATAGACCAAGCCAATTGACCTTTCAGATGGGCTCACAATGCTAAATAGAATGGATAGATCAAGGCAACTGGACCTTCCAAACGGGCAAATCAATCTAGGCAAGTCCTCAAAATTTCTGACATGCGTGACTAACCACGCCTGATGTTTGAGCGACAGACTAGAAGTCATTTACACTATAACCGAACTTCTCTGTTGTACCAAAATACTTAACCTTCTTACGTAGCAACTCTGATCAAGAAAAACTAGAGAAATAGTCACTACAGCTTTTGTAGTACTCCAAGTATCATCCTCAAGGACTGGCTTATGGAAATTGTCAATACTAGAATAAATGAATTCTTTTGTTTAAATCCTAAAGTGAAAAACACTATGAGAATAATGTGAAACTAAGTAAAAGAAATTAAATTAATAACAAAATAGACATTGATTTTAAATTCAATTGATTCAAGTTTTGGGCTTTTTACAATCCAACCTAGGACATAGAAATTAGAGAAAACAAGGGTCTTTTAAGTAATATGATCTTAGGGTTTTAGGATCCTTGGCCGCTCGTGATCAAGTTGAGTTCTATAACTCAAAATTACATCTGAAACCTAATTTTTCCTTTTTAAAACAGATTCTTAAAACCATCAAATGAATGAGATTGATTATCAGTTTAAGATTTGGATTTTTAACCATTCCCACTCCTTATAGCTTTGTTTTGAGGTAAATAACGATAGGAAAAAACGAGGATAACTAATAATCAAGAATTACCAAGAATCACTAATATCGGGTAATAATCCACCGTATCATTCCCTAAACTAACTCACAAGGATAGGATAAAAAAATAATAATAATGAATTGTCACCCAACCAATAATTAATCTCATTGTTATAATAACTCATTGTCCCTATAGGTTTCCTAGCCCTTAGGTTTTCATGCTTTAAGCCCCAAGTTGGCTCTTAACCTCTCATGGGGGTGATGTCACATTCACAATCCATAATAGGATAAAAATCCATAATATAAATCAAAATAACCTAAAACAATATATTTAATAAAGAAGAAAAAGAAAACAAACCAAAGTTCTCGTCTTCTTCCACCTTTAATGTCAAACTCTCCGAAAAAAAATCAAAGATCCCTAAAATCTAGAACTAAGAGAGTTTATATAATATCATCAATTACCTAACATGTGGCACCCTCTCATTGGCCACTTATTACAAAAATAATTACCTAAAAATGATTAAAAAATAATAAAATGGTGATTTATAGTCGGGACAGATGGAATGCCCTAGATGCAATTCTCGAGTTAGAGGAGGTGAAACATCAAAGTGGCAGTGGTTGAATTCGAAATTGGTGTCATTTCGAAGTGGATTTCGAATTCATAAGTTAAATTTCGAAATGATTTCAAAATGACCCTTTAACTTTGTGCAGTTATTTTCAAATGGTCATAACTTCTTCATTTCAGCTTCGATTTGCACACTATTTAAAGTGTTGGACTTCTAACTTCCCAAGCTTCAAAACGATATATATTATGTATAAAATAGACTCCGAAAAGTGTTCTAAATTTGTCCTCAAAGTCAAAGCATATATTACCATCAGATTTTTGAGTTCTAAATTTCCTTGCAGCTGAATCTTGCTTCATACCTCATTTCCCATATTTTCTTGCCTTCTTTCTTACTCCATAATGGTCATTTCTCATATTTCAAACTCATGATATCCTCATTTTATCTTTCCTCATGGTTTATGAGTCCTGACTCACTTATTTCCTCATTTAACCCTTTCTTGATCTTTCAAAATTTAAAGTGATTCAACTTGCACTATTTTCTTCCCTTGAACCTGAAATAAGTCTCCAAAGTACAAATTAAACTCATGGCTAGGGTCTTAGCATCGATTTAGGTTAAGTTGGGTGATTTGAATGTCCTTTAGTGCACAAATCATATTGAATATGTGTCATTAGAGCACATATTTTGGCTCTAATCACACCCAAAAGTCAATGTCAAACAATTGTTACACATAATCCTAGACATTGGCAAACTAAATGGACAATCAGCTACACGGTCCGAGATTTTGGCACAATACTCAGCAAATGGCACCAATCAGCAGCCCTTACTTGATGTGATTGCCCAATCCATGCAACAGTGACGACGTTAACTGTCCTATCAAGGCTCGATTTCCGCCCAAAGCGCAATCATCATTACAAGAAAAGTTAGAGTGCATAATCAGTGTTATAATGACGGTGTCATCAGCTCTATATAAACCCCTCAAGAAGCATGAACAAGGTACACATGCTCATTCTCTCCCACAAAAATAGTTAGAGCTATCCTCATTGATTTCTAACTTAAGCTTCGGAGGGGCATGCCCGGACCACCTGTCTGGACATCCTTCTGTGCAAGGAAGAAATCCGTCTAACTCCAATGAAGCTGAATGGACCTGAATCCATTTGGCTCAACACCAACATTACCCAAGTCGAAAAAGGGATGGAAATGATTAAAGACCTGGCATAGAAGGAAACCATTAAAAATCATGGCTTTTCTGACCTCCTGGTTCATGGGGTTCATGCCAGGTATATGGAGAGCTTCTCCATTGAAATGAAACACCAGGAAAATGAAGACCTGGTAGGATACTTGTACCAGTATGTTTATCCTCATCAACTTGGTTATAATTGATTTGTTTTTCTTGCCAGCTTGATCGTTGCTTAGTTCCTCATGTCGTAGCTTCATTACAAGCATCAGACCACCTAAAACCGCCAAAACCAGATTCAGATAAAGGACTTGCAAAATTGTTGTGGAGGATTCTCCCAAACATATTGTTTCAACTGAAGTGATCAGTAAAGCAGAAATGTTACTGATGATCTGAATCTGGATGAACTTCTGAATCTTCTTGTATTCTTGTCCACCAGACTCCAATATTGTGTTTAATGAACTGAAAGTGCTGCCTGAAGTGAGAACAATATCACAAATCTCTCTGGTCATTTCTGTGCTCCAAGTTGCAATGGTGATCCCTACATCAGCTTCTTGCAAAACTGGTGCATCCCTTGTTGTCCATCCTCCAATGAATCCTACTACATTGTCATTTTGCTTCAAGGACTTTATCATGAGAAGCTTATCCTCGGGGCACGAACTTCCCACCATGGTGCTCTGATCAACTTCCTCCACCATTGCATCAGAGGACAGTTTCCTAAACTCCTGGGCTTCAAGTGTCGCCTCGGTTGAACCAGGACTAGATATTCCAAGCCCCCAAGCCATGGTTCTCAAGGTTGATAGCTTATCTTTGGACACCAGTTTGGTGCTTCTCCCAGCACTAGTGAGGGCCCTGACTGCTAATTTCATCTCTTCATGACACTGATCACATGTGAAAGAAAAGTCTTCGAATCAGTGGGTGTTTGGTAAAATAAATTCAATGATTTAAAATGATTTAATAATTTAATCTAAATTATTAAACAAATTAAATATTCTTGATAAAATAAATTAAGTAAATTAGAACATTATTATGAAAATGAGAAGAGAAAGAAGTCGTCAAGGCATCCACCAAGAATATTGTTGGGCCTCAGATCACGACCGGTTATGGGCCTGACATATTAAATTCGATTATGGGCCTTAAGCTCTTAAAATAAGAATTATGGGCCGCTAGGGTTGACCCATTCAATGGATTTTAAAAAAATTGACCGTTGGACAGCATTCGAATATAAACTCATTATTTCTAACCTTTCTCCTTCTTCCTTCTGATCCAAGAAACCCAGGTGAGTTGGGGCAAGAACTTTAAAAACCCATATTTCTCATTAAATGTCTTGTACTGATCTTGAGGGAAAATCCACCTTGTTTATTTAACTGAGGCTTCTTCGATGTTGTGTAAGTTGATTTATTTGTTAAATTCTTGTACTTTTTGTATTAGTTTCTTGCAATGTTGTTAAGGAATTGAATAGACTATGAGCCTTGGACTCAAAATTTTGGCCAAGTTCTTGTTGTTGATACAGCTTTAAGCCAAGTGATAATGCCCATATATTGATTGTGAGAGTGAAGTATACTTGAGTCTGAACCATTATAAATTTCAGTGTTCTTGATTATTGCCGGTGATGTGAGATATTCCTGCTTGTCTTATATTAATTATATAATCTCTCGTTAAGTGTTTGTTAAATTTCCTCAAAGAGATTCATAGTTGAAGCATTTCCATTGATGCTTGATTGGAAATCTCAAGTTTTAAATTGATAAAAATCATAGTTACTTAGTACCAAATTTGGAAGTACACTTCACCCTCCTTAGAGGTAATTCATGCTGTCTAATACTAAAATTTTCAGAATGTTATGTTACGACAAAGTTGAAGTAAAAGATCTCAATCTTAGAAGTCTCAGTAACATATCATATAACTATAGTGCTAAATATTATTTCAATCATGTTTGAAACATCATAAATATTATAGAATCTATTCATCATTCGAACATTAATGTCATACTATTTTGACCAAGTTACATAGTATTGAGTCGTAACATTTACATAGAAGTTGGGAAGAGAAGGCTATACACAAAGATAATGGTCCTAAAGCAATGCACCCATAGGTAACTGAAATTGCATTCACATTAACAACACTGAAACTTTAGGAGAAAAGCTGGGCAATGTCTGGTTGGAAGAGAAGGTGTGGAAGATGAGGGTTCCAGGCTTTGGGCAAGAGGTATCAGCCTTGAAAACCCATTAGGCAAAACAGCTTATCTGAACTGCCATTTGATGAGGATTGAGATCAAAACCGCAGCCAAATTTACCCCCCATGAAAGTGCAGCAATGAGGAAACAGAAAGCCCACTGCACCCTACTCAACTCCCCCCAAAGTTCAGTAACCACCACCACATGCAAGACTGTGAATGGCACCAAAATCAGCCAAAAGGGGTACTTACCTGCCTTGAACAAGGGATGGACATGATTGAAGACCTGGCATAGGATAAAACCATTGAAAACCATGGCTTTTCGGTCCATGGGATTTCTGCCATGGATAGCTGCTCCCTTGAACTGAAACACCAGCAAAACTATGGCCTGATAGGATACTTGTAGTGATATGTTTAGCCACATCTCCTCGGTTATAATTGATGCATTTCTCTTGCCAGGTTGACTGTTCCTTAGTTCCTTGCATTGTGGCTTCATTCCAAGCAGCAGACCACCCAAAAGCCCCAAAATCAGATTTACATATAGGAATTGCACAATTGTTATTGAGGAGTCTCCCAAGCATATTGTTTCAACAGCAGTGATCAGTAACACAGAAATGTTACTGATGAGCTGAATCTCAATGAACTTACCAATCTTGTGGTAATCATGTCTACCATACTCCAATACTGGGATTAGTGAACTGAAACTCTTGTCTGAAGCAAGAACAATGTCAGAGATCTTGTTGGTCATTTCTGTGCTCCAGGTTCCAACTGTGATCCCTATATCAGCTTCTTTCAAAACCGGTGCATCTCTTCCTGTCCATCCTCCAATGTATGCTACTACATCCCCTTTTTCTTTCAAGGACTTTACCATGAGAAGCTTATCTTCAGGGAGAGAACTTCCCATTACGGTGACCTGATCAACTCTTTCCTTCCTTGCATCATATGTCAGTTCCCTGAACTCTTGGCCTTCAAGTATCCCTGAACCAGGAGTAAATATTCCAAGCTCACAAGCCATGGCCCTTGAGGTTGATAGCTCATTCTCTGATACCAATTTGATTCTTATTCCAGCACTTTGGAAAGTCTTGACCGACTGATTTCATCTCTTCCTGAAATTGGTACTTAACTCCTACTAGTGCTAATAAGATCAACCCATCCTCATCAAGTTGTTCGACGTCTGTCTGCTTGTAAGCAAATGCAATGGGTTGGAGACCGTCATCCTGCATCTCTTTAATCACTTTCTCAAATTCACTTTTCTGATCTTCAATGCCATGAATTTCACCTCTGCATTTGTGGTAATGTGAACACATGTCCAAAATTGTTTTTGCATCTCCTTTCCAGTGCAAGTGCATAATGTTCTCATTACTACCATTTTTTCTCAACACAACCCCTCTCCCTTCCTTGGTGGAACTTAGTTTTCCATAGTTGATAATGGTAAACCTCTGCTTCAGAAACTCTATATTCATTCCCCACTCTATTTCTGCCCATGAAATGAGAACATCATCTGTTGGGATAGTATGAATTTCAGGCACAAGAGCTGATGCAGCAACTCCACTGCTCAGAGCCTCAGGCACTGCTGGGGACACTTCAGAATGGTTGTGATCATCTATAGCTTCTTGCCCCATCCAGAATCTGCTAACGTCCATCTTCTCATACAGTAGCCCTCCAGATGCATCTATGCAAATGACGGTGACAATACCCATGGTACCAGGGGCAGACAAATTTTGAGGGGTTACCTCACTGGATCCCCTTATCACATTCCAGTAGTTAAGACAAATTGAAATTACAATCTTTACCCCATGCTGTAATCCAAACAGCAATGTAGGGATGATGGTTGCCAAAAGATTCATCTTTCCTCCCTTGTCCAATATCTGCTTCAAAAGCTTTATTGCCCACTCCACCCCAATAGCACCCTTTAGCGTTTGGACTACATTACTTTTGTTATTCTTCCAAAAGAAGAAAAGTATAAATTTAACCACAACACAGAATATCGGCATAAGTAGTGCAAAATTGCCTAACCAACCAAGAGGTTTGCCAATCCGGTCTTCTAGCAGTGCCTCCTTGTTCTGATCATCAATATCTGCATAAGGACTGGGCTTCTTGAGCCGAGCTTTGAACAGTAACTCCTTGTCCTGGTAATTGGTAACAGAGCTCATAAGCTTGCTCAGTTCCATATCTGTACCAACAGAAGTGACCAGCATGCGACCATGCCCTTCAACTACCTTGGAACCATAGTATAGAAAAGGGTTCCCATTGCAGCTGATTTCTTTGTGTAATGCACCATCCACCGCCATCCTGTTACCACTCACCAACAAACCATCAGCCGGAATCAGATTGCCCTCACTCAAGCGGACTATGTCGCCCTCCACAGTATCACAGAGTCTGATCATTTGGGACTTTCCGCTTCTCACAACCTCTACTTCCACTCTGTTTCTCTTGTTTAACCTCTTCTCCATCTTCCTTGCACCAAAGAAGCTAGAGACTGAAGGATAAGCCACCCGAATAAACCAGATAACAAGTATGGCAACCCCAATATGCCACCCTGTTTTGAGGCCTTCTTCTACCATCCCACATGCAAGAGTGAACACAGCTTGAAAGAATAGTAAGATTTTGTCCGTTTTTCGGCAAGCTTTGAGGATGAAGTGATGAATTTCATAGACCGTGATAGTGGTGTCCAAGTTTGCCGACTGCTGGCCTTCTGCAACTTTTCCAACACCCACATCAGAGCCCAAAATGGAGGCCACTTTTTCAGCTCCACCCAGCTCTTGCAGCCTCTTCAAGTCTTTCTTCTCCATAATCTCTGCAACTGCTTTCGGGTTCAAACCTGCCAGCTGATTCCCATCTTCCATAACCTTCTCTTCCACAACATCAGCATCGTCTTTTTTGGGTAGCAACTCTTCCAAATAGTCTCCATTTTGTTCAGAATCACCAGTTCTCAGCTGCGAAATCCTGTTCAACAGGAAATCCTTGTGTTGCCGCCAATTCAGCCAGTCTTCATTGAATAGGATACCAAAGAAACCTTCGTCTTCCTCTTGGATGTTATGTTGCTGTGAAATCATCAAATCCCCGTTGCATGGGATATCGATAACACAATCATCATCACTATCCAGGTCGTAATTCCCTTGGCACATGATCCTGACGATTACAAGCAGAGATCGCAGAGACAGAGAACAATCGTCCGGGTAACCGGCAAGAACACCACAAACCCACGAGGAGCGTTTGTCACACAACACGAGACACGTCCTGCTCGCCGGAAACAATGGAGGTTTTCCGGCCGGTCGAACCTGAAAACCTTACAGGAAGCAATAGTTGCCCGCAATAGTATCCTTGTTTGGTTAAACGGCTAAAAAATATATATATTCAAATGTTTTTTCTTGATTACAATGAAGAATTTGGTTTCCATCCGCCACATCATCATGTTGACGTGCCATATTTTTTCACTTGAAAATTGTGTCATGAGTCATGAGGATCACCATGTTACATTTTAAATTCCTTCACTTGAAAATGGATTATTTAAAACTAAAAATAGTTAAAAGAAGTTATTAAAGGAAAAATTAGAAAAAATATATTTATATTTGGTTATTCTAAACTTGTTAAGTGAGACCTAAAATCAACTTAAATAGAAAATAATTTTAAAAATTTTAAAAATAAATTTACTAAAAATAGTTTTTTATAAACTGTTTCGAAAAATATGATAATTTTTTAAAATAAATTTATTATAATTGTAGGTGTTCTTTTACCAAGTGTTGAGATTTTGAATGAGATTCTTTTGGTAATTATACATGCAAATTTTACCTTATAATTCATCTAATTCTCAATGAAATAAAATTCCTTAAATTTTCATATTTTCTCATTCGAAAATGAAAAGAAACAACCATAAAAATCATAAAACTTAGAATAAAAATAAATTTTAAATATTCAACATTTTTCACACAAAAAGGAAAATAAATTAATAATTATCAATTACAATGAAACTTTTTTAATTAGAACTCTAAAATATTATTTGCACTCATCTAAACATCTAGTGGAATCAACCATTTTAATTAATATTAAAATTAATAAATTTGGATTAATTTAAAATTTGATAATCTTTTTCAAATTAAAAAACTAAAAATTAATGAATTATTCTCAACAATGGATCACATATTTCACTTACAAACCCATAAATATAAAATATACATAAAAAAAACAAGTATGAAATTGAAAAATAATAATAATTTTTTTTTTAAATCAAGTATAATTAGAAATCCTACTTATCATATTACCAATTTTTTTACCAAGGATATAATTAATTATTATAAAATTTTTATTGCCCTAATAAATTCTGATATTTTGAGATATTTGACAATGTGTTAAATTATTTTTTGTTCAAATTAATATAAGAAGAAATAAAATAATAAATATATGTAGACCCCGCATTTCTTTGCATGCATTCCCACTCGAATGGCAAGACTTGCTTTTTTTATTTGAAAAAAAAAAATTGAAAATTGTTTTTGGAGTCGCCACTTATTCTTATTTTATTTTTAAAGGAAAAAATAAAATAAGAAAGAAAAATCCTAAATGTGACTCTAAAGGAAAAATAGGTTTGTGAAAAACCAAGTCTAGGTCCAAGGGTCAAGTTACCTATTGGAAAGGTACAATGATAGGCCATAACACCCCTCTAAGCCCCTAAAAATTGGTCTCTATTAATCAACTAAAGCAAGTGTGGCAATTGATCAGTTAATCATAGATACCAAATAGTGATCAAGGGTGTAAAAGCAAGTCATACATAATAACAAATAAATAAATAAATATGATCGGGTATGAGGCGTACCTTAGCCGCAAGCTCAATGCTATCATGAGAGACAAAGGTTAATGGACAAGTACCAAATGCATGCATGTCAAAATAGAGTATAAATCAATCAATATCAATCACAGATATGGGGTCCCACTAATACCCAATTTATTTTAGCATGAATAACTCCATAAATTCCATTGCTTGAAATTATAGAATTTTATTGAAAACCTATGACTCCTGGAAGCTCATCTTCATGATCTGAGGCCCACATCTATGATTGATATTGATTGATTTATACCCTATTCTTACATGCATGCGATATTCGATACTTGTCTATTAACCTTTGTCTCTTGTGAAAGCACATCATTATTCGTTGTTAAGGTACGCCTCATACCCGATCATATTTATTTATTTATCTGTTATCATGCATGATTTGTTTTATTATTTGACCATTGTTCTGGTATCTATGATTAATCGATCAATTGTCATACTTGTTTTAGCTAATTAGTAGAGACCTAATTTTTAAGGCTTAGAGGGGTGCTATGGTCATCACCGTACCTTTCTTATAGGTAACCTGACCCCTGAACACAAACTTGATTTTTCACAAACTTGTTTTTCCTTTTGAAGTCATAGTTAGGGTTTTTCTTTTTTTATATTGTTCTTCCCTTTAAAAATAAAACAAAAATAAATGACGACTCTAAAAAATTTTCAAAAATCTTTTTTTCTAATAAAAATAGCGACTCGCCATTCAACTAGGAACGCATGTGAAGAAATGCAAGATCCACAAATCATACATGTTTTTAATATACAAAAATAAATAGATTTAATATTTATTCATATTAGGATATTAATAAAAATAAAAAATCTTACAAATTAACATGTAGTGTAACTTTTTTATGAAATATAATAACTCATGTGTACTAAACTTATTGTAGACCCTCATTTTAGCCTAAGTCTTTTTATTATTTTTGGAGCACTTTGCTGGCAGCATTTTTTTAGAGTAAGGGGTCGGTTTCCTTTGGAGCCACACGCATGGGACGCATGGCCAAGAACACACCACCACCTCACCATGGTGGTGGTTGGGATGGGATTGGTTCGGAACAGGTTTCAGAGGATGATGGGAGAAGTAGTGGAATAGATGAGAAGGTCATTGGCCGAAAAGCTTGAGATTGAGGGAAAGAACGGAGAGCGGGAGACTAGAGAGAAAAATAGAGAAAATGTGAGGGCGGCTGGACAAAAAGAGAGAACAGAGCTGGGAGAGAAAAGAATCTGGAGAGCTAGCTGGAAGGAAGAAAACTGGACGAGGGGAAGAAGGAGAACGGGAGACTAGAGAGAAGAAGAAAGAAAATGTGAGGGGGCTGGAGAAAAAAAAGGAACGGAGCTGGAAGAGAAAAGAAACCGGAGAGATAGTTAGAGGGAAGAAAACTGGACGAGAGGAATAAGGAAAGGGGAAAAACAGAGCACCAAGGTGAGGATTAGAGGAGCACTGCCAGTGGCATTTGTTTGGGATTTTGCCGACTGTGAGCTATTCAAAGAGAAGCGCGATTCAAAAGCTTTTCACCAATTGAGCTGCGTCCGTACATCAATGGCGTTCGTTTATTTCGTTGGGTGAGTTGTCTTTGCTTCTATCTTCTTTCTTTCTGCTTGGCAAGAGTTTAATGAATTTGGTGTTGATGGTAGGGCTGCAACAGAGTCATTGGCCCCAAAGTTAAATGTTTTCTCTAAGCATGTGTCAGCTAATGTTGGGGTCCAAATACCAAAAGTAGAAATTAAAAATTTAGTGGTTGCATCTATAGCTTTGAAAGGCCCTGGAGGCCCTCTTTTTATCTTTGGCAGTTCTCTTGGAGCACATCTCTCGCTTCTTCATCAGGCAATTGTCATGCCTATCTTGTATGACTTTTACAACTATGATGTTGACATAGAAGGCTGAAATACCTGGATGTAGGGAATAGAAAATTCAATAATATGTTTGGCCTCATAAAATTTAGGGAAAACATTTGGAGATGGGCCCCATTCCTATATGCAACCCAAACAGCCATCCTCTTAATCCATCATCTTTTGGTCAAAGGGTACATGGTTTGGTAATTAAATGATCCACCACATGTCATTTTTTATTATTCTTCATGGTTTGATATCAAAAATTAACTTCCATATTTGTAAATTTTAAACTTAATTTTCCAAAACTCCATTTCCTAAATTTAATTTTCACAACGTCCATTCCCAAATAATTTTCCAAAGTTTCAATTCCCAAAATTTAAGTTTTTTAAAGATTCTAATTCTTAAATTTAATTTCCAAATTTCATTTCCTAAATTTAATTTTCTAAATTCCAATTCTTAAATTTAATTTCCAAATTTCCAATGTCTTTCAAATTTAATTTCAAAAAATTCCAATTTCTTTCAAATTTAATTTCCAAAATTCCAATTCTTAAATTTAATTTTCAAAACTCCAATTTTCAAATAATTTTCAAAACCCCAATTTCTTTCAAATTTAATTTCCAAACTTCCAATTCTTAAATTTAATTTTCAAAATTCCATTTCCTAAATTTAATTTTCAAAACTCCAATTCTCAAATAACTTCCAAAATTCCAATTTCTTGCAAATTTAATTTCCAAAATTCCATTTCTTAAATTTAATTTTTCCAAACTCCAACTCTCAAATAATTTTCAAAATTTCAATTTCTTCCAAATTTAATTTTCAAAATTCCAATTCTTAAATTTAATTTTCAAATAATTTTTGAGACCTTCAATTTTCAAATAAATTTCAAAACTCCAATTTTCTTTCAAATAGTTTTAATTCCACTCCATTTTTCAAATATTTTTAATTCACAATTTTTCTTTGATTTTCAAATAGTCTTTTGTTTTCCTTGATTTTGTTTTAATAAGCATGAAGACAATTTTCATAATTCCAAAACAATGGAATTTGTGAGATTAATTCATGCAAAATCAATTAGGCTTTGGTGGGGGCATTACATATGAGTTTTCTCTTCTGATTATCAACTGTTATGCTTAATGAATATTATTTGATCTTTGTCTTGCTCTTTGATACGCATGTGATAATTTTATACTTGAGCTAACCATGTTTCTATGATAGCACACTATTACTTGTTGCCAAGGTACGCTCTCACTCCCACTTTGCTTATTCTTATGCATAATCCGTTTTAATATTTAATCATTTCATTGGTATCCATTGATTTTCTTATCAATTGTCACACTTGTTTCACCTTATTTAGTAGATACCTTATTATAGGGCTTAGAGGGGTGCTACGGCTCACCATCGTACCTTTCCAATAGGTAACCTGACCCCCGAACCTGACTTTGGTTTTTCACATACCTGTTTTTCCTTCAGGAGTCACACTTAGGGTTTTTCTTTCTTATTTTATTTTTTCTTTTTAAAAATAAAACAAAAATACGTGGCGACTCCAAGTCTTTTTCAAAAAATCAAAATTTTCACCAAACAAATAAAAAAGCGAGTCGCGCCATTGAGTAGGAAAGCATCAAGCGAAATGCAAGGTTCACAGAATGGCAACTCCACTGAGGAATATTTTTTTAGGGTCAAGCTCAAACTTTATTTGAGGCAAATATGGCATTTGATTAGTCGATTGATGGATACTTTTTCTTTGTGCTTCTCTATGCTTGAGTGATTATAACACATTGAGGATTTTGATGCAGTGATTCTCTATGTTTGATTGCTATATCCATTTGTGACATTGGCATGTTGATGATATTGATCGATTCTGCTCTTGTCATGATTATCATGTTCACTTTGACATGTATGTTCATATTGTTGTATATCCTGTTTGTCTTAGTGTTGATTTTTCTGCTTGTATATTGTCTTGATCATTTTGGAGCATGTTATCCTTGCTATATACCCATATTGATTATCATACTTTCTTTCTTAGCTTGTGTGTAGATTTGGATGATATACATGTGCTTTGCATGATTGTCTGTTGCATGACTTTTCTCATTCCGTGTGATTGCATGAGTTGCTTGTCTATGTGGAACACACACCTATCCCCTTGTCTCCAAGTTCTTAGTCTCGGTCGACCTTGTTTTATTTGATCTCGTATTTGATATGAGACTTGTTACTTTGTTTGCTCTTCGACCAAGCTACTGATTAGGAGTGGGGTCTAGTGATGGGCTATATCTATGTTTGGGAGCATTTTGGAGGTGGCCAACACATTGATGTTGATTGGAGTCCGACCTTTGAAGACTTGTACAGCCTAGAGCTAGATTTCAGGATATTTGTGTGACCAGTGTGTTTTCTCTCTGCTTAGTTTGATAAGATTTTCGGATGCACCCACACCACTCACTGTGCACTTTAGTCGACTATTAAGTGTTGAGAGTTGCGAGAGCTTTCACTATAGGAAACTCCCTGGGATGTCAAGGTAGTGCATGTGTGGAGGTGATGACTACCTTGCATGGAAGCGCCCTGTCTCTTCGAAGACGTGCAAAGGGTTGCATATCGCTGGAGCGTACAATCACTTCTGCTAGGGATCTTTTGAAAGTCCACCCTTCTTCTTTTTAGAGTCACCTTGACCTTATAGGTTGAGCCTTAGATCCTTCGATCAGGATTTCCTCTCCTACACATGGGTGCATCTGAGGGCCTTCAGAGCCTCTTTAGTTACAGTTCGAATCCAGTACTCTCTCTTTTGGTTTCCAATTAAGCATGCTTAGAGATTAGTGCGAGTATGTGTATCAGTTTGGACTACCCTTCACTGTGTTGCATTAGATTATTCATTTCGCTTATTAAGTTTAGCATGTTTTCTCCTTAGGGTTTTCATCTTCTTTTCTTTGTTTGGCACGTCTTTTTAGTTGGTTGTCCTTTACTTGGTGCTTTGGGATATGTTCTTTGATCATGATTATCTTTTTACATTGCACACCTATCACAGGCTCAATGTTTCATTCTTTGTTTGATCCCTGATTTGATTTTCGACTTGACCTTCAGATTTTCATTATAGAAATGTGAAAGGCACATTTTCACATTTACACATTTTTCGAGAGATTTGCCTTAATCACCTTATCGTTTTTTTCTCTTTTATGGAGCTCAAGTTGAAGGTTGAGTTAAGGATATGCGGTTATAGATGGAGTATTGATCTCGTGATAGTGTGTTTCTCACACCTCTTTCATCTTGGATTATTGATAGAGATTTTCTAGTCACATTTGTAGCCATCTCACAGTGGACACCTTTATGACTCCAGAGTTCTCATCATACATCCAGATTTCAGATTGCCACCCTGGGACCATGTGTTTGCGTGTTGTACAATTGTCTTTTAGGGTTCTATCTTGTGTCCTTCATCCTTTTTTTTTGCATTGTAAGGAGTCAGCTTAGGAGTTGGTTGAGTCTGGAGTCACAGTCTTGGAGAAGAGTTGGACTTCGATTGATCAGAGCATATTCACATCAGAGTTCAGACAATTCAGTTGAGATGTCAAACGAGCTAGCTTCCACACTTGCTTCTATTCAGGAATTCATGGTAGGAGTCAGTAGATGCTTGGATCAGATAGCGAGTTCTCGCTAGGATCCTCATCCAGTCGACATTAGCACTAACAATACAGTTCCCCATGTACCTTAGACAGCATCGGTTCTTCCACCTGGGACTTCACATGGCATTCCATTCCATCTATCAGATCATTGTGAGACTACTCCACTACCTGTTGCCATAGTGTCGCCTCCTATTATTACTACTATTGATGATACTAGATTGGTTGAGCAAGAGGCCAGGGTTGAGAGGCTTGAGTCCAGGATGAGGCAAATCATATTATAGGATGGAGGTTTGACTTGGGATGATAGGGATGGCATACCAACGGCTAGCTTGCCCACCAAGTTTCATATGCCAGACATTGAGCGTTATAGTGGGATTGGTTGTCCTAAGATCCACTTGAGGCTATACAGCACAGTCATGAGAGCACACAGGATAGATGATGCACAGTTGGTGGCCTTTTTCCCCATGTCACTTAGTGGGGCAGCTCAGAGATGGTTTGCCTCAGTTGAGCCTTCAAGACTTCGTACCTAGGAGGACGTGGCTCATGAGTTTCTAACTCAATTCGCTTTCAGTGCCGATATTGATGTACCTAAACAAGAGTTGGAAGCCACCAGATAGAGGCCAAACGAGTCTATCTCTTCCTTTGTCAGTCGTTGGAGGGCAAATGTGGCTGGTATGATAGACCGGCCTAAGGAGCATGATCAGATTGATATGGTTCTTCGGAACCTACAACCGAGGTTTTCTAAACGCCTTATGGGCATTCCATTTCAGGATCTTAAGAGTCTAGTCTTCCTTTGTCAGTCGTTGGAGGGCAAATGTGGCTGGTATGATAGACCGGCCTAAGGAGCATGATCAGATTGATATGGTTCTTCGGAACCTACAACCGAGGTTTTCTAAACGCCTTATGGGCATTCCATTTCAGGATCTTAAAAGTCTAGTTCATACAGCTTTCAATGTTGAAGAGGTCATTGTTCGAGGATTATGGACAGATACTGCTCTTTTCCCTGATAGTAAGGGGAAGAAGCTGATTGGATCATCTAGTAGGTCTGGAGAGGTTGACACCATTAGCTATCAACATCAGAGGCCCGCACATCACTCACCTTATAGGCCTTCTATAGTCATGGCTTATTTCTCTCATCTACAGCATCAGTATCAGCCAGTTTATGCTCAGCAGCCGTACATTACTCAGACTAGCATGTTGCCACGACCGTCGCTTCCAAGAGTTATTGATCCCCCACCACCTAGACCATATGCACAAAGGCCTGCAAGATAGTTCACTCCATTGGGCATGACTTTTACTAGAGCTTTTGAGAAGCTCAAAGACACTAGTGTGATTGTTCCTTTGGCACCACGCCCCTTGCCTCATCCTATTCCTACTCATTTCCGCTTACATGAGCATTGCTTATATCATCAGATGTAAGGGCATGATACTGAGCGCTGTACGGTACTCCATCATGCGATACAGGACTTGATTGATCCAAGATTGGTTAACTTGTCTGGGCCAAGTGTGACCGCCAATCCCCTACCTACGCATTCTACACATGTAGTACCTCCTCGTCCTAGTATTCAATAAATTGATCTGGATGTTGATGGTACTGACGGTCATATGGTATTTTAGGATATCCCGGGTTGAGGACTTAGTTCAGTCGACATGGGTACATCACTTTGCAGTAGTTCAACTCAGAGCGCTTCTCATTTTGATTATGGTAGTCATCGGAGTCATTTCCGTTTTGTTGGGTCCAGATTTTAGTTCACCAGAGTTTTTTTATTTTATTGAGTCCAGTTTAGTTTAGAGTCATTGTTTATAGTCCATGTTGAGAGTCCAGTTGTTTGTAGTCCTCTATCATTACACATAATGTACTCATTGTTTCACTTAGTGATATGATCTTTTTATTCTGAGTATGTGTTGTTCTCTTTCTCATGGGTATGTTTTACATATCTTGCCTTGATGTGTGTTATGCTTTTGATATGCGACATCTTTCACTTACATCACGATCACTCTAGTCTAACTTATCATGGGGGATATTGAGCCTATTGACCTAGGATTAGAAGATCGACCCAGGGAGTTCGAGACTATGATCCATTTCACCTTTTTTATCAGAGCAGTACCATACCATGTCCATACCCTAACTTTGTAGACTTGATAACTTACCCAATTTGAGCTTGACATGACACCACCCTTTGGTACCACTATACGACCTTACCGTCTTTGTTCTTCTTAGCATACTACAGTACCATTGCCTATTCTTTCCATCATTTCATTGATCTAACAAGTAGAGTCCAAGATGGTTAAACCTGAGGAGAGCTTTGCATGATGATAAATGGATCATGATAAGAGAGTGGTTTGACTGCTTGATGATATTGCTGAGGCAGAGGGGTTATCGTGGAGCATCCAGATCTGAGTCATTGCACATGACTTCAGAGAGTCGGGATGACTAGAGATGGTGATTTTATGAGACGATGGTGAGTGGCATGTGATGATAGAGTGAGGTGATTGTCAGAGGACATTGATGATTATCAGAAAACATTAGTGGGAGCTGTCACACAATTTCAGAGAGGTTAATACGACTATGTTGGACGGCTGCCAGTTTTTAGTATTAGCCATGTGAGATCTTGAAAGCACGATGTTTGAGGTTGCGGTTAAAGGATGGGCGGCCATCATTTCATGAGCCCATTTACCCTATCACCCTTACATATAGAGTTACCCGTTACTAACCCATTGAGCCTCACACAAGTACCATAGCCTTTTCTTTCATCACCTCATTTACCTATTACACCGGGTTGGGAACCCTATAGTGCTTGTATGCTTTGATTAGATACATCATGAGTTCTAGACCTGACATACATATTCAGGCCTCATTCCTCACTCTTCATTGTGATATTTTCCCTTTTAACATTATCTCATCACTTTTTCCGGCATCACATATCACCACTTGTGATGTTCATTCTCTATCTTTTCTCTCATCATTACTTACTCGACATTATCCTTGTTTCACCTTGAGTGGTGGTTTTTCACATGTCACTGTATGGAGGATTGTCACATTCTTTCTCCTCATTCACCCCATGGGTAGTGGTTCAGAGATTTTAGTTTGAGAGGTTATCTTGTTAGTGAGGATT
This sequence comes from Vitis rotundifolia, assembly GCA_030254885.1. Lineage (NCBI taxonomy): Eukaryota > Viridiplantae > Streptophyta > Magnoliopsida > Vitales > Vitaceae > Vitis > Vitis rotundifolia. The sequence continues at coordinate 6,891,602 of CM058162.1, read as the reverse complement.
CGTGTTACACCCGTATGTGGAGAGGGTTTGATCATTTGGGTATGTATTTTCATGGGAGTTCATTCATTATTGATCAGAGTATGCGCAAAAAAAAAAAAAAAAAACAAAAAAAAAAAAAAAAAAAAGTACATTGTTCATTATACGGTTTTCCATTGAGCACATGTATGAATGTGCTAGTTTGCTTCATTGAGTTTATGTATTAGAGAGAGTTTGTATGAGAGCTTATTTTTAGATTCATCTTGATGTATATTTTAAGTGAGAGTATGAGTCATCCATTAAATTTTTGTGAGAGAGGCGAGTGACCTTTCTTTAGTATCTCTGGATCCTTGCTCTATCCATCATTCCATCTATTTCAAATGTGACTACTTCCCATGCTTTGATGCAGGTTGACCATCACTCACTTTTCTATCTCTTTGTTTTCTTCTATCTTTGTTTTGTTCCTTCATTTCACCTTACCTCATCCGATTTCTTTCTTTTCTCATCCTGCTTGATGTTTGACTTGGGTTCAGCATCCACACTTTATTCTTACTTATTCAATGTGTCCATTCCTTTATCATCACTTTTCATGTGGGGACCCCTAGGTCTGGGACTCATGACGTTTTCTACGCATTGCATCTCATGCATAAAGGGTATAGGGATTATATTATTGGGATATTTGAGCCTAGTTTCCTTTTGTTTCTTTCACCCTATTACCTTGGACTACGTTACGTCCCGCGTCTTAAGACCACCTTGAGGCCATGACTTCACACATTGTGCTTGACAACTCACACATGGGCAATACTTGAGATTGGTTGGAGATCATTTCTTAGAGCATGATGGATGAGGAGCTATGATATGGTGTACATTGAGACATACCCCTCTCACCAGTGATGGGTTTTCTGAGGTGATGTGATCTACACTAGGGCATACCCCGCTCATCAATGACAGTCTCTTGTGAGATGACCCTACATTAGGGTATGGCCATTTCAAAGAGCACTTTTATTGGAGATACAGTCATTCTACTCGATGTTCTACATTGGGATGCACTCTACTCTTTGATAGTTGATTTTTGAGATGATGGTTCATTTTGAGACACAGTTGCTTCAGAGATTGCACATGTTGAGACATAGCCCTCTTATTGGCAATAGACTTAGATTTATCTTAGAGCATAGACACTTCAGATGGTTTATACTAGGGCATAGCCACTTTCATTCGCACTCACAGAGCATGGGGATTATGATCAGTATGATTATGTTGGGATGTTCCCATTTTTAGCATCAAGAGTAGAGATCGATTGATTTGTTGATGTGTGCTACACATGGTCCTTATCAGCAATTGTTGACTCAAATACACTACTTTACATGGGGCATAGCCGAGATGGAGAGTATTTTTCATTGGAGCGTAGTCACCCTATTGGATCCTCTACACTGGGGCATATCCATCTTTTGGAGAGAGATTAGATTGATTCTTTATGTTGGAGCATCTGACGAGTGATATGGAGATTATTGGATTGTTTCATGTTTTCCTCACTATATACTTGGGCATAGCCACTAAGTCGGATCTTTGGACATTGAGATTTGACTTTCTGTTTATGATTATCGTTTTCAATAGATTTTGGGGCTATTGATGCCTTGGGTTTAGCCTTCTTGGCATACTTGGATGATCTCGGATACCTACCTACCTTTCATTTCGTATTTAGACATTTCACCCTTGATACTTGCATGTTTTCTATCTTACCAGAGCTTGATCATTACCTTCTCTTATCTCACACATCTCACTATGACACATGACATCACACTCCTCTCTCAATTAGGAGAGATATAGATCAGTCATCGATCACTTTGGTTGTGCTTTCATACATCTTGTAGACTTTAGGTTCAACATCTTCCTTGATGGCAGGGCTTGACAAATTGTTGATTTATTAGTGATGATGTTTTCATTTTGACAATTGGCATGATTTGCTTGCTCTTTGTATTTTGAGCATTAGTCATCATTGTTTTTATTCATCAGTTAGTTTTGTTTTGTCAGCATGGTATCACAATACATGGTCCTGTTTGGCATTGCTTATTTGAGGTTGGACATTTTTATTACATGATGGATGAGCATATTTTAGAGTATAGTAGTTTTGTGGCATTTCATGTTTCGGTTTGTTCACTGTCACATACTAAGTCATTCCCCCTTCTCTGAGAGCATCAGACCTTTCAACAGACTTTCATTCACCTTTTGATATGGTCTTTGACCCTTGCAAGTTGCATACCGGGGCATACCCTCATTCCATGGGATCATCGGACCTTCCACAGGTTTCATTCACCTTTTGATCTAGTTATTGACCCCTGCGAGTCACATACTAGGGCATACCCTCCTTCCCCAGGATCATCGGACCTTTCACAGACTTTCATTCACCTCTTGATATAGTCGTTGACTTTTGTGAGTTGCATACTAGGGCATACCCTCCTTCCCTAGGATCATTGGACCTTCCACAGGTTTCATTCACCTTTTGATCTAGTTGTTGACCCCTGCGAGTCACATATTGGGGCATACTCTCCTTCCCTAGGATCATCGGACCTTTCACAGGCTTCATTATCTGTAGAACTAGTTGTCGATCCTCATGAGTTGTCATACTGGGGCATATCCTTTCCGGTCGAGTTTGCTTGCATCATTATTTCAGTTATCCTTTGGCTTTGGGCCACTTGATCATATCATTCATTCATCTTGTTAGTTTGAGCTTCAGGGCCATACCTATATCGATCGGCCATCTTCCTATCAATTTGGATTTTCGAGACCACACCTATATCGATCGGTCGCTCATCATATCAGTTCAGTTTGAGTTGGGGTCGCCCATATATCAATCAGCCATCTTCCTATCAGTTTATGTTCAATTCGAGTCGGGGTCGCACCTATATCGATCGGTCATTCATCATGTCAGTTCAGTTTGAGTTGGGGTTACACCTATATCGATCAACCATCTTCCTATCAATTTATGTTCAGTTCGAGTCGGGGCTGCATCTATATTGATCGATTATTCATCATGTCAGTTCAGTTTGAGTTGGGGTTGCACCTATATCGATCGGTCATCTTCCTGCTAGTTTATGTTCAATTCGAGTCGAGGTCGCACCTATATCGATCGGTCATTCATCATGTCAGTTCAATTTGAGTTAGGACCACACCTATATCAATCGGTCACCTTCCTGTCAGTTTATGTTCAGTTCGAGTTGGGACCACACCTATATCGATCGGTTGTTCATTATGTCAGTTCAGTTTGAGTTGGGGTCGCACCTATATCGATCGGCCATCTTCTTGTCAGTTTATGTTCAGTTTGAGTCGAGACCGCACCTATATTGATCTGCCGTTCATCATATCAGTTCAGTTTGAGTTAGGGTCGCACATGTATCGATCGGTCATTCATCATGTCAGTTCAATTTGAGTTGAGGTCACACCTATATCGATCGGCCATCTTCCTATCAGTTTATGTTCAGTTTGAGTCGAGACTACACCTATATCAATCGGTCGTTCATCATATCAGTTTAGTTTGAGTTGGGGTCTCACCTATATCAATCGACCATTTTCCTATCAATTTATGTTCAATTCAAGTCGGGGTTGTACCTATATCGATCAGTCATTCATCATATCAGTTTAGTTTGAGTTGGGGTCGCACCTATATCGATCGGCCATCTTCCTGTCAATTTATGTTTAGTTCGAGTTAGGGTCGCACCTATATCGATCGGTCATTCATCATGTTAGTTCAGTTTAAGTTGGGGTCGCACCTATATCGATTGGTCATCTTCCTGTTAGTTTATGTTCAGTTCGAGTCGAGATCGCACCTATATCGATCAGTTGTTCATCATGTCAGTTCATTTTGAGTTGGGTCGCACCTATATTAATCGGCCATCTTCCTATCAGTTTGTGTTCAGTTTGAGTCGAAACCGCACCTATATCGATCGGTCGTTCATCATATCAGTTCAGTTTGAGTTAGGGCCGCACCTATATTGATCAGTCATCTTCCTATCAATTTATGTTCAATTCAAGTCGGGATCGCACCTGTATCGATTGGTCATTCATCATGGCAGTTCAGTTCGAGTTAGGGCCTGCATCTATATCGATTGGTCAGCTTCCTATCAGTTTATGTTCAGTTCGAGTAAGGACCGCACCTATATCGATCGGTCGTTCATCATGTAAGTTCAGTTTGAGTTGGGGCAGCACCTATATTGATCGGTCATCCTCCTGTCAGTTTATGTTCAATTCAAGTTGGGACCGCACCTATATTGATCGGTCATTCATCATGTCAGTTCAGTTTGAGTTGGGGTCACACCTATATCGATCAGTCATCGCCATGTCAGTTCTATTTCGCCTTGAGCCACGCCTTGTTCTCCCTTTGAGTTTTTTTTTCCATGTGTCGATCACTCCTTGTCTCAATCATCTTTGTATTGTTCATTGTATCACGGTCCAGTGTTATTCATTGCATATACACTCCTCGCATCATCCACATCTTTGGCTAAAGTCTCATCTCCTTAGTATGTGCCCTTGATCTTAAGCTTATCGTGTTATGCGTTTAAACCAAAATTCGGGATCTTTTCTATTCTTAGGTACAATTCACTTCATTCCATTCGCCTCTCACTTATCCGTGATCCATTCATTACACTCGTGATCTCTACCAAAGAAGGGCATATTTGTAGACCCTCATTTTGGCCTAAGTCTTTTTATTATTTTTTTAGCACTTTGCTGGCAACATTTTTTTAGAATAGGGGGTCGGTTTCCTTTGGAGCCACACACATGGGACGCGTGGCCAAGAACACACCACCACCTTGCCATAGTGGTGGTTGGGATGGGATTGGTTCAGAACGGGTTTCAGAGGATGATGGGGGAGTAGTGGAACAAGTGAGAAGGTCATTGACTGAAAAACTTGAGATTGAGGAAATGAACGGAGAGCAGGAGACCAGAGAGAAGAAGAGAGAAAAGGCGAGGAGGTTGGAGAAAAAGAGGGAACGGAGCTGGGAGAGAAAAGAAACCAGAGAGCTAGCTGGAGAGAAGAAAACTGGACGAGGGGAAGAAGGAGAAGGAAAAAACAGAGTACCAAGGTGAGGATTAGAGGAGCACCGCCATTTGTTGGGGATTTTGCCGACTATGAGCTATTTAAAGAAATGCACGATTCAAAAGCTTTCCACCAGTCGAGCTGTGTCCATACATCAATGGCGTTCGTTTCTTTCATTGGGTGAGTTCGCTTTGCTTTTTTCTTCTTTCTTTCTGCTTGGCAAGAGTTTAATGAATTTGGTGTTGATGGTGGGGCTGTAGCAAAGTCATTGGCCCCAAAGTTAGATGTTTTCTCTAAGCATGTGTCAGCTAATGTTGGGGTCCAAGTACCAAAAGTAGAAATTAAAATTTTAGTGGTTGCATCTATAGCTTTGAAAGGCCTTGGAGGCCTTCTTTTTATCTTTGGCAGTTCTCTTGGAGCGCATATCTCGCTTCTCCATCAAGCAATTGTCATTCCTATCTTGTATGACTTTTACAACTATGATGTTGACATAGAAGGCTGAAATACTTGGATGTAGGGAATAGAAAATTCAATAAAATGTTTAGCCTCATAAAATTTAGGGAAAGCATTTGGAGATGGGCCCCATTCCTACATGCAACCCAAAAAGTCATCCTCTTAATCCATCATCTTTTGGTCAAAGGGTACATGGTTTGGTAATTAAGTGAATCCACCAAGTATCATTTTTTATTATTCTTCATGTTTTGATATCAAAAATTAACTTCCATATTTGTAAATTTTAAACTTAATTTTCCAAAACTCCATTTCCTAAATTTAATTTTCACAATTTCGATTCCCAAATAATTTTCCAAAGTTTCAATCCCCAAATTTAAGTTTTTTAAAGATTCCAATTCTTAAATTTAATTTCCAAAATTCCATTTCCTAAATTTAATTTTTAAAATTTCAATTCTTAAATTTAATTTCCAAAATTCCATTTCTTAACTTTAATTTCCAAAAATTCCAATTTCTTTCAAATTTAATTTCCAAAATTCCAATTCTTAAATTTAATTTCCAAAATTCCATTTTCTAAATTTAATTTTTAAAACTCCAATTTCTTTCAAATTTAATTTCCAAAATTTCAATTCTTAAATTTAATTTTCAAAACCCAATTTCTTTCAAATTTAATTTCCAAACTTCCAATTCTTAAATTTAATTTCCAAAATTCCATTTCTTAAATTTAATTTTCAAAACTCCAATTCTCAAATAACTTCCAAATTTTCAATTTCTTTCAAATTTAATTTCCAGAATTCCATTTCTTAAATTTAATTTTCCAAACTCCAACTCTCAAATAATTTTCAAAATTCCAATTTCTTTCAAATTTAATTTTCAAAATTCCAATTTTTAAATTTAATTTTCTTAAATTTAATTTTCAAATAATTTTTTAGACCTTCAATTTTCAAATAAATTTCAAAACTCCAATTTTCTTTCAAATAGTTTTATTTCCACTCCATTTTTCAAATATTTTTAATTCACAATTTTTCTTTGATTTTCAAATAGTCTTTTGTTTTCCTTGATTTTGTTTTAACAAGCATGAAAATAATTTTCATAATTCCAAAACAATGGAATTTGTGGGATTAATTCATGCAAAATCAATTGGGCTTTGGTGGGGGCATTATATATGAGTTTTCTCTTCTTATTGTCAACTGTTATGCTTAATGAATATTGTTTGATCTTTGTCTTACTCTTTGATATGCATGTGATAATTTTATACTTGAGCTAACCATGTTTCCATGATAGCGCACTATTACTTGTTGCCAAGGTACGCTCTCACTCTCATTTTGCCTATTCTTATCATAATCCGTTTTAATATTTGATCATTTCATTGATATTCATTGATTTCCTTATCAATTGTCACACTTGTTTCACCTTATTTAGTAGAGACCTTATTATAGGGCTTAGAAGGGTGTTACGACTCACCACCGTACCTTCCCAATAGGTAACCTGACCCTCGGACCTAACTTTGATTTTTCACAGACTTATTTTTCCTCTAGGAGTCACACTTAAGATTTTTCTTTCTTATTTTGTTTTTTCCCTTTAAAAATAAAACAAAAATATATGGCAACTCCAAATCTTTTTCAAAAAAATCAAAATTTTCACCAAACAAATGAAAAAGCGAGTCACACCATGGAGTGGGAACGCATTGAGCGAAATGCGGAATCCACACTTATATCTTTAAAAAATATTTTTTAAAATTTAAATAATAAAAAAATTAATAATTAAATCTTAAAACTTCTTACATTATATAGAGAGAGAAGTTACAACTATTTTTTATTTTTAAAAATTCAAAATTCAAACTTTTATCCAAACCACACCTAAGCAATTCAAATATAATATGAAAGAGTAAAATTTATTTCATAATTATTTTATATGCGGATGACACCATTCGAAAAGATTTGAGATAAGAAAGACACTCACATATACGTCGGCGATAAATTTTGAGCAGTGGATATGACACAAGGAGCGCAGTCAAAAACGAGACTTGGAACAATTATGAAAACCGGAAGTATATCTTGAAAGAAAAGCAGACGTTGAAAAGTCAAAGCTAAGGTGGTAAGTTGGTAGCACAAGTATATCATCGATTTATATACTTTGAGGTGAAAAAAACCTATGATACGTTAGTAATATGATACCCAAAGGGCATTATTTTGTAAAAACTCGCTTGTCATCAAGTATACTAAATTCATTGGGTATCAGCATCTAGCTAAATATTACATCAAATGACAAGTATAAGCCTAAAGACGAATTAAATCTCTATTTGACTCAACCCACCGAATTCTAGTACAGGATTATGCTAAATGTAAAAAACTTGCTAAATGCATCTGGACATTTAGTAACCACCCTATCAGCCAGTTAGCAGGGAAAAGAAGATAAAAGTAGGGATGCAACTAACATTTTCCTTCTACCAAATTAATTTCAAGTTGACAACATTCAATTTGAGGTGGGATTGTATAGACAAGACCTTTGAGTTGCAGCCCAGTCCTTCCACTAAGGCCCAAGTCTATGGCACCGAGGAGCTGTTGAAAGAGCCCAAAAATCCGATCCAGTGAGCTAAGCAGACCCATTCAAGTGTTGTGCCGATTGTTTGATTGGTTTCTTCTTGAATTAGACAGCCTGAGGAGGATAAAGATCGGCACAACTTCACTGAGAAGACCACCTTAAGAAGAAGAATCATCGATAAACTTGAACATTACTCCATTGGGGAAGGACCCTCATATGATCTTACATCGATCTGTACACTACCCATCATGACTGCAGTCAGCATTAGCTTTCCTGCATCTGGGAAATCTTTGTGCTGCATCAGAATTGCTTCCACAGAAGAACCCGAATCCTTCAAATTTGGGATTTCCATGTTTTCCTGTCTCAGTACCAGGACTTCATCAAACCCTCCTTCAAAAGTTTCTGTTCCAGGTCCATAACACCTGTTTGAGGCCTGGAAAAGCATGGTTTCTCTCAGTACCCGTAAGGTGTCCTCATCGCTCCACCCTTCAGCTACAGATGCTTCGTAGAGTTTTCCCCAGTCATCCTGATTGGCAGCACACTTCCAGCACTCCTCCAAAAGGCTTCGGTTAGCTTTCCTAAACGAGGAGCTGGTCCATGCCAACACTTCAAAAGCCAACAACGAGAGCTCTGGGATTTCTGCTTTGAGGCACAGCTCAATGAGGTCTCCTGGAGGGAGGAGCTGCTGTTCCATGCCTTTTTCCACTACTTCATCACTGGGAAGAAGTCTTATAATTTCTTCCTGCAAGAGATTAAAGGATCATGATCACACCAATGGCCAGGACAAAAAGACTGGGAGAACAAACTTTAACATCACATGTAATGTTACACTGCTAAACCGTTACCTCACAGCTTCCCTTTTTTTTTCCTGAGAATCATCCAATGATTACAACAAATTTAAATAGCTCAAACATGAAATTTTGGTTGCAACTAATTGAGTTCCAGAACATGTTTTCTTATGAAAGAATGGTTTTGAAGTTTACAATGTTAATAAAGAAGTTATGCACTGTATGAAGGCTTTCCTAATTTGAGATGAATGACAATAAATTGAAATCAATTGAACCAATTGGAAGAATAATCAGACAAAAGCTATAATGAAAGAGAAAACATGCAACCAGATTTATTGTTCTTATGCATAACTCACCTGCAATTTCAGAATCTTCAAATCAGCCTCAATGCGCTTTATCTTTGTTTCACAGTCAGCATCCTTACCTGAAAATATTTTATCACCATCAGCAATTTCTTTTGAAGGAACAAAATTTTTTTAAGAAAATGAAAAATAAAAGCATATAAAAATGAAAAATAAACGTGTAGAAAAACGATTGCATTTCAGTAAGATTTTCGCTGGTTGATCCCATAATAGCAAACAATTCATCAGTACAAACTGTTCTATGAGAAAAAATGCAGATGGGTTAATGCAGATCCACATGTTAAGGATACTAATCCAGTTCCCCTTGTAGTTCCATATGGAGCAACTACCACATCACATACATTTACAACACTCTGAAAACCATTTTGACTTCACATAATCTTCAAATACAGAACAAACAAGTAAAAAAGACAAACAGAAAAAGTAGTATGCAAATATAATTTAACCAAAGACCAGAAAGAGAGAGAAGATAGTAAAGGAATGATGAAAAGTAGATAAAATCACAAAACCTGCCAACACAGCTATCTTTGAGAGATTCAGAAGACGTCTTCTTTCTACCAATTTTTTCCCTGAAGTGCCAGAGTCAGGGTTTATCCCCTTCTCAGCCGATGAAATTGAGCTCCCATCTTGAGAAAGTGCTAATAACTGAAGAGTTTCTGAAGCTGATGAAAATTGATGAAGGAACAATTCGTGAAGCCACCGAAGATCCTGATGTTCCTGTAGAAAAATAGATAGGTCTTCTTGGAACTCTTCCCCAAGCCTTAGCAGCTTCGAGAACTGTCTGCTTTCATACAGTTGTCGAAACACGAAGTAACTAAACCCTGCTTTAGGTCCCATGCTCTCATGCTGCACACAAGGAAGAATATTATTACAGAGTACTGAAAGAAAGCAGAAGCATCAAGGTTAGACGACAAAAAGCCAGAGTAGGGACCATGTTGACATTGTCCAACAGAGATCACAAGCAAACTAGATTATCAACTGTTTATTGATAATCTAGACTACTAATTCCCAGTTCAGAAAAAACAAAAAGAAGGAGAAAAGAGATTAAAAAAGAATAAAGCAAATCCATAAAACTAGCATAGATTAAGTAAGTCTGAACTATATAACAGTGGATGAAAACAAAATTATTTTGTTCTACTAAAGATCATTGAGGCAAAACCTCAGCAAAATGTCGGCATCAAGTTAGGAACATGCTACATAAACAACCAAGGTGATATTGTCTCAAAATCCAACTGGAATATCATTCAACTAATGATTTAAATAATTAATGCTGGAGCAAAACGCACACAATGATCCTTGCATTAGACACAATTGGGATTAAAAAGTTACCCAGGTTCTTCCAACACTTATCACGAAGGCTAAGACATAAGCCTGGTCTCTTCTTAGGTTAAGATTCAGATTCTAAGTGCACTCCGACAGGAAGAATTTAACATAATATTTACTTGCAGAAACAAGAAGAGAATTATCAAGATATTAGGAAAAACTAAGACAACATGGGAACAGAACGGAATGAGAACTTTGCTTTAAGCAGCAGCAATCATTAACTAGAAGTCCACAATGCTAGTAACCAACAACCAGGTACCCCTTCTGACCAACATTCTGATATGCTAAGAAAGTAAAGGTGAAAGACAAAAGATAATTAGTAATGATAGCTGAGGGTATCGCTTTTGCCACATACACCGTGACAAACTTGCACTGCTCCATTTTTATAACCACATTTTTAAAATAAAATGTCAAATGGCAGATGCATTATCAGTCAAGAGCATAATATCCAAAGTGTGACATGCTATACTGCAAACAAACATTTTTTGAAGAATGCAAACAAACATTGTTTTTTAGGAAAGCATAACAAATAAATTTGATTTTGAATATAAAATATTGCATGCCTCCTCCAATTGAAGCATCGACAACGGCAAACTGCAGCCACAACTGATCCTGATATTAACTCACATCAGGGGCAAGAGAAAAAATCTTGCAATATCCCAGCGAAAGAATGGGAAAAAAAAAAGAACAACATGAAATGCATGTGAAATACAACCACATATATTCTACATATGGGTGACCACTTGTGTGTATCTGTCTGCATATGCACACATACATAAGAAATAGAACCTCAATGGATATCAAAATATGTGCATACCATAATATTTCTAAGTAGCACTGCATCATTAAGGTCACAACATATATTCCACAAAGTCAGGTAACCTTCATGTCTTTTTGCAATAGACAGCAAAGTCGAAGATAACTTTTTGAGGATCACTTCCTTTTGCTCCTCAATTCCTTCATTTGAATCCTGCAAAGATACCAACAATATTCTTAAAATACCGAACCAATTGAAAAATGAAAGATTTCATAAAGCATAATTAATTGTTCCCTTTTTTTACTATTATTATTTTGATAGATCAAGTAACTCTATTTACAAGCTATCACAGAATTACAGATTCATCTGAGTGGAATGTGATAAAAGTGAAAACCATCCCAATCAATAATAGAATTGTAAAGTGCCGTCCTACACCCCTGGTCATCGTTCTGAGAACCAATTAGCAACTCATACTGTATGTATAAATTTACAGAAGAGTAAAAGAAATAAAGTCCAACAATGGAGAAAAGAAAAGGAAAAAGGGAAGGAGGAAAATAGAGTTATGAAACCATAGATTTAAATATTGAGGAAATTAATTTCTAGCACAATTATCTTAAATGAGTTAACTTAAAGTTATGACAGGAATAAGTTAAATGTAAAAATAGGTTAAAACTAGGAACTAGAAGATAGAACCCAAGAAGATTAAACTGTCAGGGTTTCAAATGGTAAGACCACAAAGACCGGTTTTCTTGGAAACCAAGATACTAGCCTAGTCCTTTAGTCTTTCAACAAAAATATCAAGTGAAATGGTCTGAGTACTGAGGCCAATCCCACAAAAAATCCTGTCAATCCTTCTAACTTAGTCAAGTTTTCCAAGTGACATTTCCAACTCTAAGATTGTGCCAAAACCCAATTACCTCAGAAGTCAGGACAGAGAAATGGATTTAAAAGCTGTCAAGGGAGTTTATCAGCTCCTTTACTCAAAATTCAGGAAATTATGCTTAGACATGGATAAGAAAATAGTAAAAGTAAGACCAAAATAATATTCATAGATTTAAGAGCTTCATCCATACATGTGTCACCACAATCACAACATGGAAATATTGAACAGGAAAAGACTAACCTGGTAACCAGATTCCACAAAACCTTTGACTACTTGATAAAGGGAGTTAAGAAGGGTGTCCCTCCTATTCCAATACTCATTTAATAGACCTTTGTGTTCCTCTCCACGCTCAACTTTTGCTGTGATAGCACCAGTATATGCCTCAAGCAGAACTTCGGCCAATGCTTCAAGATTAGAATATAAATCTGACTTTAGAGACATATCCAGTCCAGTTCTATCATTTAACAGCTGAAGCATGAAAGAAACAACACTCCACTGCCCATTACGCACCACAGGTTGACAATACCAAGGTGTTAAGCCCTCAGGCGAGGGGTACCATATGTGATTCTCATTTTTATAGTGCATGGCAGCCTGAATCAGAGTCACACATGCATTTGAGAGTTCACAGGCTCTCTGGATCTGAACCATTAGCGGCAGCTCTGCACTGATTACATATTCTAGCTGTCTATCTAGGCAATAAAATACTTCTTCAATATCAGAAACCTTACTGTAGAACACTTCGGCATTATCCCTATCCATCAGAAGAACAGTATTTCTGCGTGCTCTCTCACCAACTAATTGAATCAGATCCCAAAGAGAACCTGAAATTCCACTTTCTGAACTGGAATATGGAGAGCCAGCTCCAGCTAAACGGTTCTGGCTAATCATGTTTTGCAGTTCTCTCAGTTGAATCATGCCAATTAGCTTTTCACCATGTTCCATGATAATTTGCAAGGATTCCCCTGCTAACAGAAAACTATAATTTAAACTTGATACATTTCATAGAAAATCATTTTTAACTGACAATAAGCACTAAACCCGGGGCCACCCAATGCCTTCAAATGCCTATACCACCATGCTAGGACAGCTTTGGAAATAAAGTCACCCAAAGGCAAGAATTAAACCCTCTGGTGCTTTGAAGAAGCTACTGTAAGTAGAGTAGCAGTTAAACACAACAGAGTGAACAAAATGTTGCTCACAGGGTTTACTTGAGAATGTTCTGATAACAAAAATCATATTCAAAATTTGATAGTGGGAAGAAACAGGTCATTAAGCAATTTATTGCAAGGCACAATATGGTAACAAAAATGCTAATGAAAACTGGAAACTAGTCACTTCCAACACAACTCCACAATTAGTTAGTATCACACTCCAATAATTATGTCTATGAAGCCGTCCATCGGTATTTAAACTACCACGATATTTCAAAAGCTCCCAGCCTACCAGATTGCAGTTCTCCACTGTTTGTTAAACATAGTGAATTAAACATAATGTTAAAAAATAACAGTGTCAAATGACACAAGCTTTCAAGTTTTCAACAAACTCCAAATGCCCAGTAAAAGAGGAAACTCAAGAAGATAATAGAAATGAAATAATCAACAGAATGGGCAATAGATCATACTCTGTTTAGAACACAGTTCCTCATGGCACCTGGACAGAGCAAGAAACTGGAGAAACTTTTTATGCTTCTGCTGCTTATCTGAAAGTTGAGTTGATACAACAGCCATAGCCACAATCTCAGCACCTCTAGTTGTTGTCCAGTGTTTAGCAAGGGTGTCAACAATTGATTTGCTTGTCCGGGCAAAGACATTTGTTTCTCCATCCCTTTCAAAGGCCCCACAATTTCGAAGCTTTTCAAGTGAATCATCAACTTGCCCAGATAAAAGAAAATCATGGAAAAGATGACTGAGTAAAGCTTCAGATTCTTCATCACGAGCAGTTCGACGAGCAACCCCTGTCAAAGCTGCCCTTTGTCTATCTCCAGCATCCCAAGCTTCAGAACTAGCTCTTCTAGGAGCAATGTTAGTTGCAAATGCGAGATTTCTTCTCTCCTCCTGTGCAGATCCTTCATTTGAGCTCCCTTTACGTGACAGACTCCGCTCAGGTGGTTCAACTCCACCGAGTAAAACAGCCTTTTCTGGTATTGCCCATACCCCTGCTTTTTCGGTTAATACAACCCATGCACCATCTTCACCATCATCTGTAGAAGGAAATACTGAAGCATCTAGAACTTTTCCAGCATCATAAGGTAGATCGAATTGATAGAGTCGAGTAGAGTTTCCATAGTAATGGGAAACTGTTGCAGTTCCATCCTCAGAAAGTATGACTGCGGATCCAGAAGGCTTGCCCCCTACACGCAGCTTCATGGAGAACAGGAAGTCTTCCTTTTCTACTCTTGCTTTCGGGATTATCACTTGGACGGGGGATTTTTTCTCTAAAACTATTTCATGGATTGGTTCAACAGATTCTGAGATATTAATCCCAGATTTATATTGCATGGTCAGAAGTGAATACTGTGTGTAGCTTGAGCTGCTAACTCGATCCTTGCAAAATGTAGCAACAAGAATAGTAATAACTTTACCATGAGCATCTACCTGCACATCTAGCGGCCAGATTCGCTTCTGACCAGCCAGATCCTTCTTGATACCCAAATCGCCATCAGTGCCAATAATCTCATGAGACCAGAGCTTTGTAACATTTAAATCAGGAGAAAAATTAACACTAAAACAATGTATCTCATTATCTGTCAATAGAAAGAATTGCCTATTAGATTTCTCGAAAGAAAGAGATGAATGACGCCAAGTTAGTGACTTTGGATATCCTTTGCTCCTTATGGGATTGGGATTACCACTGTCATTGCTTTGGGAAGATGAACCGAGAATCTCTTGATAAATTTGCTTACGGTGAATTCCAGTAGGGCTGCACTGAAACTGCCAAAGCTCACCATTGGAACTAGATGCAAGGGCAATACATTTGTGCTGGGTATCAGGGACTGCAGAAGCAATCAAAGAGTTAAAAGAACTTGATCCGATTGAATTACTCCCAAGCCTGCTAAGTTGCCACAGCTTGTTTGGAGTGATTTTGCCATTGCCAGCTGAAAAGTTTAACTCTGATCCATCAGAAGATGCAAAACTGATAACAGGAGCAACATCTCCTTGAGCATAGATGTCTGGCCAGTATACAACAGCGCGAGTTTTCTGGTTACACAAAACAACACCAGCAGAGTTGCCCTGTTGTTTGCCCATGCTCCTAAATGTGCCATGCCAATCCACAACACAGAGTAACCAACTGTTAGCATGATAGTTATTCCTGCTTACATCTCCATTTTCATCTGATGGGAGCTCGAGAACAACGCATTTTTTAGAAGCCACAGATGTCAAGTAACTCCAAATGAAGAGTTTGTTTCCACAGATAATCCAAGAAAGGGCTGTTCCCTTGTCCATTCCACCAAAAATGGATGCATAGCCTGCCACAGGAAATACATGTATGATAAAATCCCTTAAAATGTTTTAGCCTTCAAAGAAGCTGAGAATGGTATAGTAAATACTGGAGACAACCATACTAACCAGGAACACGCTTCTGCAAGAAACTTGCTTGTTCATCACGAACTACTTGAGGAAACTCTCCAACATATACAGGCTGAACTGGATCAATCTCATCCCCCTTCTCAGTTTTCTTCAATTGTGGAATCCTGGAGGAAAAATAAACATTGACTACATTAGCAAACAGAACTCTCTTTTTTTTATATAGGTATAAGCAAATAGAACACTATAACATCACGACTCCTTTTTCCTCTTTAATTTTTTCGTCTTAATGCTCATAGGCTCCATTTGGACCAAGGAAAGGTATGAGAGAGAGGAAAAAAACTGAAGAAGAAAAAATAAGCTCAAACTCAATAATTTTTTTTCCAGCCCTTCTCCAAATTTATTCCTCTTTTAAATTCAGTATAAAGAATTTGTAAATGTATAAGCTTCAAAATAATTCTCATTATATTTCATTTTCCTTCCTACATTTTTCTTTTCCTTTCTCTAGTAGTTCGATCCAAATGAAGCCTAAAGCAAGCAGCCACTTGATTCACAATCAAACCAAACATAATTATTCCACCTCATTTCCACATTTCTCAATAACTATTTCTAAAAAATTTCCATACCTATTCCAAGCAAACAACCAAAGAACTTTAACAGTAGACTTAAAACACTATACGAGAAAACACAACAATAATTTGATAATGCACAATTCAAGCATTATCATGACCTTGAACCTAAGTCTGAGCTACATATCTGGATGTTAAATCCATAAACACATGTATACTTCTGGAATAAGCAACAATGCATCTACAATTTACCTAATCAAGCCTCACTTCTGCAAATTCCAACAACTAATATATCTGAATTTCGAAACAACACCAAGAAATTCAACGAAATACGGTCATTAAATTCGGAAACAGCATGTGATTGGCAACAACGGTGATTCAACAAAGCACGACAACATACAAAAAAATACCTGGCGTAGACCGATAAGCGAGAGGTCCATGGAGCGGGGGTGCCAGTGGAGGGGCGATTAGGGATTGAATTTTCGTTTAAAGATCTTCGATTCTCTGTGAGTGGAGTTATGGGAGAATTGGGCACTGCTTGCCCTAGATTTCGGTCTTTCCGGGAGCTGAAGTTGGGCCTCTTCGTCGCAGGAGAGAACATGGGTAGAGAGGGAGAAAGATTAGGGTTTAAGGGTTTTACAGTTTTCGAGTGTTACGATTTCGGAGATGGAAAGAAATGAAGATTTAGGGTTTATGGGTTCTGAGCTTGGGGGGAGTGTTGGAGTGGAAGAGTTTGAATTGCTTTTTCGGAGTGAGGGTAGGTTCGGATCGGATGGGATCGCGCCCATTAGTTGTGCACGTGTGCCTCCAACGATTTGGTGGGGACCCAGAAAAAATAATCAATCTGAACCGCTGATCGGTGAGAAAAAAAAAAAAAAAAAACCCAAAAAGAGTTGGTCTGGCTCTGATTTTGGATCCGACGGTTGAAAGCTCATCATTTTTACTTTGGGACTCAAAATTGACCCACCATAAGTATTTGGTGGGTGGATGGAAAATCAGTGTTAGAAGGAAATTTGAACCCTAACAAAAGGTGCTGCAGGTACTAAAAAGTAATTAATTTTCAAATATCAACTTTTTGTACAATGAAATTTATTAAAATGAGATATCTTTCTTAATTATGATTAATTATTTTAATAATGGAGTCGTATTTGGTAACATTTTTCTTTCATATTAAACATTTTTAAAATCGTAACTCATAAGTTGTGTCATTAAAATTAGTCAAATAGATACGAAAACTCATTTTGAGCTTTAAAATTAGTTGCCCATTATCCAAATCTTTTATACAACGTACCTCTTGTCAAACCTATTCCTCGTATTAAATTGCAACCTTTCTTTTCAATAAGACTAGACCAACCCGACCAAGTTGCAACTCAGAAGTCGTAATGAATTGCGACCTTTCTTTTCAATAACACTAGACCAACCCGACCAAGTTGCAACTCAGAAGTCGAATACTTTTTTCTCGTTTTTGGAGTTAGGAAGCTGTAAGAGCACAAGTGCATAACAACCTTCAATGGTAAATACAAATTTTGCAGAAGATTTGGGCATCATCATTCAATGTATTCATCTCCACAAAAACTTTAAGAAGACAGAATATACAACTACAACACCAACAGGAATAAATTATATAAAAGGGATTCATATAAGAGTTCTCCGTAGAAGAACCAGCAGCAACACCTTTCCAGATTCAGGACAAAAAGAGTTCTTTCCTACTTTCTTTTTCTGTTCTCTAAGAATAAAAACAACATTATATATATATATGATTACACATTCAAGCTGAGGTTTCATCATGGTTCGAGCTTCAAGGAGACGACTCGTGACTGTCTGTTGCGCTTAGCCACCTTCACAAAGACTATTGAGAGGCAAGACGGAGCCCACCAGGGCCGACGGACCTTTTGCTCTCCTTTCAGGCAAGCCACTGGAGATGGGTTTATCGTCAGTAGCTAGAATATGATAATCATTTGTTTCTTAGTTTAAGATCGGTTTTGTTCAGACACAATCAAGTCAAGAAAAGGAAAAGCAATGATGCTCCAGGATTTTTAATCATGGTCTCGGTGGTTGGTATGCATCTCATATTAGCATTAGTGAAATTATGTAGGGACTGACTATTTTCCAGGAAGCATCATTGCATAAGAATTAAAGGAACATACTTTCTTTGACCTTGATTTTCAGAGAACTAGAAACTACCATCAACTTTTTTAACAAATGATAAAGGGTGACAGCTTAATATCCACACATTCTGAGAGAGAGAGAAAGCGAGGGCACCTTTAATTCGCCTGAGTTCCTTGCACAGTGTGATGAAGTCTCCCCATTTCATATGGCACCGCCTTATAAACCGAAGAATCTGTTCAGTCGTGAACATTGACATGCCCTCCAAGTATTCTCCATTAACACCATTTTCTTTGAAAATTTGGCGGTAGCCTCCAAGGTTTATTCCTTCCAACCACAAACCAACATCCTGGGAAGAGCATAAAGAATGATGCAAGAGGCATGTCAATCATCTAAATACCAGTACTTTTCAAAACCACAAGCAGGTGAATATATTGATAGATATTCATAGTGGCACAAAGTATGATTGTTTTTCCAAGAGTCCCAACAGCCCTATCACACATACATCTGTAAAGTTTGTAAATGGCCGATAATTGATAAATACACCTACAATTAGCATGAGAACTCTCACTCCA
This sequence comes from Vitis rotundifolia, assembly GCA_030254885.1. NCBI lineage: Eukaryota > Viridiplantae > Streptophyta > Magnoliopsida > Vitales > Vitaceae > Vitis > Vitis rotundifolia. Next base: position 6,872,713 of record CM058162.1, on the reverse strand, counting down.
AATCTACACAAGGTCCTTTAGAAAATCCATTAGTGAGTTTGTCACTAAGCTCAGGGTTTCATGAAAAGTTGCCCATTGCCAGATACATTAGTGATTTGGAACAACTATATTACTGACATTTAACATTGTCAGTGCTCAGCAAAACCAATCCATGTTACGGCAAACCTTCAGAGTAATTAAAATCTTCTGCTGAATGCCCCCAGTCCTCAAACACCCAACACTAATTCACAGTGTCAACAAACACCACTTAATGCACCTTCTATTTTTCATAACGAGATATAAACACTATTCCTTTTAGACAACCAAATTAGTCTTCTTGTGCATCTTGGGAAAATTCTTCAACATGTGAATAAGTAAAGTTATCATGAAAAAATGAAGTATTTTTTAAAAGGAAAGAAGATGGAAGAATGTGTTCCAGCTTACGGTTTGGAGACTAAAACTCAAGTCTATGGTAAAACCTCCAAAAATGAACTATGCTACTCAAAGTGATTAAATATTCAAAACTAAATTTCAACATTTGATAAGCAAATAGAAAATGCATACAGCATATCACAGCCAAGAAAATGTTCCCCACTTCATCTAAATGACTTGCAAACCAGCCAGTAAGTGGCAAAGAATAAACAGGCACCGGATCATCAACAACTCCCCTATGCAACTCGAAAGAGGAAGTGCATCACTAGAAGGGTATAAAAGTGTTCCAAGCAGAGCGAAACTAAAACGGAGTTCAATCAAATTTCCAGTTTCTGTGTGCAGGTGTGTGGCAGACCAAGAATCCAAGACCGACATTGAAACTCGTCCGGTACTGAAAACTGGGTCAATTGCCTTCCTCATACATAAATCAGCATCGGAATTTAACAAAATCACACCTCTTGTTGGTTTGTTCATACAATTAGCCCTTCTAATCTCCAATCATCAACAGTACAAACTTCCCAATTCACACTGATTACATTGAACAATCAATAAAAAGACATTATATAACAATTGATATTTCAATAACCATCTACCCAATCCAAATAAACCCAGATAAGTATCAACGTCTGTATTAAAAAATTTACCTTATTTTAAAAGCATTAATCATGATACTCAGATCCCCAAACAGGGAAAAGAAAATTTTCTAACAAGAAATTCACTAATAATTTTAAGCACCACAAGGGAAAATTCAATCACACGTCTGATCAACAAGATCTACGCCCACATCACATAAGATCCAAACAAAACCACCAAAAACAAAGCAATAAATCCGTACCTCCACAGTCCAAATAAAGAAATCAAGCGGCTCCGGTGGGTGTTCTTTGTTCATCTCCCAAAATCAGCACTCACAGAAAAACCTAAACCCCCAACCCCCAACCCCCCGATTCACAATCAAAAAAAAAAAAACCCAAATTGAGATCGAATTACACTAGCAGAACAAAAAATCCATCAAAACCCACTTTCCCCTTTTGGCCCCCGAGAAAACCTTGGAAAAATAAACCGAAAAAGAAACCTTGCAAATTTTCCGAGATTTTCCCTGCTTTTCCCTCAATTTCTAGGCATCTAAACGGAACCGGAGAGAAAAAAAAAATTTTTAAATCAAAAAAATAAAAAACAAGCAAGAATGTTTAGGTTTACCGTGTGAGGATGTGTGGATTTAGGGTTTTTGATTTTGTACATTTGAGAATTTCGACAGAGAGAGAGAAAGAGCGGGGGAGGGGGAAGGAGAGGGACAGAGAGAGAGAGTACAGAGGAAGTGAAGAGTTGATGCAGCTGCGAGTGGACTTCGCTTTAGCTCACTCTCGTTTTCAATGACCTTCGTGGGCCCATTTGCTTTTCTAGCTATTCTCTGTGGCCTTGCCCACGCGAACCTAGAATCACACAACTCACGCGCTCTCTTAATTTTGAGGATTTTAAGGTTTTTTTACAGTTTTTGGCGGTAACGGTAACATTAAGGGAGGGAATGTGAATTATCTTTAACCGTGACTATCTTTTACCATTTCCAAAAATATAAATATTTATCTTCTTTCCATCACGCTAAAACCTCTGTAAATTAACTAAAAGAAATTAATATCTCAATGCAATTATTAATTTATCAATAAATAAATAATTTAATAATTTATCGATAAATTAATAGTTATTAATCTAGAAAAACTATTAAGTTTCAAGTACGCTATAATTTTAAAAAAGAGTCTAATCCATAAAAATCAAAATTATAAAAAATTACTCGATACTATATTATGAATTTTTAATTATTATTTTTTATATGCCTTATTAATTATTAATTTATATTTTTTTTGAGATTTTAAAGATTTTAAAAATAATAATAAAAACGATGATGTAACTACTAGGACAACTTCCTTAGGCAAGGGGCCAGGGGGCCAAGGGGCCATGCTCCCATTTGCCCTTTCCTCCTCTACTAAAAAGGGTGACACATGACTCGCTATGTTTTAGGTAGGTACATGTCCCAATTGCCTGCCCCATAAGTACATTTATAGAATAAAAGGTCTATGATTTATCCCTTTCCATATTTTTCTTTAGGGCAATGATCACATGATCAATTATTTATGTTTGGGATTAGTATCACTCCTACTTTTTCCTTTTCATTTATTTTATTACCTAAAAAGGTATGTGAAATACCTAATATGCCCTTGTCTTTAACCTCAACCCTAATCTCATTTTCTTTCTCTTCCTCTCCTTCACCTTCTTCTCCTTCTCTTACTTCGACCTTGTTTAGAACATTGTTTTTCCAATTAAAGGTCAAAGCTAATATTTAAGTTATAATTTTCAAAAGATAATACAGATATTATCGTATTTTCTTGAATAAAACTTTTATAAATAGTGATATTCCATTACTTTTATGTTAAGCTCTTTCAAAAAATATGTTTTAATAATTAGAGAAGCTTTTATTAAACTTAAAAAAATTATTTTTGAAACAAATTTTCATATTTTTGTTATTCTTCTTTTTATGTTTAGTTTGGAAAAAAAATAATCAAAAAATAAAATAAAATAAAATAAAGAAAGGGAGCTACTTTGGTAATTTTACAATTTTTTTTCTTTTTTATTTTTCTTTTATGGAAAAAGATATTAAAAAAAAAAAAAAAAAAAATTGGGTGGGCATCTTTTATATGCTTTTGTCATTTGAGGAAGGGGGCAATTTCGACCTTTTACCCTCCATCTCTAACAGAGAGATGGCATATTAGCATACTCCCTCATCACATAACGAAGGGCAGTGGCTGTGCCCTAGTGGCTTGTCTTAATGACTCTATACACATCTCATTAAATTGAAGAAAGGGACCCCGAAGTGGGCCACCCATGTCCGAATGGTGCCCTTACGGCTGGGCCCATGATTTGACATTTTGGCCCACATGCAAATCTCCTGGACTCAAATCCATTGGAGATCAAATGATTGAGGACTTCCAAAGGTCATCACAAGTAAGGGTGGAGATGAGACTACCACGCAGCTGCACGTGCATCATCTGTACAGCTGCCCCACCCAGGGTGCAGTATCCGGGACCACGTTAAGGCTGTTATTTGTTTGAAAAATTATTTTGTCTGCCACATTTGACATGGGCCCACCCCAGTTAATATCTCATGTTCGTCATTAACTGTGGGCCCATCCATGAAAATTCAAGCCTGGCCCAATCTGGCCTAAAGATTCTTCATTAACAATAATTCCTTAATTATTGTAATAATCATGGTTATGTAAAGGTTACCTAATTTACTAAATAAAATTAATGATTTAATATAATTTAATAACTTAATTTAAATCATTAAATAAATTTTACATATTTAATAAAATAATTTAATATAAAGTTAAATAAAACATTACCAGTGCCTTTAACAGTAATTATAAGAAGTATTTTTAATATTTTTAACTTTTGAAAATTTTTTATCTTTCAAATATTAAAAAGATTAAAATTCTTCATAAAATGACTCCTAAACATACCACTATGTACTAAATCAAAATAATTATCTCAACAATTTACCTTTTTACATTTTTATTCTCGATTGTCGTAATCATCTCAACAATTTCTTTTGCTACTTCATGATCTCCATTTGTTACTTGACCTCTTTTCTCTAGTTATAATTTATGAAGATAAATATATTTATTTAATGATTTGAAATAAATCTTAGATTAATTTTATCAAACCACCTTAACACTTAAACAAAAATTAAGTAATAAATTTTAAATATATAATTTAACGTCATTAAATAATAAATATTAAATATTACCAGACACCCTTAAATAATAACCTTAATACTTAAAGGTAAAAGTGGCTAATAAGTCTTAATGTAAATTTAAATTATTAGGTAACAAATACTAAAATTTACTAAACAAAACTTCTCAAATGCGATCTCAAAAAATTTGAAAGAAGATATAAGATAAAAATTAAAAGTTAATAAATTAATTTTACATTCTCTTATTTTTCATTTTATATAAAGATTGAATAATTTAAAAATACATCACTTTTAAACTTCATTTACTTGTGATTATAGGAAGCAATCTTTCGTATTAGAAAGGCTAAAAATATTTTATAAAATAATTGTTACACGCACTCTTAACTAACTTTAATAATATTTGATTTTCTTTCTAAATGAAAAAAAAAATAGCATAAAAATAAAGTCAAACACAACTTATAAAACTCTTCTCATACTTTTAATGCTATTTATCCATGTTTGGAAAGTAGGATAGCCGTACATTCCCACAAATGGAAGCAAATTTTTATTTAATTAAAAATATTTAGGGAAAGTTTAAGGTATCAAAAAGATACCTACAAAATCCGCATCCCACTGGTTCAAAATGTACGATAAATCTAGACTATTGAAAGATGGTACAAATAATGGAAGCAAAGTATAAAAAGAATGGGATCATCATAGAAAAAACAATAAGACCCAACTTGGTAGAAAACAATACCAAGATTTATATAAAGCAATGGAATCTAAATCTACACACCGTGTGACATGATTGCTCTTATGCTTTTTCGTACATATCCACTGTAGTTAAACCCAATTTTTTATTCCTTTCCCTTCTACCTCTGCTTCTTTCTTCCACGATTAAACGAAGCGTTTAAACTTATCCCGAAACGGGACCTTAATATTAAAGTTCCTCCCTCGGTCTAAAGTTGGCTTGGGCTCATTACCACATTTTGGGGCCTGGGCCTAGGATGAAACATTATACCGGACCCAAGCTCACCCCCAAAAATAGACTCCCCATTCAAAGCCCAATCCACAAAATATTGGAATAGGCCACAAGCTGGCCCAGACCAATGTGTACTCCTATGAATAGTTCTGGTTATGGTGCCATCTGCTATGTACTCATTAACAACAATAGTTTCCTCCATTAGACTAGAAAGAAAGAAAAATATGATTCCTTGTCTAGTTAGCTTGTGCTTTCACTGCTACAATGGCAAAAGCTAACGGCCATACCATCATAGCAGGATCCTGACACAATATTCTGAACTAAGTGAGGGTAGAAGAGCATTCGGTTTGAACATATTCTTCTTTGTTCCTGTCCAAGAAATAATATTCCCGTCTCAGTTATAGTGGTATGTATGACATACCTCTTTGAAGGGCTTGCGCGCGTGCCGTGTCTTCTTTTCCAGGGCGTGGTGCTGCTGTTACTTACATAGCGTGGCCTGCACATTTACCAGACATATAACATGGTGAAGAAGAGAGTTTAGATGAGACTATACTTCATAAAGATAACAGAAAATTCTGGTTACGGGTCCTGCTAAATGATTGGTTCGTCGTCCCACACGCCATTATTAAAAGGTATGTATGCATCTTGGTTCGACAAGCAATGTGGACGACAAATGAACACAACCGAGGGTTGATTGGGTACTTTCTTTCGGAAAGGAAAGAAGGTGGGGGTTGAAGAATAAAGTGTGATCTGATGATAGAGATGGATGTGCTATCCTACGTACATTATGAGCCATTCAGAAATATCCATCTCTGGTGATCACCATAAAGATTTCCAGAAGGTGATAAAGCGATATGGTGAAGACTGCAGAGCAAAGTTGAGGTGTGGGGTCAAAGTAACTTGCTAACAAATTGAGGTTAAACACAGAACTACAAAAACAGGATTAATTTTGAGGAATCCTGTTCATGAATATAAAAGTTCAGGGAAAGTTAGCTGCTTTCAGTTACTCCAGATTCTCACACAATATATGGACACAGCGCACATACAAAGAAGTGGGTACAGCTAGGAAATCATTTAGTAGGATCCACCAGAGAGTTATCTTTCATTCCAAGAACTTGATCCAATAAAACAACCACACTAGGCCAATGCTTTTTAACTGACAGAGATTGCATCCAAAGGTTTAGGTATGACTAACTAATCAGGCTGTTTCAATCCACAAGTTGATACTGGATAAACTGGGGCCAACACCGAATCATTTTGGCCAGTGATTTGCCTAATTGCTTGCTTGTTTTTGATTGGTGAAGTTTCATCTTTCCTAAAACGTGTACCACTTGATGTAAATCTAGTTACATACTATGTGCTTGACAAGTACAATAAGCTTCAGTACCACGCATTATGCTAGTCGGCATGCAGATGGTTTTAAAGAAATGAAGAACTAGAAACTATCCGTGCAAGATCCGTTGTGATTGCTATGGACCCAACAGAATAATGTACTGAAAACTTGTGGACAAGACACTTGGAAACAACACAGGGTACCTAGTTGAAAATGTTGTCTATAAGTGAAACTCACATTCTCACTCCGCTTAAAAGAAAAGAATATTCATATATCAAACTAGTTTGCCAAATATAACAGAAACTAAGAGTATTTAAGATATTTATTAGCACAAAGGGTAAAGATAGAAGTGACAAACAAATGAAATCAAGCAACAACCATCATACCTGCAGTCAGAACCTGTCACAAATTTTGATGTGATTTTGGGCATATATGCAGAAGTCCATAAGTAATCCAAAGATTCTGAATTTAGCACGATAAACCTGCCTGCCCAAATTGATTAGCTAGATGAACAATAAGAAACTGGATTGGTAGATTAGCTAATTATTAGCAACCAATAGCAGCTGACTGAAATTTAACACAGCACACAAAAACTTCAAGTGCCACAGAAAAAGAAACCAATAAAGATATTATTTAAAAATACATACTCCAAAATTGTCTGAATTTTTTATCCACAAGAAAACAGAACAAGCATACCCATCTCTAATGAATTCACACTCCGGAAGAAAAGCAAGCAACAAAAATCTCTACCATGCAACTATAACAGCTGGTTAAACAATATGTTCCAGGGCCCTTCTTTTGATATTCTTCTCAGAAAGCTTACATTCTCCCTTTTGGATAGCTGGACCAATTATGGAAAACAAGGGCAAGTGCTGGCAGCTCGATAGCTATGGCATTGGCAATTGGTGTTAAAACCCTCCAACAAGCTCAATTCCAGCCAGATCCCTGTGATTCCATATTCACATCACTGTGGAGGAATCATAGCAATGAAAGAGTAAAATGCTGTAAAAAAAGGGGGGGGAAAGAAAAATAAATAAATAAAGGCAACATGGCAATCAGCGGACCTTAGAAACCACTGCTGGAAGCAGTGCTGCCAGATCTGAGACTGCCTGTGGGTCCATTACTGGTCTTGCTGATGATTCCCTTCCCAAAATACTCGGCAATCACAGAAAACCCATCCTTTGAACTCTTCACTTGCTGGAAGAACTGGTCTTGGTCTTTGGAATTCTGCTCCAAGTTTCTCTTCATTTCCAAAACAGATCTGTATTCAGGAGCACATTCGGGGCATTCTTTTTCATTGTCTCCTAGGCAACGTTGATGGAATGAGTGCATACACATGAAGTGGACAGCAGGGAGATCTAGGGTGAAAGTGCATGCAGTGCACTTGCTAAGCTGGAAGATTCTGGCATTTGTCCTAAGATCCTGAATTTCTTTTCTCATTGCCAATGTCTCTTCCTGCACAATATAAGAATTTGTTTGATATCTTCTCCTTTCATAGGACATACAACTCAAATGATGATAGGAATGATTTTACTGTCTGAAAAAATTCTAGTATTTTATCATAATGACTTTGAACAGATGCCTATTTGCATGCCAAGTAAAGAGCAAAACAAGGAAAAAGATTCTATTATACACACAACTTTTCAGAAGATCAAATTACAGCTACCAGTCTTATTGAGAAGACCAAGGGTGTAATAAGTGCTAGTCTTAACTCTTTGCTGATCCTATCACTGGCTATTTAAAATACTACTAATATCTCATGCTAAAAGTCACTTCATTCACTAAGACAATGATGGGGATGATAAACATACAATAATGATCCACATGATGGAGTGAAAACTTTTAAGACTATTTTCTTATTCTAACCAAGGAATAATCCCTCTTATGTACACTCAGAGATTGATAGAGATTTAGAGTATTTCATTCTAAAAAAGGAACAATTCCCCCATGCACACACCAGCTGTGAAGAACAATTAGAAAATTTTATTATTCTAAACAAAGCTCAATCCCCTTTCTACACTCAGGTCCTCATCAACTATTTTACAGTTTCAAACCTTCAACATTTTTGTCAATCCAAAGAACTCTGATGAACCCATCATTCTTAAATTTGCTATTACAAAAAAACAGTCATACCACAATACACACACATATGTGTTTTATTATATATATATATTATAATATATATATATATATTGGTAAGCACACAAAAAATAATATTATTAATAAAAGGAGATAATATAAGAAGGGTGAAGCTAAGACACACTGAAGTACACCGAAAGTATACAAAAGGTGCCAAGCAAAAAGAGAAATGAAAGAAAAGTACAACAACTTTCCCCATCTACTTGTCACCTAACCAATCAATGAAATTCGCTATAGGCATAGAAGACCCTTCTAGATGAAGTCTTAACACCTTACAAGGCATTACGCATAAAAGAGGATTTAAGCATTTGTTCCAAATTTTCCACATTATCAAAAGCCTTCCAGATTCCCTCTCAACAAATGGTCCACAAAAGGAACAAAGTGGCAGCCAACCAAACTAGAGACACCCCGCTTCTTTTCAACTGATCCTAAGTCAATACCTTCCCCATATTCCCATACAAAAAAGCCCACCCTCATCAGGATCTACAAGTTCCAAATGGCTCCAGCTAGGAAAACCTTTCAAGCTTTAGGCACCAACTAAGAGTATAAATCTTCGGCTCAAAACTTTCCATAACTCAAATCTAACCAAGCCATTCTATCCTCTAAGTCCTACCATACTATTTGCTTTTGAAGAGTTCGCATGAAATCCTCCACCACCTCTAACTCCCAATTGTGAAACTGTCTAAAGAAGCAAGGACGCAAGTGACCCTCTGCCCTATCCTACTCCCGCATATCTGATACCCATGACTCTTTTGATCTAGCAATGGCAAACAAAGCAGGGAAAGAGTCTTTCAACGAAGCGTCCCCTCTCCACTCATCCAACCAAAATTTAACACTCCCATTCCTTACAATGAAGCAAACTTTGCTTTTAAGAGCCTCCCATCTTTCCTTAATAGTCTTCCAAAAATTAACCTCATACCCTTCCTTTAGCACCCCAAACCACCAACCTCCCTTCCCTAAATTTCTCATCTATCACCCACTTTCACATAAACTTGCTTTCCGAGTCAAATCTCCAACTCCACTTGCAAAATAGGGAATCATTGAGAGCAGAAAGCTTCTTGATGCTAAGCCCATGTCCTTTCTTAGCCATGCATATAATAGATCAGTTAACTAGATGACATTTTTTCTCTAAAACTTTGCCACCCCACAAGAAATCCCTTTGGATCCTCTCAAGTCTTAAGCTCATTCTTATTGGCATCACTAATGACATGCATTAAATAGCAAGCTAGACAACGTACATTTAATAAAATTAAGTCTCCCCTCTTTCGACAGATATTGTCTCTTCCACAGGACCAACCTTTTCTAGAATCTCTCCTCCACTATTTCTCACAATGCTGCTAATTTGAAAAAGGCTCCCAAAGGAGGTCTAGGTAAGTGGAAGGAAGCTTGCCCACCTTACATCCCACTTCAGCCACTAACTCATCCAGATTTTCGACTTTCCCAATTGGAATGAGCTCTACTCTTTTCAAAATTGACTTTTAGCCCAAAAATCGCCTCAAACAACATGAGAGTCCAATTTAGATACTTCGGCCACTCTACACTTGCCTCACAAAAAATTATAATATCATCAACATATAAAAGATAAGACACCTTAGCTCACCCTTACCCACTCCTTACCATCTAAAAACCAGATATGAAAACCCCCTCCCTTTCCTTCATTAACAAGTGCTTGAAAGTCTCCATAACCAAAACAAATAAACACGGGGAGAGGGGGTCCACTTGCCTTAGGCCCCCCTAGAACTCTAGAAAAATAGTAATATATATATATGTGTGTGTGTGTGCGCGCGCTCTAAACATGGAAGGGGATGCCTAAGATACACACATGCTACATACCATGACAAAGCCATAGCAAGTTAATTAATATAACTATTCTTATAGTACAATTAGTAATAGATCTGTGGTTGTAACCAACACCTCCCTAAAAGCCACATTTTAGATTTGCCACCTTTCACTAAAGGTAGGTGAAGGTCAAAGGGATAAATTATCATCAACAACTGCAATGGTAAAACACGCACCTGGTACTTCTCAATGGATCGACGATCCTCTTCAATTAGCTTTGACTCCTGTTCAAGCTTTCGAGCAATATAATCCTTGATAACAGAGAGTGTCAGGCATGGATTCCTGGAGAGCGTCTGAAGAACAATAATAGGAGGCAGTATGTCATCCCTTTCAATATAAGTCAAGACTTCCTTCACTTCTTTGGAGCATTCTTCTCCAAGCTCACCAAAGTACTTTAGCAAATCTGCCCAAAGAGATGGATCTCCTCCCTTACCTGAATCCCCCAGCCTCTTGCAGCATGCAATCAGACCCTCATGGTCATGGGCCTGCATATAACAAGCAATCACTTCTTTATAAAGCTTCATCTTCTCATATAAATATAAAAGCCCTTCTTTAAATGCATTCATTTCACAAAGAATTATAGCAAGATCAACATCATATAGTGGATGCTCCATTTCAGATGGCCATGCACTTTTAAGCAACTGTAGCCCCTTCTCAAGCCTTTCCAAACGACCCTTTTCCTTAGTCAAATCATTGCAGTCACCACTTACTTTCCCATTAGACTCTACTTTTGACATCATAGCCTCTCCTGATGGCCTTCTTGTTTTAAGATTAAGATCACCAACAGTGTCAGATAGTGAAATAGATGGGAAGTTCAGGTCATTAGACAGGTACAACTCCAAGAGTGTGTTGTGAATTTCTACTTGAGCAGGCGAGTCCTTCACCTTATTGGTATACTTTTCAAGAAAATCCATTAGTGACTGTGGATGGTGAATGAAAATGTTGAGAAAATCAACAGGAGATGGCAACATGGATAAATATGTACCATTAGAAGTGCCTCTCTTGGCCAGATCTCCTTCCTCAGTGCAAAGCTTCATGAGTATTTCGATTGTTGCCACTGGCTTGTGCTCTATGAGAATCTTACCATACTCTTTCACTGTGACCCCAGCTTGACCTGGTTCAAGACTTGAAATATATTGCAAAGCTTCTTCATATCTACCAAGGTCCTCAAGTAAGATCTTCAAGTACAACTCATGCCTTCCTGCCTTCTTAGCAACATACATTGCATGCTCGTGATAGTTGGCAGCACGGCAGACCCTTATTGCAGTCTCCACATCAAACTTATGCTCCCCATCCTCACTTTTGATGAACACATTCAACTTTTCAACATCTTTCAGTTTGGTGTAGCAGTTCAGCAGAAGTGTGGTATGATCTTTAGAAGCAAGTCCCTTCTCATGTAGTTTTTCCAAGTAATTGGTAAGGTTGTAGATTCTTTGGGCATCTAAGAACTTTTGTATCACATATGAAGGTTCAAGGTGACCAATGGTATGTATGTACTGGGCCATAGCTTCGTCATAGTCTTGTTTTCCGTATAAATGATCCCCATATTTCCTTAGTACTTCAGCAGTTGCTGCAGCATCAGCTTGCTGGCTTTGAACAAGATTGATGGCCACAGTATAAAGATTCTTCTTGAAAAGCATATCTAACTTGCTTTCCATATCTTTCTCTCCAGTACATAAAGCAGTTTTGTCAGCCATTATAAGTATTATGTTACCCCATTCACAAAGCATATGAGAAACTTCTTTAACCACTAGACTGTGGGCAATCAAACGGTTCTTCAGGTCATAAATGTTGAAAGTATTCTTGCCATTTCTTTGATCTGCAATAACACATAAAAGATATCCACGAAACCACCCAAGGAATTTCTTCTCCCCTTCAAAAGCCCAACAAGGACCACGTCCATCAACTTCATAGAAATATACAGCCTCAGGCCGACCAATTATCAGCTCCTGATTACAGGACAAGGACAAATTATTAATTGTCTGAAAGTACATAAAACAGTAATATATCAATAAAATTAAACAAGGCAACTCAGAAAAACATACCAAGCGATCACTCATTGTCACACTATTAACATTGCATCCAATCTGATCTAGGGTTTGCCGCCTGGGTGGTTGACTCTGCAGGCTAAACAAACTCACTGAAGTTGGAGTGACTGCAAAGAGTTGGAGGGCTTGACCATCCATACGGAACCCTAAACCTGTGATTGAAGAATTGCTTTTGTCTGAAGCATTATCCACCTGAAGCTTGAAACGTGTGATTCGCTCACGTGCAATGTCCCCTTTGATGCAATAAATGCAACCATTGTCTAATCCAATAGCTATAAGTAGTATTGGGGGAGCTTCCTCCAGGACCAAAAATGATGTAATCTGCAGAACACTGACACTATGAAATCTTTTTAAAATAAATAGAACTGCAATCAGATATGTCCTCAATAACAGTTACATAAACAAAAATGTATGACAACATAAAAGAAATTACAAACAAGTACATTGCACCACCTTCGCTTCAGGGAACTGATTAGTGAATATCCGCAATATCTGAATACAATCAGGACTCATCGTGCTGGAGCCCTCTGGCTGCATCTTATCAAGGTCAAAAACTTTCAGACACATAGCTGACAGTTGTGGAGATACTTGTTCATCTTCTCCAACAGTTACTAGGTAGTTTCTTTGCTGATTATCAACAAAAACAAAACCGTTTCATTAAATCTCCATTCACAATAAAGGAAAAGAGCTAATTACTCTGACAGATTAAGAAAATAGCAAAACATAAAATCCCAGTTAAACCATGCCTATACACTAGAGATTTTGATTGTTATTTCACAAGGATTTCCATAGAAGCCATACCAAACAATGAAAACTGAGGAAAAGAAAACCAAACCCCTATGCAATAATAATAATATAAGTGGAGGCTTCTGTTTTCTTACTTCCCAAGCAATGAAGAATCTAGTACAGAAAAATAATAATCATAATAATTTCTCTTCCTTTCCTCCATTTTCTCACCAACCAAAGACTAAAAATGAATGCTATACAATTAAAGACCAACCCTTAACAGAGCACAAAGGAAAAAAGCGAGCCTGGGTCCATAAGTACAGTTCAAACAAAGAATTCAAAACCTAACCCTCAACATTCTAGTTTTATTTTCTTTTCACACACTTTCTTATCAACCAAACAGAGCACAAATCGTTTCCATAAATTAGAGGCACCACAAGAAACAAATGAAAAATCAAATCAGATATAATTAATTTCACAAAACTAACCGAACCTTGAGCTGTTGAACGAAGAGAACAGAAGAAGAGTGAGCTTGGAATCCATAATTGAGCTTCAAACCTCGATCGAGAAAACTCACGGTGCCGTCGTCGCAGCCCAGGACTATCTTCCCTCTTCCACTCGAACAACACTCGATTTTTCCGGCAACTTCCTCGGGGATTGAGCATTTTCCGGCGAGTTTCTCCTCGAAGAACTCGAACTTCCTCCACTGGTACATTCCTGATCGGACGGCTCTGATTCTACGAACAGAGATCGGAATCGAAACAATAATCAGAAACCTAACCCTGGATGCCGGAACTTGATCGCCGGAGATCGGATTGCCCGGCAAGGGCTCGCGAAGTAAAGAGAATGTCGTAGACGTTGGGGAATACGTTTTTTGCGGAGCCCTGCCAATGGAAGACGACACCGTTTTGATAATTAGTCTGATTGGGCTGTTGTCCACCCATGAACTGCTTTCCGCCAAGGTTGTCCATGGGCTGGGCCTTAGTTTTTGGCTTGGGTTGGGCTTGGTTCTTAACCTTTGGTTTAGAGGAAGGAACTAGAACCCATTTGAAAATGTTTTTTAAAACAGTTTTCTATTTTGAAAAACAAGCTTCACAAAAAAAATTTATTTTGAGCTAGACAGGCATCATCATATTGGATTGGAATCGACTCTAATATCATTTAAAATGGTCTATACCCAACTGTGTAGATATTATAAACTCGAGCCCTAGTAAGCTCTCATAGTTTTATAATATGTCTATTTGATTCAAGAAATGGTGCGTTAAATTTCCTCCATTTCACATTAGATATAACATAAACAAATATAACTGTTTTTCAAAAACTATTATAAAATATTGTTTACGAAAACGTTGTCCAGTTAGAAAAAATATTAAATATAAGAAATTTTTATATGAATAAACCCTTAAATTTTTGGATAGAAACAAAGTAAGATGGCAACTTTAGAAAAAGTAGATAAGAAAATGATTTTTTTAATATATTAAATTTTTAAAATGAAATTAATAATCCTATTTATTTCTTCTTCTTTTTTTAATTTTCAAGACAGTTTCATTTAACATTTTTTTCAAATTTATTTTAAAAAATAGTTTGTAAACATGTTTGGTTAAGTCTCTAAAAAAGTTTTGTTTAAAAATAAGTAAATGATGAAAAAATAAATAAAAAAGAAAAAAATATATTTAAAATCAATAAATTATTTTTATTTGATGTTTTAAATTCATTTCATTTATTTTAACTCTTTTATATAAATATTATTTAATTTTAAAAATATAAGTTTTTAATTAATTTTAATTATTATTTTTTTTCATGTTTTTTATAATAAAATTAAAACTTTCCTAAACTTATCATCACATTTTTTTTTCTTTCCTTAATCATTTTTGAAAACCAACATATTTATGGATCCTAAAATCGATTTATAATAACCTGTTTGGTAATAATTTTAAGAAGTGTTTTCAAATTTTTTAACACTTTAAAATTTGTCTTATTCAAATATTAAAAATATTAAAAAAAATTCTAAAATCACTATCAAACGATGTTCTAAAAGTGCATTTAAAAGTGATTTTACAAAGTATTTTTAATATTTCTAATGCCTAAATGATAAAATTTTGTAAGTATTAAAAATATTAAAAATGCTTTGAATCACTATGAACGAGATCTAAATTTTTTTTATTTTTTAAATGTATATTTTATTATAAAATTCGAGTGTCACCATCCAACCAAAACGCACATAAAAAAAATGTAAAATAAAATTAAAAGCAAAAATGAATGTGATTTTAACGTGAATGCAACTTGTGAATAGGGAATGGGGTTTTGGAGTGTGGAATGGGGCTAAATCCTATTGGATGGTAGCATACAAAAATCTTTGCTTTTCCACCACAGCACATGACAGCATCTTCCTCCCAACCCCACATGCAATTTCCTCTGAAAATAACTCATTGATATTACCATTTTCATGGTTTAAAAAAAATTAAAATAATAATAATAATAATAATTTTGAAGGCACAATATTTTGATGGCATTTGTAGTCCACACGCTGCATTTAACGTTGATGTGAGAAACTATTGAATTCATATAATGACTTACAAAAATGGACGTATAGAGCACGTGTTAATAATTTTATATTAATATAATTAATTTATTTTATATTTAAAGTAACATAAAATAAAAAATTGTTTAAAAAAAATGGTTGAATTATAAATTTGGTTGATTTTAATGCAAAATTTGGCATTAACTCAAACGAGAAGAATTTGTAGTCGTTTATTAATATTTAAGATAATTTTTTGTTTTCAATTTTTTTGATAAAAAATGTAGAAGAAAATTACGAACTTATTTTAGATATTTTTTATTATAATATCATAATTTTTAAAAGATAATATCGGTATAATAAAATTTTATATGCTAAAAATAATATTTTTCTTATTTTTATAAAAAAAAATTATTTTTAAATTTTAAGTTATTTCAACAATTAAAATCTTTAATTTTTATAAAAAATTATCTCGATCATATTTAATCACGTGATAATTTTATTTACTTATATTTTTATTTAACGATTTAGATTTTACCGTATGTTTAAATAATGTAAATTAAAATCTTGGTAAGCTACTAAGCTACTATCATAAAAAAAATTTCTATTTTTATAATAAAAAAAATTTTATATTTGTAAACAATATTTTAAAAATATTTTTATTAAAAATTGTAATTTTAATATTTAAAAAAATTAAATTAAATAAAACCCATTTTTGATTACTTCATAGAACTTCAAAGTTTGACACGTGCGGAAGGATAAAGATATTTCTATTTATTTAATTTGAAATTGCCATATGATTATGATTTTTTATTTTTTATTTTGGATAAATGGAAATATTTATTTATTTTTTATTAATAATATTCAAACCTCAGAACAAAAAAGACAAAAAAGGAAAAAAAGAAAAAAAAGGGAAAATCCATAGGTTGAACAAACAACAAAAATCATGTCAAGTAGACATTCTCTGGTTGCTACTGAAGATGAGGTGGCAGACCTGGATTGGTTAATTACAAGACAGATAGGAAGTCTTGTCTCTTAGCCAGTAACATTCAGATAAGGTTTTCCAGGCTGTCCACCCAAATCATCAATCATGTCCACGTGTCAAAAACCCATTCATCATGGAGAAATTCAAGGACTGGGATTGAGTTCAGAGTAGATACATGGGTGGGTTGATTTTGAAAAAATAATAATAATAATTGAAAATATAAATTAAAGGAAGCATGTCTCTTTTCTTCTTCTCTCCTTTTGGGCTGTGGATGGAATTGTACACCACATGTTTGTTTGGAAAGCTAGAAAATGATTAGTTGAGAACATGTGAAGGGGCTTTCAAAAGGCAACCCCACTTTTATTCTCATGCAATTTTGATTAAAAAAATTGGAAAATAGGAATAATAATAATAGATATTTTCTTTGTAAGCAAAACATATAAAGTAAAAAAAAAAAAAAAAATTTCACAAAAATTAATAAAGAATTGACAATTTATAAAAAGAAAAACTATTAATTTTTCAATATTTTTTCAAAAAAAAAAAATGCTAATTGAAAGGTCTCATTTATCATTTTGAAAAATGGTAAAAATACTTATTGAAAAATGTGAAAAAATAACACTCGTTGATTTAATCTTTAATTGAGCTTTTTTCGAGAAATTAAAAGTGGGTTGGATGACTATTTTCAATAACAATTTTTTATTTTTTAAAAAATAGAAAAAACACATTTAACAATTAAAATATTATTTTTTATTTTTTATTTTCTTTCCATTTTTTTTCTTGAATATAGAAAATACAATGTTTTCAGCAAACATTGCTTTCACTCGTGTTTTTAGGACGGTTTTAAAAAATTAAATATACATATATAATAATTAAAAATAAAACATTATATATAAAAACTATTTTTAAAACATATTTAAAAATATTTTAGGTTTTCAAATTTTAAAAAACGGTTATCAAATGGTAGGTAAGACATTTTTTTAAGGTTAATAAAAATTTTCACATCTATATAGATGTTTTTATTACAAAAATTAAGAAAAAAAATGATTTCTTTGTAAAAAAAATAGAAAACAGTATCCTAAAATTATTAAATAAAATAAATTAATTAAATTTTCATATTTAATTAAGATGGAAAATAGAGAAAATAAGCAATTTTGCAATCTCATAATAAATGGTATCAAAATTTGACTTATTTTTTTCCATTGGTAGGATTGGATGAGAACAAGAATAAGGGAGGCTATATGTGACCTCATCTCTATTTTATTTAATTGTGACAATGATTTGGACTGTCTATATCAAGACCTTAAATTATAATTTTCATGCATCACCTATACTTTGGATAAGGATAAAAAATAAAAATAAAAATATTTATATATACATATATAAGTGATTATGACACCCTTCATATATGGGTCAAGATGTAACACATGAGGGTTGATTAGGGCTATTAAGTGTCCATTCATGTTTGTTCATAGTCTAATTTTTTTAGATTTGTGATTAAAGTCACTAATTTGATGTTGTTTTTATTAATTTAACAATGATTATATTTATTTTTATTGCTACAAATTCTGTGAGATATAAATATAAGCTAGAACTTTAGTTCAATTTATCATTAAATGTTTTCTCATATTTTATAAACATTTTTGTACGTAAACAAAAAATAATAATTGTTAGAAAAAGAAAAAGGTTAGGGGTGTTTGTCTTTTTTGATTAAATAGAAAAAATTAAAATATTTGATTTTTTTTATTTAATTAAAGGTAACCTGTTAATATTAATCAATAAAACTGAATCTGTCGGTAATAAATTTATTTTAGTTATGTTGATTGATATCAACAAATTACTTTTAGTTTAATAAAAAAAGTTAAATATTTTGACGTATTCTAACAGTCAAAAAAACCAACCACCAACTTAATTTGAATTTTGCTTAACTTTAATACAAAAAATTTATAGAACCAATTAAATTCTATTTTGACTTATTCATATTTATTTTGATAATTTTCTACCTTTTCCTTTATCTACGAAATAAAATCATAATCTTTTAAAAATAATATTATTATTACAATAAGAGTTTCTACACCCCATTGACTAAGAATGCATTTTATATCTTTTTATTTATTTTTATTTTTTTATATATGAAGTGTTTTTAGTAAGGGTACAAATATTTACCCAAAAATTATGCATAAGTGTTTTTTCATAAGTATTCTATTCTATTCTTTAATTTTTTTTAGGTGTTTTTTTTTTTTTTTTTAAGATTTTGTAAAATACTTCTTTTTTTTAAAAAAAAAAAAAAAACAATTTTTATGCTATAAGTATTTTTTGAAAGTATCAAAGGGACTCTAAATTTGTTCAAAGGGCTTATGAAAAAAATCTCGAAGACTTACGAAAATGTTGTTTCTCATAAAAATTTTATTTTGACTTCTATAAAAAGTTATTTTATATTTTATAAGATTTTTGTAATGCCAATATTATATTTATTGGATTATAAAGTTTGAATTAGTTTTTTTACACTTTATTTTTTATGTGAGGGTCGAGTTGTCCGATTAGCTCGTAAGGGACAATGTTTTCTAATTATAACTCTTTTCATTTATTTTGATTAGTGGAATTTTGACTAGTGGTGCATTCCATGGATATAGAGATTATTTTGATTGTGTCGTTAAATTTTTCATTTTTTTAATTTATTTTCTAATAGCGTGTGTGCGTGATTTGATTAATAATTTGACTTTAACTTCAACTTTCATACAAATAAAAAACATAAGAAGTCCTGTCAAACAAAAAATAAAAAATTATTTCAAAGGATATCTTATTAAACATAAAATCGCTTATAATATAAATTGAAGTAAAACTTCTACAACAAGTAACATTTTTTTTAATTATTAATTTCTTTGTTTTATTTTATTTTATTTATATAAATCATTAGTTTTTCTCGTAAAATTATCGAGACATCTTATTAAATTTTGAAAGTACTTTTGACTTCTTTGAAGTCAATTCAAACAAGACATTCATATTTAATTAAACTTTATAATACTTTATAATCTTTTAAAATTTATGGGTTTCTCTAAAATTATATTAATCCAATGTTAATTAATTTATATTTTATATTTAATATAGATTATTAGGCCCCACCAATTAGATGTTAGCACGGTGGCCAAAAATGGGATACAAGACATGCTTAAAAATTACACAAAATATTAATGATTTCAAATAAAAATCCTTGTCACTACTTTAATTTAAATTAGTGTCATCTAATCATGGAATAAGAACCTTCATTTAAATTATTATCATCTAATCATCCTTTTAAATTGTCTTACGTGCACACACTAATGGAATTAAATAGTGTTGGAAATATTGAAATTCCAATTTCAATAATTAAAAAAAAAAAAGTCAAATGATGGCATTTAACTTCTTCATATTTTAATTTTTTAATTTGAAAAGGATAAAGTTAGTATTTAAAAAATTAATTAAATAAAATTTAAGGAAAAATTTTCTAAAAATATTTTTATTTAAAATTTGTCGAATGTATTTTTCAAGTTGCTTTATTCCTATTAGGACGGAAACACTTTATTATATTAAATAATATTTGATATATCTATTGAGTAAAAACAAAAAATGAAAGTCCACGTGTAGTCCACGTGTCATGATTATATTTTTCCAAAAAAACGTGGCAATAGTTAATTTATATCGGCCGATTAAAATTCAAAAGTTTATGTCCATTAAAAAATGAATTTTAATAAAAAAAATATCTAGAATATTACCAGTGTGCCCCCACATGATGATTCAAAAATGTCGGATCAAATTTGTAATATATATTTTATTTAATAAAAAAAAAAAGAAAAAAGAAAAATTCCAAGTTCGAAACTTACCCAGTAGCCAAAAGCGAGAGATCCGGTTGAAACGGAGGACCCGCAACGGCCCAGTGGTTTCACAGTCAGTCTGGATCCAGCTTGTACTTCTAGTTTTTACCGGACACTCCCGGTGCCCAGTAAAGCCCACTTTTTTAGCCGGTTGAACCGGTCACCACCCCACGATCAGAAGAAAAAAAAGGAAAGAATTTGCCTCGTTTTTACCAAAACTGCCACTGACAATTTCTTTCATCTGAAACTACCCCTTTCTACCAAGTTAATTTCGGTTTGCCCCCTATTTTCACCATCCCACCAATCACGGATAAGTGACGGGACCCGCATGCGCCACGATGGACATAGTACGGACAAATTGGGACCCACCACTTGCTGCTTGCCGCTGCGGTTATCCCTTGTCTTTTTGGATATCAACCCACTGCCACACGTGTGAATCAGGTAGCTTCTGGCCTCGCCACGTGGCGGACATGCACCCGTTGGATCAGACTGGGGACGAAATGTTAACCGTTGGATTTTGAGATAGTGGGTCAGAGCTTTAACCACTCGTATGTAATCAGAAGTGGGCCCATTAAAAAAAGGGCATCTGGACCCTCCAAAAGATCAACCGTCCGATTAGATTTTCTGCTGTCTCCACTGTCAACATCCTTGTATAAGCATCACACCGTATTGTTCCCCAAACATTAGATTTGGCCGACACGTTCACTGAGTTGCCGCATCGGAAATTCCGAAATTAAATTTAAAGTAGAAAATTAAAAAAAAACCAAAGTAGAAAATTTCGAAACAAAGCGAGGACAGTTACGTCATTTCACGAGTGAGCTGTTTCGGGAATTCAGGCGCATTTCCAATAAAACTCCCGCAATTTTCTGTAACGACAAACAAATACTTAATTTTCAAAAATTTTAAAAATTGGATTTTTTTGGTTTTGCAGAAACAAGAAAAAACCATATAAAGAAAAGAGGAAGAGAGAAGAGTTATTAAGAAATCAATAATAAATAAATAAAAGAAATAAATTAAAAAATAAAAAATTTAATTAATTAATTAAAATTTTTATTTGTGAGATTATATAGGAGTGTGCGTGTGTATATATTGATTTGAACTAAAGACAAGGCGCCCTTTAAAGCTATCCCTTCTGTCAATTTGCTTTTTTTAAGAAATGGTGTCGTTTTTGTGGAGAATTGACGCACAATGAAGAGATAAAAATCAGAAGAAAAAGCCCAAGAGAAAAAAAAGAAAAGAATAATTACAGAGGAGTGAATCATGAACAAGTTTGAAGCTTTGGATTGGTTTATATGAGTTGTGTTTATCTTCACGGTTTGTGGGTATGTCAGATCTCTTTGCTTGCTTTCAACTTTGGTTCTATGTTGTTCACTCCTTTGTTTTCTTGGTATTTTTCTTTTCTTTTCTTCTTGGTCAAAATTTTAATAGAGTGACTTCAAAATTTTGTGGAACAGTCGTAGGAATTTTTTTTCTATTTTTGTTTGGGAACCCAGAAATGTTTTGAGTGTCTTCAGTGAGATGGTGGGGAAATTGATGGCGAGTGTTGTTCTTTCTTGCGTTGGTACTGTCAACTTAGGCTTTCGTGTTGTTTTTTTTACTTGTGAATTCTTCTTAGAAATTTTTTTTGATGTGGGTTTGTTTGGAGAGAAAATTTGGAGTGTTGTTTGGATGGTTTTTGTAAGTGGGTTTTCTGAATTTTGTTTTCCCAGGAAAGTGCAGGAAAATCTGTTTTGAGGTTGGGATTTGGTAAGTGTGCCGTTTTGGTTTCTGGGTTTCACTTGCCCTTCAAATCTGTTCATGAACATCATTCTTCTTCTTCTTTTTCTTCCTCCTTTTTTTTTTTTTGTTTCCTCTGGACACTATTTCCAGACGGCTGGATACAGTTTTCTTTTTCTTGGGAAACAAACATAATTGAACATGTTTTTCTGTTTTGATGTTTATCCCTTTTTTCTGGTCCAAAAACATGATTCATTTTCCTTTATGCCAAACAGAGAAACAAATATTTGTTTTTCCTGCTGATTCTTCCAGCTTTTTCTGAGTTGTATTCAGCTTTCATTTTGCTGTGTACATCTCTCTACTGTCAAAAGGTTTCTCCAATCCACAATTTTTAAAAAATTTCAGGTTATCTTTTTTAATTTTTGGGAAAATAATTTAATGCTAATTATAGTGAAGTGAATGTGATGAGAAATATGGCAAGGCCATAAATGTAGAACAATTTTTATTTTTTCCTTTTTTTGGGTGATTTTTTTTCTTTTTTTTTTTTCCTTCTAAATTTTTCATTCATGGGCCTGTTTCATTTGTTTTCCTAGATCTCTGGTGGTTTGGGAAAATAATTGAAATTCTCTTAGCCCACATGAATTTTCTAGGCTTCAAACTCATTTTAGGAGTATTTGGTTGGCATGATTTCTATTTGGGTTCAGTTTTCTTTGCTGTCTCTGCTGTAATCCATGGCCATTTGTGCTATTCATTTGCAGGGTTGATACTGATATGGATTTTTCCGAGTCTACCAAAGTTGTTTATAATAGAATTCAGAAGCTAGAACCCGAAAATGTCTCTAAAATTATTGGTTATCTTCTCTTGCAAGACCATGGTGAGCGTGAGATGATCCGGCTGGCCTTCAGTCCTGATAATTTCATACAGTATTTGATCAATAAGGCCAAGACCGAGCTCGGGCTATCATCAAAGCCTGCTGTTTCCAGTCCAATTTCACCTCCTCAGGTGAACCCTTCACCTGTTTCAGATCTTCCCTTACAATTCACACCATTCTCAACTGCTTCAGCTCGGCCCTTTCCATCACCCCGGCTGGGAATTCCTACTGGGATCCCCAAGTCAATGGTGATCAGCAGCAAGTTCATAAGTTGGGGGATTTTCTCCCTCAAGGGTACTCGGATTCTGTTCCAGATGATTTTCGCCTCCAGAGCCAAATCCACTTCTTGGCTATGGAGGACCAGTTAGAGAATTCGGTTGGTTCAGAATTCTCGGGGAGTTATTACTACGCTGAACAAGCATTGAATATACTAGAATCAGTCGAAGGTCTCCCAGCTTGCCCGAATTTCCCCTCAAGGTCTGCCATTACTTCAATAAGGGGTTCTGCAAGCATGGGAACAGCTGTAGGTATTTCCATGGCCACCCCATGCTCGAAAGCTTCTCTCAGATTTTCAGCCCGGGTGCCAATGATCTCTCTAATGATGATCATGTCTTTCCGCCGGGCTCTCTTGAAAAGCTAGAATTGGAGCTCACCGAGCTTCTGAAATCCAGGAGGGGTTGTCCTGTTTCCATTGCCTCCCTGCCAATGATGTATTATGAGAAGTATGGGAGGACCCTTCAAGCTGAGGGTTATCTTACTGAGAGCCAGAGACATGGAAAGGCCGGGTACAGCCTGACGAAGCTTCTTGCTCGATTGAAGAACAGCATTCGCCTCATTGACAGGTTCTGCTGCATGGATTCTTTCAGTATCTTCATTCATCATAAATTTTCATTTTGAGTATTTAATCATGGAGTTTTTGTTTTAATTTGCAGGCCTCATGGGCAGCATTCTGTGATCCTGGCAGAAGACCTCCCCAAGTACATGGAGGTCAATGGCGAGAGAAGTGATCCCGGTGCCATTGTTGGCAGCTCTAAACAGATTTATCTCACATTTCCTGCTGATAGCACTTTCACTGAGCAAGATGTTTCCAACTACTTCAAGTAAAGGAATTTGGAAACCGTTATTAGGATTTATTAGCAATGTAGGGATATGTTTTCGTAAAATCTAATGTTTACGATTTATTCTGCAGCAAATTTGGTCCTGTTCAGGATGTCAGAATCCCATGCCAACAAAAGAGGATGTTTGGATTTGTGACTTTTGTTTTTGCCTGAAACTGTCAAGCAAATTCTCACGAAAGGGAATCCACATTATATATGTGGAGCACGCGTACTGGTGAAACCCTATCGAGAAAAGGCCTCATCCAGGACTGTTGACAGGTAAAAAATTGATTTGAGTCGCTTATGGTATTGTCATTTTCCACATAGATTCTACTTCCACCATGGCATAGAACTTCTTGTTTTGCCTCTCAAAACTCTCAAAATAGAAATCTCCACAACGAGCAAAGGAAGAAAAAAAAGGAAACATGGTTAAGGGCATTGTTTGCTTTGGCATAAAATCAAAGACAATTATTGGAGTTTTGGAATTTAGACAAAAAGCAAATGCTAGAACACTATTTTCTAAAAGCGGAAAAGGCTGACCTACTCATTCCTCAATTCGTTAATCATTAGTCTTCTATACTTTTGGCCTATGAGGACTTTACAACTTTTTCAGATTCTAGAAGTGCTTCCTTTGCAGACTGATCTGAATTTTACAATCATTTCAGGCAACTTTAATTCAGATTTTGTGTTCTTCAATCTTTTCTCAATGTGGCATATTGAATTTTGTTTCTGAACATAGTTACCAGGAACCATCATTAATTGAAAACCTAAGCCTATTATTACGATATATTAGTGCATGCTTTGCACGCTTATCCTTATTGTTTTCTTCAGTCTTTGAGGTTACTTCCCCATATACGATTTCTTGAATCCATCCCAAGGATGCATGCTGTTTCTTTTACCCAATTTCAAACTGTTTTTTTATCACTCTGAAGGCTGTAATAATTT
This sequence comes from Vitis rotundifolia, assembly GCA_030254885.1. Classification (NCBI taxonomy): domain Eukaryota; kingdom Viridiplantae; phylum Streptophyta; class Magnoliopsida; order Vitales; family Vitaceae; genus Vitis; species Vitis rotundifolia. Next base: position 6,847,535 of record CM058162.1, on the reverse strand, counting down.
TTAACAGGAGGCAGCATCCTATGTATTACAGTCCACACTTCATTGATGGGGATTCTGAGCTCCAGTCAAGTGAGTAGAATCCTTTGGATAATGCAGCCTCTTTTTGGAAGTGGGGTTTGTTTTCTTTGGTGTTTGAATCAATTTCTTTCTTGTCCTGATCATTCTCCAGTTCCAAGAGTTTGTGATAATTCAAGACTACTCAGGAAGCAGCAACTGATGGAGGAACACGAGCAGGCACTCGAACTTGAGAGGCGTCGTTTATCTGAGTTGCAGTTGACTCCAAAATCCACTCACCCTTACTTTGGCTACTCCATGGATGAGTTCAAGCAGCACTCTGATGGTTTGTCATATTTGCTTAAAATAAACGACATTTTCTTTTTACGATTTTTTTTCTGACTTCATTTTCTTCACGGCCCTCAAAGCAGCAGCCCATGCAGAACAAGCTGAGTTCCCGTCTGCAGAGCGCCTCAACTACCTCCTGGAGGTCTTGAACAATGGTTCCACCAGTGAAGACAGGAGCACTAACTACAATGAGCAGGAGAGGTATAGATGAATAAGCCCTTTGGGCCCTTTTTAAAGAGATTCTACAATCATATCGACCAATTTTCTGACATGGGTGCTTCTCTTTATGGATGATAACCAACCCCTTTCGCAGCAGCCAAGGACTTAATCTTCCAGAAAGTCCATTCGCATCTCCCATTAGGAACAGCATTTCAACAGTAACATAGGTTCAGAAACAGAGGAGTCATAGAGTAAGGACCAAAACTCCAAACTATTTTCAAGGGTTCGATACTACAACAAACAACAGCAGCAGCAGCATCAGCAGTTTCGTTTTCGTTCTTTTACATTTCCCCCTCACATTTCCCTCTCAAAGAGTCTTGTGTTCCCGGTCAGTTTTTCAAGTGGCATTATACCATACTGAAGCAGAGAAACAACAGACAGCAAAGCATCAAACTCCTCCCCTGTAGGTGGAGGAGACTGCAAAGGAGAATGATACAGAAAAATCTAATATGTTTACAGGTTCTAAGGTTCTAAAGCTTTTTTTCTTTTTAATGTAACCACAGAAAGAAAGCAGAGAGACCGACAGAGTTCTTAATCAGAATGTAATGTATAGCCTGCTTTAGCTGAAGAAGAAACTAGAACAATATGCAGGGCTCTGATAAAAGAAGAAAAGTTTTAGCGATCTCTGCAACAGTTTTAAGTATCAGCTGCCTACTATTATAATAAATTTAACTATACAAAAATGCACTATTTTGCATTAGCTCCTTCCCTTGTCTTGGCATTCATTTTCTGTTTCTTGCTTCAATCCTTTTGCCCAGGCATTTTTCATTCATCCCAATTAAGAACATTTTTATATCATGTTAAAAAAAAGAGTGTTATATTAAAAAAAAAAAAAATGTAAATCATTGAAAAATAGAAATAAAAAGTGAAAGAAAAAAAAAAGGCTAAAAATTTAAGTTTAGCATAGTTTTTCTCACATGCTTATTTAGAATCTTTTTTTTTTTTTTTTCCATTTTTTCTTTTTTGTTATTTCATTTTACAAATTTATGATCACTGATTAAAATAGAAAATACATTCAAATGAAAATTTGATATTTATATAACATATGATATGTAATATTTGAGTCCCTTAAATTGTGGAATCAGGCTGCAACAATGATTGTTTCTTTGTGGGTATTGCATCATTGTGCTATTTCTTTATTTGTCTTTTTTCTTCATTCTATTATTCTTTTTAACCTAAACAAATAAAAAAGAAAAAAAAAATTAGAAGACCCATGTTGTTAAACATTTGTATAATGGTCAATTTGATTGGGAGCCAATAGGATTGTTGACTTTAGAAAGATTGGGGACAGAAATGCATGTTCTTAAAGTGAGTTGTGATGTGGGTGTATGATGGAGAGGATAATAGCTGTGGGACATGATGTGATTTAATTTTAAGATTTGTGGGTCCCTATTCTTCTAATTTTAGATATTGTAGCATTGATGTGATGTGTCCATGAGATTTCTAATTGTACAGCTCATCTTTGTATGTTTGTTTTGAGACTGATTGAGGAGCCAACTTTTGAAAAGAATGACTTTTTTCAACTTTCATGGAGAAAAAGAAAAAATTTAACACCACTTGCACAAACATTGACAAACAATTTCACAATCCTAATAGGTAAAATTTAGAGTTTTTTTTGCAATATAAGAAGTGCTAAAATTTTCCATTTTGGTTGAACCTTCAAATATAAGATTTCAAATAGAATTAATATTTAAAGTAATTCTATTTTCACAATTTTTTATCAACAAACATTAACACTCTTGAGAGAACTACATATATGAGCCCTAAAATTATCATTATTTATTTTCATTTCTTTATATTTTAATAATTATTTTCATCTTCCAAAGGAAATTTTGGTATCATGCCAAATATGTGATTTTTTTTAAAAAAAAAATTGGAAGTTGAAATTGAAATCAAAGTAGAGCCATGATTTTTGAAACAATAGTTTTTGTTCAAAAGGTTGGTTGAATATTTAAAACATCTTTATATAAAAATCATAATGCAACTTTTGTAATACTTAATATTTTGATTTTCCTAACTTTTATATTAACCTTTCTTTTTAGTTATAAGCTCTTACAAAATTAGTTAAGCAAGCACAAAAGTTATTAACCTTTAAATAAAGTTTATGCCTATGGATAAGTCAATCCAATCAAAACAACATCAATAACTAGATATAATTTGATCAATCCGTTTTATAATCTTTGTTTGATTCTAAAAAAGTATTAGAGGAAGAATTAAGAAAAATGATTTTCTTGATTTCCAATATAAATGAAAAAAAAGGGAAATAAATTTGGAAAAAAATGTAAAAATAATTTATTAGTTTTAATTCTTTAAAGTTTTCTTCATCTTTTTTCCTTCTATTTTCTTTCCTTTGAATTTTTTCAATAAATTAAATTAAATTTTTATTTAACCCAACAAGTGAAAATTGAATGTGAGATTACAAGAGTCTCTGGGTTTCCATAAATTTTTTTTTCACAAAAGCCCAAAGAAGAAGATATGTCTTTTTTTTTAAAAAAAAAAAAAATTTCAATTGTTTTCAAGAACCATTTTTTTTTTTTTTTTTTTTTTTCTGAAAACTTAAATATGAAAAATTGTTTTTCTGAACAAAAGTTGTCGATACATTTTTTCATACTTTCAATAATTACTTACAACATTCTATATAAAATAACCAAAAACATCTAAAGTTTTTAAAAAATTACGTTTTAAAAATAAATACCAAAAAACTATGTATTTTTAAATGATGGAAACGTGCTTCAAAGAAATATAGTTATCAAACTTTATATACATATATATGGGTGATGGCACGAGGGAGAAAGAGGAGTAGGTGGAAATGGGGGAGAAGGGAGGGATAGTTATCAAACTTTATATACAAATATATGGGTGATGGCACGAGGGAGAAAGAGGAGTTGGTGGAAATGAGGCAAAAGGGAGGGATAGTTATCACATGAGAGTGTTAACCTGGAGGGGAACATTAACATTAAAGCTATCGCCCATTCATTCAATATTAAAATCAAAATGATAGAGTAAGGGAACGGAGAACAAACCAAAGCAGCCACGGCACTTCACCTCTGCACTCTCTGCATTCATTTCACTTCACTTCACTTCCATCTTTCTTCTTCTTCTTCAGAAAGCTTCCTATTGAGTAGCCGGATCAGCATATTTATGGGTTTTGACCCGTTGACGACCTAAGCAATTATTAGAATTCTAATTACACTATCCACCACATGTTCATTGAAGATATATTTATATATATATATATATATATATATATATATATATATAGAGAGAGAGAGAGAGAGAGAAGCATTTTTTATTCTTCTCTATACTTAATGAACACCTATGATAGTTTTTTATTTTTTTTCCCACATGCTTTTTCCTTTCTATTTTATTTTATTTTATTTACTTATAAAACTTCATATTTTTCGACCCTATTACCAATCAATCATTTCTTTTCTTCATATTTTTCGACCCTATTACCAATCAATCATTTCTTTTCTATGAAGATTGGATTCTTATACTTTTTAATAGATGAATTTAAAATTAATTTAAGATAACAGTTGATATAAATGAATACTTGAAAGTAAACCCTATTTCCACAGGTAGATCTTGAAAAAAGTTAGGGACTTACAGTTGGTATTAGAAGGTTTTTCATAACCGATTAGTTCATGGAGAAAATATTGAAATAAAAGAGAAAAAAAAGTACAAAATTTATCTTATAAGTAAATAAGAAAATTTTAGGCATTAAATATTTATTCTAATTTTTTTAACATTATATATTTATTATTTTTAGTTTAACACATTAGAATTAAATGGCATAATTCAAGTAGAGCGTTTGTGTGACACTAACATGATATAACAAAAATAGTTTTTATTTGAATTGCTCCTAAGATAAAAATATTTCTTTAAAAATTTAAATACGAAAAACAATTTTTATCTCACAAATTTTGTTAGGCCTCGATCTATAATTTGTTTTATATAGAGGAGAAAAAATACATGAAAAGAAAAAGGTAAAAGATGATTTATAAAAGTTTTTTCCCATTGTGATGTTTGAAAACTAAAATTTCCTCACCTCTGTTTAAAATAAAAAAAAATAAAAAATAAAAAAAGAAAAGAAAAATCTTTTAATAAATTTCCTCATCTTTCTCTTATTTTTTTTTTTTTTATGAAATTTAAAAATAAAAAATCATTTTCCTTAGTCTTAAGATACAAGTATCCATTTGGCCCATCATCTTGCACTCTACCTGGCTCAATAAACTTTGGTTAAACTTCAAATGTGAATGAGCCACGAGTAGTCCGCAAAAGCTTTGGCTGGAATAAAAATCAAATATGTCCAGGTTACGTTACTTAAAACAGAAATTGAAGTAAAAGCTTTAAACTTAAAGGAAACTATTGTTATTATAAAAATATGAAATAATTTTTTATGTAGGCCAAAATTTGATAATCTGAAGAGTAATATTTTTTTATATTTTATATTCAAACTCTATTTTAAGTCAAAAACTCACAACAACATCGACATTTTGACAACATAATTTGAATTCATGGTTTTTCACAAGTTATATTGAATCAAGTTTGCATTGATTTACATAACTCATTTAATAAATAAGTTATTTTTTGATCAACTTAAATAATATAAATATAATCCCAACTATCCTAGTTAATAATTATATTAATTAATCTAATTATAACTATAACCTATTTAATTCACTTTAAACTCACTTAAATTTGATTTTATATAAATAGATCAATTGAATAATAAACATATTAGATTAAAAGATAATCATATTGATTCCGAGATCTAACTAAACCTAATTACTGAATAGAATACACAATGTATTATTTACCTAATAATTAGGTTGTACTTGAATTCATGCTTTTAAGTTGATTATTATTCCTATGATATTTGATTTGATCTATGTAATCAAGTATTTGAGGAATACGAATATCACCCGTCACACAAATTGTCACCCCTAACAATAGATTGTACAGAAGAAAAAAAAAAAGAAAAGGAAATCATTCCATTAGGCTTGAAAAAGAAAATGTGGGATTTGAAAGATTACAGAATGAACGGACGGAGCTTGCTTTTCCAAAGAGCAGAGGTTCGAGCCCAAATTGAGCCCGACTTTTTTTCATTTTGGGCCGACACTGATGAAAAGCCTTTAAAGTGTTTAGACCGATGTGAATGACCATTTTTTTCAGTCTAATGGACTCAAATGGTTAAAATAAATTAACTCGGTTCTTATATGTTCAAGCAAATTTGAGAACAAAATTGCAGTAATAAAAATGATCATTAAGTTGACATACGGGCGTGGGAGCATTTGCAGGAAGACAAGCTGACATTCAGTGAGAGGGATCACCAAAAACACGCTGAGAATGGGAAACTTGTTTAAAATTTTCATTTCTAGCAAAAAAAGAAAAAAGAAAGTTTTTCTTCTTCTTCTTTTCGTTTTATTCACTTTCCTTGGTAATTTTTTCTTAAACCTTTTAGGATTCCACTGGAAGCATAAGATTTGAATAATGTTTGTCAGCATTTTTGTACTTATAACTTAATTTTTTTAATGCACTATAATACTCAACTAAATTGATTAATCAGGAAAATCCCTCACCATGAATATATGGTCAAAATTCAATCAATTTATTTCCACACCCATAAAATCTATCTCAAAAAATAAACTAAAAAAAAAAAGGAAAAAGAATCTGATATCTTGGCATGAATTACTAGAAACCCAATCCAGTTTCTTTGTCAATTCAGCTCTCAATCAAAGCAATAAATTAAACTATTTCAGTGCCTCTAACTTATCAGCATCGATCAAATCAGGTTTTCAACTATTCCATGTCTTAGTTCAACACCTACTAACAAGTAAATATCTAAGAAAAAAAATGTCATGGTATAGTTGACTCCACATAATTATGGCATGTAAATATTCATCAAAATTCAATTTAATATATCCATTTTAAAACATATGGCACGTAAAAACATCTCATAAGTAAAAATTAATTACTCAAAATATAATTTGAACAAATAATAAATCAATTTCAACAAAGGTACCTTGGTAAATGTCAAAATTGCTCGTATTATAACTCAACCAAGATAATCAATCTAATTTGGTACCTGTAACATATAGATATCTACAACAAATGCAATTAAGATGATGAACATTGAACAATATTTATACATAATCAATTTTTCTTCATAAAAAGTGATTGGATTATAATATTCATGTAGTATCATTAATGCTAAATCAATCCATTTCAAAATCTATCAGCATCTCAAATCATATGATTAAAATAGTATCCATCTCCTATCAATTGAAATAAGCAATATATAATCAAATTATAATGTACAAGTAAAATAATCAAATATTAGAATCAATCAATTTCGACAGCAATAATCTAGAAACATCTTATATCTCACTAAAATCTATCATACTGTAATTAAATCAAAATAATTAATCAATTTCGGCACAGTAATATGTAATGTCTCATCAAAATCTGTTACATTATAGTTCAATCAAAACAATGCATCTACTTCAACACCTGTAGCATGAAAAGAAGTACTCAATCAAAGTGTTTTATGAATAACAACTCAATCATAAACCATCTATATCTCAAAAAACTTGAATGTCCAAAACTATTACAAAAGTCATCAATTCAACCAATCTCGTAGTAGTATATCATCAATCAATCCATTTCAACACTTTAACCTATGGACATCACAAATCTCATCAAAATGTATTATACTACAATCCAATCAAAATAGTCAACCTTTAAATGTGAATATCTCATCAAAATTTATTCCATTATAATTCACTCAAAGTAATTAATCTATATTTTTTATTCACTAGTAACATTGAATAAGTACTATGCATAATGTGAGTCAATCTCAAGCTATTCCAAATCCCATAAAAATCAACTATTAGTACATCAACAAAGTATGATTAGGAATTAACTCCTACAACATGTCAACATCTCATATCTTATCAAGAACTATTGCATAATAACTTGACCAAAATAATCCAAATAATCACCACTAATCTAATAATATCTCTTCAAAATCAGTCAATCTAAATATCCATCTATATTAACACCTCTAGCATTAAAAATCAACTATCAGTACATCAATGAAGTATAATTTGGAATTAGCTCCTGCAACCTGTCAACATTTCATATCTCATCAAGAATTGTTGCATAATAACTTGATCAAAATAATCCAAATAATCACTAATAATTTATAAATATCTCATCAAAATTAGTCAATCTAAATATCCATCTATATAACACCTTTAGCATTAAAAAGAAGTATGGTATTCATTAGTTCGAAATCAATTTCCAAATCTCATAAAAATCAACTATCAGTACATCAACAAAGTATAATTAGGAATTAACTCGTGCAACCTGTCAACATCTCATATCTCATAAAAAATAGCTGCATAATAACTTGATCAAAATAATCCAAATAGTCACCAGTAATCTATAAATATCTTGTCAAAATCAGTCAATCTAAATATTCATCTATATTAACATCTCTAGCATTAAAAATTAGTATGGAATTCATTAGTTCAAAATCCAATTTCCAAATCTCATAAAAATCAACTATCAGTACATCACTTAAGTATAATTTGGAATTAACTCCTATAACTTGTCAACATTTCATATCTCATCAAGAACTGTTGCATAACAACTTGATCAAAATAATTTGAATAATCACCAGTAATCTATAAATATCTCATCAAAATCAGTCAATCTAAATATCCATTTATATTAACACCTCTAGCATTAAAAAGAAGTATGAAATTCATTAGTTCAAAATCTAATTTCCAAATCTCATAAAAATCAACTATTAGTACATCAATGAAGTATAATTTGGAATCAACTCTTGCAACCTGTTAACATTTCATATCTCATCAGGAACTGTTGGATAATAACTTGATAAAAAAAATCCAAATAATCACCAATAATATATAAATATCTCATCAAAATAGTCAATCTAAATATCCATCTATATTAACACCTCTAGCATTAAAAAGAAGTATGAAATTCATTAATTTGAAATCCAATTTCCAAATCTCATAAAAATCAACTATTAGTACATCAATGAAGTATAATTTGGAATCAACTTCGACAACCTGTTAACATTTCATATCTCATTAGGAATTGTTGCATGATAATTTGATCAAAATAATCCAAATAATCACCAATAATCCATAAATATCTCATCAAAATCAATCAATCTAAATATCCATTTATATTAACACCTCTAGCATTAAAAATTAGTATGGAATTCATTAGTTCAAAATCCAATTTCCAAATCTCATAAAAATCAACTATCAATACATCAATGAAGCATAATTTGGAATTAACTCCTGCAACCTGTCAACAATTCATATCTCATCAAGAACTGTTGCATAGCAACTTGATCAAAATAATCCGAATAATCACCAGTAATCTATAAATATCTCATCAAAATAAGTCTGATCTAAATATCCATCTATTTTAACACCTCTAGCATTAAAAGAAGTATGGAATTCATTAGTTTGAAATCCAATTTCCAATATCACAAATAGTACTGAACTATTCTGAACTAAATTGAGCTATCTATAAATAATCGAGGCATAATATCCATTCAAAATTACCAGTGTTGGAATCAATCCATTTCAAGACCCGTGCTGAAATATTCCATCTCGACCTCCTATATATGATAAATTCGTAGCTGTTATCAACATACAATGTAGAAAAACTCCTTAGCTATTATCAATTCAAAATGCCATCAATACATCATCGAAGTATAAATCTCATGAAAACAATTAAGGTTGAATTAATCAATCTCAGGACCTGCAAATTTTAGTAACTTGTGGATATCTCACAAAATCCCACACATTGTAATTCAATCAAAACAATCAATCTATTTCAGGAAAGTGATCAATCCAGTCCAAACACTTAGTCAAAATGAAGTCATCAATAATAATTCGTTCTCAATAACAACCTGTAGATATCTCGTAGAAGTACTTAACAAATCAAAACCAATTACATTTGGTAAAAATAATCCCCTGTGAGTTCAACTAAGCTCTCAACAAATCAAAATACGTATCAGAGGAATAGCAAAGGAGTCATCTTAGGGTGGATAGAACTGCAAAAAAGGAGAAAATTAAACGAAACCTATTTGCCAGACCGTAAAGAGATCAATACCTATGCTTCTCACAGCATGATTATGCTAAAATCGCATTTCATTTTGTTTTCCTCTACTTTCTCGGGAACCAAACAGAACAAACCAATTCATACCCAACCAAAACGGATCCGCTCAACCAAACCCTCACTCGATCGACCGCTGATATTTAACGATTCTTCCTCTACGGATTAGATTTATTCTGAAATCTTCTAGAGACTCGGTTCTCTCCCGCCTTTCCCACAAAAATCCGAAATTCAACTCAAGAAAATGAATCCAAGGGTTTCAAATAAACCTACCAAATCAGACGGTCTCAGTTAATTTGGAGAGTTTGAAGCATAGGACAAAAAATTAATGTCACAAAAGCAGATGCCAGCTGTGCTGATAGGTTTTTAATAATATAATTAATTTTTTTTATTTTTTATTTATCTAAAATAGATTTAAAATTTTAAAATTAGTATTCAAACTATGAAACAAAATAAAAAGGGTGGAAACCAAAATCCAAAGCAAAACAAGAAAAATTAGGCCAACAAAGTTAGGAAAAATATGCAAGTCGGCCTTGTAGTTTAAAAGCAAGAGAATTTGCACATTGTATTCTCCTAAATAAAATATCTGTATGGGCCCATCCTTTGGGCTAATATTGGACTCAAAGGCCCATTGCCTTGGGCACTCCAATGAGATAACCCCATCCTGTTACAAGCACTTGGCTCAGATGTGGGAATTTTTATTTTATTTTATTTATTTTTAACTCTAACCAGAAACTGAACTGAAATCCAAAGTTATAACATGTTTAGTAGTTATTTTTGAAAATAGTCCTAAAAAATAGTTTTTGAAAATTGTTCTATGATATTTTATAAAACAAAAGTATATTTGGAAATCCCAAATGATTTTAACTTGTTTTTAATATTTTAAAAATATTTTTTATATCTTATGTTTTATTTTTAATTATTCTACATACTTGTATAATTATTTTGGAAAACAACCATTTGAAAATAAGTGAAAATAATAAAAAATAATTAAAATATATTATCTGAAAACACCATATTTTCTTCAAATTGTCAAACATGTTTTTTTTTTTTTTTTTTTCTGAAAAACACAAAATTGTTCTCGAAAACAGATGCATAACAAATCGTATTTTTTTCATGTGGTAAAATTTTTAATAAATATGAAATAGTTTCCTACATAACAAGAATATAGTTTCTATAAGAAGTAACATTTTTTTAATTTTCATATTAAACTTGGTTTTTTAAGTGGTTAGTATATTTCAAATAGGTCTTTTTTAAAAAAAAAAAAAAAAACCGTTATGATCATATACAACTTTTAAAGTAGTTTGGATAAAATGTCAAAACATGATTCACTTTCCTTCAAATGTGATTCAAAAAAAGAAGATTTTTACTTTAATTAAAAAAAAAAATGTGTACAATTATCAATCATAAAAAGTATCTAAAATGATTGAGAAAAAGAATTTCATATTATTTAAAATATTCATTTTGACTAGTATAACTATAATAATTTTGATAATTTTAAATGTATTGTAAAAGAAAATTCATGGAGGTTTCCCTTCTTTTTCAAGTCAATAATAGCAAAGATGACTTTTGGTATATTCATGGTAGGAGAAGAAAAATAGACTCAATTTTTATATGGTTAATAGAAGTCAAGGCAAAGCTAGTCTTTGTCGACTTTGACGAAAATTCTTTAAAGAACTTAATAGAAAACAACATTTAGAATAAACAATTTTTTTCATATATAATTTGGAGTCAAAGAATTACAAAAAAACAAGGGAAATAGAAGAAGAAGACGAAGATGAAGAAAGACTTAAATTTAGGGTTCGCATAGGATTTAGGGTGCTCGTAGGATTATGATTTCTTCTTTCTTTTTCTTTTTTTGTTTCCTTCTCTCCTTTGAAAATGGACTTGCATAATGATGTTATGTGAGACCTAAAATGACACGAGATATCTTGTGATAATAAAATTGCTCAAAACCCTAATTTAGGGTGCTCGTGGGATTATGACTTTTTTTTTTTCTCTCCTTTGAAAATGGACATGCATAATGGTGTTATGTGAGATCTAGAATGACATGAGACATCTTATGATAGCAAAATTACTTAAACCCTAAAAAATGTTTGATGGTGATAACAATAATGATGGGTTATGATTTTCTTAAATATAGTTTTATGGTAATTTTTGCTCGAAATCAAGTGAAAGTTATAAAAAGATGACAAAGCTACTTTTTAAAATAGGCAAATAGTACATCGTGGGATTCTCTCTCCAATTAATTGTATTAAAAGGGTAATTTCGTAAGTTTGATAAAAAAACTTAAACACTTTTTGAAATATAATCATTCGAGTGTAAAATTTATCTTTACCATACAAAACACTATCTGAATCTTTGTAATTATTACGCTTTATCATATATATAATGTTGTAAAATGTTGATAAGGCTACCATTTAAATGGATTTAATCATGAATTTAGACACAACATCCTTAATGCAGGTCCATAGGTTTAAAGGGTAAGCGAGGGCTTAGTTATTAAACTATATATTATGATTTGTGAGATATTCTCTATTTTAAAATGATCAACTTTCATGATTTTATAATATATATAAATTATTAGATAAATAATCCCTAATTACGTAACTCATAAATTAAATATATATGATTAAACATAAATTATTATTTTTTTTCTAAATTTTTCCGCCATACATATTTCAAAAATTTTTGAGAAATCAAAATCAATGCCTTCCCTCCAACCCTAATGGGTTACTCCATGATTGGAGATGGGGGTTGAGGTTTGAAGCTTGGAAAAGGCATGCTTGGCCAAAAAACATTGAGCCCATATATTTTGGTGAATGGTCAATTTTTTTGGGGGTGTCTTTTTGTCATATAATCCCACCCCACCATTTCCATATTTCACAATCACAATCATCATGTTACTACTTTTTTGGGTTCAACAATTTCTTTGATGTGTCAATAACCTAACATGCTGCTTGATTTTAATGTCCAAAGTTGTACACTTGAAATTATTGTGGTGGCTTGTGTGGTTTTCATTAGCCCAAAAGTAAGACAAATTGGGGTCCATGTAACATCTCCCCACTAGTGTGACATGGTTGGCTCCCAATGCCTAAATCATCTTCTTCCCCCCTCATGCTTTGCACTACTACTTTTCTATCAAAAAAGCCAGCCGATTCAATCACATGGGACCAAGACCCATAGGGCTTTACTCTTAATTTACAATACCTTGTTAGTTTGAGTCTTACCAATATATATATAGTTGGTGAGTTAGGTTTTAATCGAATTGATCAACTTGATTTGATACAAATAATTTATTTGTGATAAATGAAATTGTTTCATTGCTTTTTTTTAATCACATTTTTTTTCTTTTTGTCTTTGTTACTATATAGTTACTAAATATGATTACACACGTGCATTCAATACGATGACCCATTGTAATTAAATTATACTTTTGATACCTATTAAAAAAAATCGTCAATCATATGTTACCATGTATGTAACTCGAATTTCATTACTTTGCACTTGTCTTATTCACTCGTAACACATATACTTTGTCTCATCTTGATCTCATTTATTTATATTCGGGTCCCATTATTTTTTATAATAATTTTATTTATTTAAAATTTTATTTAATAATTTAAATTTTATCATACATTTTCAACGTTCAAGCACAATAGATAAGGAAGAGGACAAGGTAGGGCAAGATGGCGAAGAAAAAGGGCATGTGGGGGTGATGAAAAATTTGGGGTCAAAAATCTTTCCAAGACCCAAAACAAAGGTAGGCGTAAAGACAGGGACACAATGGCATGGAAAGTCAAGTTTCATTATAGCTTAGGTTTTGTCATTTGCTAACATAGAAATTTGTAAAAAATTTGACATAAGAGCTTGGATCTCATGCCTTGGTCTCTTCTCATGCCCTTTGTTTCTATCATGGACCCCATCAAGAAGACCCACTGAGGCATGGGTTCCAATTTTTTAATATCATACTTGGTACCTTCAAACATTATTTTAAACTTTTTCCCCACTTTTTGAAGTTGAAATAATTGCCTCATGGAGATAGCTTTTTATTATTTTTTTTCAACTTGTATATATATATTAAAAAAATTACTTTTTTAAAATTTTCATTTTAAAAAGATTTATATTTTTATGAAAAATATAATAAGTCTAGAAAAGTATTTTTTATATTTGAGTTTATAAGTTATTATTTCACAACTGTTTTCGAAAACAATTTTCTATTTTTTAAAATAAAAATATATATTTAATAATTAAAAAATTATTTTTTATTTTTTATTTTTTATTTTTAAAAACAAAAAATATGATATTTTTTATTTTTAAAAACAAAAAATATGATATTTTTAGATAATATTTTTAAGTTGTTTTCACTTTTTTTTTAAGGATTATTTTAAAAAATAATTATACAAATATATAGGATGATTAAAAATAAATTATTAAATATAAAATTTATTTTTTAAATATATTTAAAATCATTAAAAATAGATTAAAAATATTCAGATTGTAAAACCAACTTTTATTTTATAAAGTGTCAAAGAATAATTTTTAAAAACTATTTTTTAGAATTATTTTTAAAGATATACCAACCCTAAGTATAATTTAAAAAAATAATAATTGAGAACATTCCTAAAGAATATGAACAATTTTCGATATTTTATGGAGAATAAGTAAAAAAGTAAAAAATCCTTTCTATATCTAAATGTTAAATGAAATTTTGTTCATAAAAGTAATTGAGAAATATTTTAATAATATTTTCAAACATACACTAGTCACTTTGATAACAAGTTTTGAACAAAAAAACTATTTTTTAGTTTAAAAAACTCAATGTACAAACTTGTGATAGATTAAAAATATATTATTTTTCAGAACAATTTTAAGATAATTATTTTATAAAATTTATTGATAAACGATTGAAGAGATTAAAAACACTTTGAAATTTTTTTGTTGTTAGTAAATATACAACAATTGTTTTGAATCATTCTAAAAAACTATTTTTTGAAAACAGTTTTTAAAAACAATATCAAATCCATCCTTAATTTTCTTGTCTTGGGATCCAAAATCATGAAGTGAAGTTATGCTTTTGAAAGTGTTTTTATAAAATACATATTAAAGGGCTGTCGTGCAAATCTAAACACATGTGTTTTTGCTTTTGAGATGCGTGAACTTCCCTGAGATTATTGCTTCCACTTTTCACTGCAGGAAGTACCCTACAACCCTCTTTCACTACCCACATTGTCACTCCATCCAAAAACAACTCTGCCCACTAAATCATTAAATACTTCTAATGCTTCGAATTGCCATAGCAAAGCTTCAATGACATGACCAAATTCAGCATGCTAGGGAACATCAGAGGCTCAATGCATTTTAACGTATGTCCATTTACTTTTTGGACGCGTGATGCATCCATCTTCTAAACTTTTATGTCATCCGTTCCAATCTCTTTTAGCATGTTTGAAAACGTTTTTTAAAATTGATTTTTTTTAAACATGGAAAATAGTTTTTAAATTTAGAAAACATTTTTGTTTTTTTTAAAACAACATGGCCGAATTTCGGGTCAATGCATTTTAATATATGTCCACTTCAATCATCTCTTAAACTTTCATACCATCATCTGTGACGATCTTGTTTGGAATGTCTGAAAACAGTATTTTGTTTTTTAAAATAAAAAAATTAAATTTAGAAAACATGTTTGATGTTTTTTGTTTTTGTTTTTTTTTTTTTCTTACTTTTTACTTTTTGCACACATGATGTGGTGTCTCTTAAACTTAGATTACCACTGAATGTCACATCAATGCCTCATCTTTTTCCCGAACGGGCTACCCTACAACAGCTGCTTTATAAGCACCAACATGGTAGGATTGCCCTTAAAAAAGTGAAACCTTATGATAAATACCTCAAATTATCATATGATATGACTCAACTCAAAAAGATAAAATTCAAAGTTGTGGGTGGAAGTGAATTTGAAAAAGGTTAAAATTATTTTCTAATATTTAAAATTATTTTTTTGTGGTGTTTAATATCTTGGTTCAGGTTTTTATTATCTCATTTAAAAATTAATTAGTAATTAATAAGGATAGATAAAATCTTTTATATCATTTGACATTATGCTTTATAGGTCTATTCTAAAAAATATTATTTGGATGACTTGTTCTCGGGTTTAAAAATAGCATTATTGTACCTCAAGATAATAATATGTTTTTAAAAAATTTAAAACATCACTTAAAATAAATCTTAAACAAGGTGTTTTTTTAAAAAAAAAAATTACTTTTTTATTATATAATAATATAAAAACATTTTTTTTAATGTTACAATAAACAGTGCACTGTTAACAAAATCATTAGAGACTTAGAGTGCATTTGATAGTGATTTTGATAAGTGTTTTTAATATTTTTAATATTTGAAAAATAAAAATTTTCAAGTGTTAACTTAAAAGAGTGCATTTGACAGTGATTTTATAAAATATTTTTAGTATTTCTAACACTTAGAATGATACAAATTTTAAATTATTAAAAAGTTTAAAAATACTTCCTAAAATTACTATCAAACGAGCTCTTAAAGTGTTTTAAACAGAATTACTTTCACATAAGCTTTAAAGCATTTTCTTTACAAAAACAAAGTACTAACAAATCTTTGAGTTATCACTTTTAAGAATACGAAAAATCACTTGAAATGATTCCAGATAATAAATTATTCTTTCAAAAATCACTTTTTTATTATATAATATATTGTCAAAACATTTTATATCCGAACATTAACCAATTTTTAGAAAAACGGTTAATAATAATAACGTTGCAGATAAAAACGATTTTACCAAAACCACTCCAAAACAAGCTATAGACATGGTAGAAACCTTTAGTTAGAGGCCCTTATGCCTAAAGTTAGAAACAAGATCACCTAAAGCTAAGAACAGACCCTGCTTTGCAAAGGGAAAGTGTAGGGCATTGAGAAAGGGGGGGTAGAAGATAAGCTCGTGGGGCATATCACACTTTGGAGGGGACAAACAAGCAACAAGATACCTTTTTTTTTTCTCACTTCTTTGCAAATCGATTCCAAAGCCACTTATCTTAGGAGAATATCAGTTGGTGATAACATCAACAAAAGGATTATTAAATTCCAAGGAAGGAGGCTCATCACCTTCCAGAAAAGGTTGTCTATAGTTTATTAAACACTGAATTTACCCATTTACCCATATACCCTTTGTTTTGTCTATATTAATTTATATGGTTTCACATTTGTTTTCAACCACTTTGTTTTTTTTGGGGAACATAAGAAAAAGCAAATAAGAGGAATATGAAAATGTTTAAATTTTTAAATATTTTTTATTTTTTATTTTTAATATTTTTCATGGTAAGTCAAATAAAAAAATTCATTAAAAAACTATAATACTGATTATCGAACTTTTAATCTAAATTATTGAATAAGACATAAAATTAAAGACAAACAGATGAAATTAGGTTTAAAAAAAAATGAGATCATGACAAAAAATAATAGAATCGAGATATTATATTCCTGATTGATGGTAACTTTTCGACAACAGTTGCAGATGCCCAAAACTTCATCAATCAATCCTATTCAACCCCAAGGAAAATGGAAAGAAAGAATAAATGTTGGTAGGGGCAGTGTGGTCCAAGAAAAGAGTAGGGCAAATATAATAATAAGAAGATACTCAAAGGGCATTTGGGAATGGAAGGTGAGAAAGGAGGAGAGTGAATGCATGTTAGCTGAAGTGGAAGGCACTACTTCCTACGTCACAAAGGCTTCATTCCAAGGTTCTTTGCTCAAACTCTGTGGGCCATCCTCCATTCTTTCACTTATCTTTTCCTCCTCCTTCCCCTCCATTTTCACCGAAACTTCGATTCTGCCACTCCCATACATACGCATCTGCTGATGCCGATCCCAATTCCTCCTGCTGTCATCCCTGCTGTAACTGTTGTGTGTAATCAAGTGTCACCCTCCCTGCATTTATTTTATGCCTTTCGCTTTTCACCTCTAAAATGCCCAAAATGGGCTCTTTCTTGTCTGCTTCTAGTTGTTTTCATGCCTAGAATAAATGTTAGGGTTTAGGTCAATTCTCTTGATGCACATGCTATAGGTCACAGGTCTAGGGATCAAAGGTTTACACCTTAGTTTAGAAGATTATTCCTAAACTTGGGATTTAGGGATATGATCGGTAACCGTTTTCGAAAATAGTTCTATGTTTTTCAAGAAAACAGAAATATACGTTTAACAATCATAAGATGAAAAACAGATTTTTATTTTTAAAAATAGAAAATATGGTATTTTTAGATAATATTTTTTAGTTGTTTTCCATTATTTTTGTTAGCTCTTTGAATACTGTTTTAAACAATAATTATACAAATATGGACAATGAATAAAATAAATTATCGAATAATTTAAAAAAATTATTCCCAAAACACTATTTTTTAAAACTGTTTTAAAAAATAGTCACCAAATAAAACCTAGGATTTTAGGATTTTAGTTTAAATCGACTAAATATATAAAGTTATTTCGATGTTTTTGTATCTTTACACGATACCAAAATCATGATTTTACGACCCAAAGAACACTATTTATGAATTAGGGTCTTGGAGTAAATTTTGGGATTAATATGTAGTTTTAACATATCATCATAATTCTAAATTTTTGGTCTTAGAGAGAGTATTTATTTAATGGTGTGTTAGGGTTTTGACCGAAATTGTATTCATATGCATTATTAATACCATTATTTAAAAAATTAAATCTTAAAATGTTTATATTCTCTATAATTATCAAAGAAACGACTTGATAAATGACTTCAAATTGACTAATCATTTTTCTTTGACTATAATAATTTATAAATTCATTATTTCATTACTATAATGTTAGTCCCTATAAAATTATCATGTGGGTCAATAATCTGAGATTATCAAACAACAATTTATGCATTTTTAAGCATGTGGCCAATAAAAATAAAAAAAGAGTTATCAAATAATAAACCATCTACTTAGTATTAATAATTGGACCATAAATTATTGATCTAAGAGGTCCTATTATCACCCACAAAAAATAATAAATAAATAAAATCTTAGTTGTACCAATGTGGATAGAATCCAACTCATTCAATTCATTCAATTAACATTGTCAACTTTATATTATAATGGAAAATTTGTACAATTATTAATGTGATGTGTTTGTTGTTTGGGTCCATAAATTAATGGCACTTTGGTCATTTAAATTAAACTCAAAAGAACTTTATAATAAAATTTTAGTGGGTAGTATTGTAATAATTCAAGGATTGGAGGGCTTTTAGCAAAACGTTTGTTTTTATAACAGGTGGGTGACTCTGTCTCTCTCAGAGTACCGTGCAATGACTCTGTGTTCTTTCTCTCTCTTCAGCTCTGTTTCGAGTGAGATTCCTCAGTGAAGGTAGGTATTTGTCCAACCCTCAACTGATTTGATGTTGAAACTGTACAATTATTGATTCTTGCAGTGGAATTCACTTCCTGTTGGTGTTTGGAATATGGGTTTTGCTCTTTTGTCGTTTGAAAGGCCTCTGTTTTTATTATAATTTGGTATGAATTCTGGGTTTTTGGGGGGGAGGTTTGAGATGGGTGTTTGGTTTTCTTGGATGATTCAATGTTTCTGAAAATGGGTTGGTGATGGATCTGTGAAAGGTTACCCCTTTGGCTCTTTCTGTTTGGTTTTTGTTGTTATTATTGTGGTTTGGAAGTTTTTGGTTGGTGATTGGGGTGTTGAAATCTGAGTTCTGTTCTGCAATGCCTCTCATTTCCGATGTGCGTTTCAACTGTTTATGTGCGTGTTTGATTTTTGGCTTTCAATTCAAGAAATGAAAAAATGGGTCGAAGCTTATGGTTATGAGACGTTCATTGAAGAACTGCCTTTTTTTTGGCTGAGGTTTGGGTGTTTTTTTATTTGAAGTTTTTACTGAGTAACATGAATGAGATTCCCTAGAAACTGAAAATGAAAATCTTTCTTAATGGTGTGATTTAGTGATGAAATCATCTGTTCTGATGATCTGATGGCCATTTTCTGCAAATGGGCATATGGGTTAATTATCTTTAAAGCAACTTTCTGAGAAAGTTGGGAATCGCCCAATTTTGTTGAATTACATGTTCTTGAGAATGATTCACTGTTTGTAAGAAAAGAAATGTTGATTTTTTTTCCCTTCAGATTTTGCTTGGATAGAAGCTAAGCTTTCTTGTCATGGCATCCCATTCCCAGTTGCATTTTGTCAATGAGGGGACGCATACATCTTTTGAGTCCATCCTAAACCCGAAAAACACAGAAAAATGAACATGGTTTTCCAGCCTTTGATCGTCTCAACCATCTTGTTTGAGGCCATGAACGAGTTTTTTTTTTTTTTTTTGATAGACATGAACAAGTTTTAGGAACCTAATTCAATGGATGTGTACCATAGTTTTCAGTGTTCAACTTTCCCCCATTTTCTGATATTCCTCGGTGCCTGCTGGTCTGCAACCAGTTCCTGCACCCAAATTCTGATGAAACCACTTGATCAATGCAACTGTATGATCTTCTTTCAGGTTGTTGTCTCGAGATTCTTAGAAATATTATGGCCAGTTTCCATCTGTTTAGCTTCTCCTTCCCATCTTCATTTGATGAAAACTATGATTTGGCCAGGAAATCAGAAGATCTTTGTCATATTCATAACCACATAATGCTGCTGCTAATTTTCCATATTGCATGATTCCCTTAATGTGTTTGTTACTCTCTATGCAGATTTTGCCAGTTCTCTGCCAGGAGAAATCATATGGACTTGTTCCATTGTTCAGCTGTTTACCAAGGAAAATCCAACGTTTCCTTTGCTGCTGCAATGAAGAAAAGTATCGAAAACAAATCACAATCTGGGAAGTAGATTCCCCCTTTAAGCTGCAAGTACTGGCAGGCTATGCAAGCATCTCAGCAGCATAGAAGTTCAGGCATGTCTAACAGGTTGTATTACCTACCTCCGCAAGAGGCTGAGGCCCATTGCTTGCCTCAGTTCCAGAGTTTTGACCACCAGCTGTGCTACAACGATGGCAGCCAAGGAACCAACTTCTCCTTTCAGGGTTCCAGTGAGCGTTACTGTACTCTGGAGTCATCGTCTGCCACTGGCAGTTATGCCATTTACAACTCCCCATCTACTGTTAGTTTTTCCCCCAATGGAAGCCCCAACTCCCAGCAAGATTCTCAGTCGTATCCGTCTGATCCACACCATTCCCCCGACAATACCTACGGCTCTCCTATGAGTGCATCCTGTATTACTGATGATGTGAGCGACCTGAGGCACAAGCTGAGAGAATTGGAGACTGTAATGCTGGGGCCTGATTCTGATATCATCAATAGCTATGACAGTACCTTCACTACCAACAAGTCTTCACTGGAGATGGATAGCTGGAGAGATACAATGGAGATGATCTCTGGAGGGGACTTGAAACAGATTCTTGTAGCCTGCGCAAAGTCGGTATCAGATAATGATCTGCTGATGGCCCAATGGCTGATGGATGAGTTGCGGCGGATGGTGTCGGTCTCTGGTGAACCGATCCAAAGGCTGGGAGCTTACATGTTGGAAGGGCTTGTAGCACGGCTGGCCTCCTCCGGGAGTTCCATCTACAAAGCTCTGAGATGCAAAGAACCGGCCAGTGCTGACCTTCTCTCGTATATGCACATTCTGTATGAGGTCTGCCCCTACTTCAAGTTCGGATACATGTCTGCAAATGGTGCCATTGCAGAAGCCATGAAGGATGAAAACAGGGTTCATATTATCGACTTCCAGATTGGTCAGGGGAGCCAATGGATTACTCTAATCCAGGCCTTTTCAGCTCGGCCTGGGGGGCCACCCCACATCCGCATAACAGGTATCGACGATTCGACATCTGCTTATGCCCGTGGCGGGGGACTCAACATTGTGGGACAAAGGCTATCCAGGCTTGCTGAGTCAGTCAAAGTTCCATTCGAGTTCCATGCAGCAGACATGACCGGCTGTGAAGTCCAGCTGGAAAATCTCGGGGTTCGACCAGGTGAAGCGTTGGCGGTGAATTTTGCCTTCATGCTGCATCACATGCCGGATGAGAGTGTCAGCACCCAGAATCACCGGGACAGGCTACTGAGGCTGGTCAAGAGCTTATCTCCCAAGGTGGTCACCCTCGTCGAGCAAGAATCAAACACAAATACCGCTGCATTCTTCCCCAGGTTCCTTGAGACATTGAATTATTATACAGCCATGTTCGAATCAATTGACGTGACTCTTCCAAGGGAGCATAAGAAGCGGATAAGCGTCGAGCAACACTGCCTGGCAAGGGATGTTGTTAACATAATCGCCTGCGAGGGGGTTGAGAGGGTGGAGCGCCATGAACTTCTCGGAAAATGGAGGTTGAGGTTTGCAATGGCGGGGTTTACTCCATACCCATTAAGCTCCCTGGTGAATGCCACCATTAAAAGACTTCTAGAAAACTACAGTGAAAAGTATAGGCTCGAGGAGAGGGAAGGAGCGCTCTATCTTGGCTGGATGGACAGAGATTTGGTTGCGTCGTGTGCGTGGAAGTAGAAACCCTGGTAACGGTATACTAGTCTTAGAATCTGGGGAGGCAAGGAGAGGTATAACTGGGATTCTTTTTGTTTCTTCTCTGTTAGCTGCTTGTAGTTTATAAAAATGGGGGGACCTTCAGCTGTCCATGCTGTACTCTTTGGTAATCCAGATTAACTGTTTTTTCTTCTTCCAAACCATTTTCAACTGCTCCAAGCTTCTCCAGTCTTGGGGATTTCTTTAGTTGACATGGATGATTTCTACCGATTTGGCATGAACAATGTCAATCTGTCTGAAATCTAACCAGAAAGCATCAAACACAACCTTCTAACACAAACACAGTACAAAAACCGATTAAAATTTGAGGGTTACAATAGAAAATTTGCACAAACAGATAAGAATTTTCCCGGAATGGCTACCATCCAAATGGTTCTCAGGTTGACATTGATAATAGAATATGACAAACCGGTATGAACTAATTTAGTATTTTTCAATACCAAGTGTTGTACCTATCAAGGATTATGAGCAAAGCACTGTCTGGACATGGAAGAAGGCAAATGCAGGAATGAAGTCAATAAGAGACAGCATGAACAGCTATCAGGAACATTGGATACTTATGAGAACATCTACATGATACATCTCATGCCTATTGGACTAATTTTACACACCTGGTGGTAAGTCTTACAATCTATATAACCGATCACAAGTAATCCCACCCCCTAAAAATGAGAAGGGAAAAGAGAAGATACCCTCCAATGCGCACACACAATCTAATCGAGATCCTAAGTAACTTATTGCTACTGAAAACAAGAGTTTAGGTCTGGACAGGTTCTGCACTTGGAGTTTGTTGATCGTTTGATTTATTATTCTCAGGCCCCAAACATATATAGGGCACTATTGCAAGGCCAACATTGTCGCTTTGTTCTGATTTAGCTCTTGATTCATCATTCACATCTGTTGTAGTGGTATTGGGTCCTGCTGAATTATGGGTAACCGTCCTTGCTGGAGGCATATCATGGTCATGTTGTCCTTCATATGTGGTTATTACCATTTTTGGATCATGAGATGCCCTCTCCACATGCTTTTTTACTGGACATCCTGCATTTGAGCACCTGTAATAACTCCTACAGAAGATGAGAGTAGAGGTAAGATCACCATATAGTTGGGCTCCAAGTTGTATACTGATCTATCCTAATGCATACAGATGGTAAATTTCAAACACAATACATATGGAGTTATATGCATCAATAGCAATCTGTGTGCAAAAGAAATGCTCTGCAAAACATAAAGAGTTGCCTCTCGTTAATGCAACTACCATATATATGCATGTGTGTGTGTGTGTGTGATAAATAAGCCAAAAATCAAAGGAAAAGAAGCCCACACAATTATGTCTTATTATCTTTAAAATTTTCCTATGTCCCAAACTTCAGGTCAGTGAGAATAGTTTAAACGTGAGTCATCTTACCACTGTAATATCGCTCATGACATTGAAATTGAGGGAAAGAAGGAAGCATGCCCACACAATCACATCTTATTTTCTTAAGTTAGTGAGAATAATTTAAACTTGAGTCATCTGGCCTGGTAATATTGCTTATGGCATTGAAGAGGTAAATTGCAACAGATCTATTCAAATATGAAATCAACTTGATTTGATTAACTTTACAAACTATAATTACAGAAAGTATCAACTTGTCTCTTATAGGCTTTCTGGAGTGGATAGCCTCCAGATAAGGGCTAGTGGGGTTTTTTTGCTTTCTTTTTGGTTGTAAGGCTTAGCTAGCTTGTATACTCCCTGTATACGTTGTGGCTATTTGGCCTCCTATCAATATATGCTGTGCTTACCTATCAAAAAAAAAATTAGATGGAGCTTTGAATATTTGATAATCCAGTGCAGGTAGTAGGTGGCATGCAACACAACCTTTTGATAAACTCAACTACATATTGAAGAAATATTGGCACATTTCGTTGTTGATGTCCAATTTCCAGCAAAAACTGACCTATCCACTGGTACCATGTATTCCTATATGACACAACATGGCTAGTGGCCCAGCATCATAGATATCAAATAATCTTCAATTTACGTGTCTCCACATGACTTACATCAGTATAGCAGGCTCTACACCAGTATATCATGTCTACCACTATGCTAGGATGAAAACAATACTATGCACAGGTGCCTAACCATTGGGTATGTGCTTGAAGAATGTCTCTCAGATGTCCATGTAATATGGATGCTCACTTGGTGCAAGATGAAGTTTTGGCTATCACCTCAACATGGGATGATATTCGCCACTGAGGTGTTACCCTTTCTCTCCATGCCTGACGGAGCGAAGGGCTCTCTCATTGGTTGGAAAAGGTTAACCCCTTACCAACCCTCAAAGGTGGCCTAGATTCAAGGACTCAACTCCTCCAATATAGTGCGATGGTTTGACATCTGAGGTCGTGTTTACTACCTTGGATGGCTCTACTATCTCCATGACTTTTAAGTTGGTTTTCCAATGCTCTAACAATGAGACCAAGTAAGAGGCTCCTATCATTTGTCTTCTCATGACTCTCCAACTTGGCATGTTGTGTTTATGTATCCTTAATGACTCTAGGCTAGTAAGATGATAAAATGAGGAAGTTTGTGGTAAGATAGATCTTCTTAGCTCCACAATGTACAATTATGAAGGAAGTCCTAACATATTTTGAAATGGTGTAGTTTGAGCCCTTAATATGCATGAGTAATTGGCACACAAATGCCTCTAAGGTCAATGGTGCAGGATGAGCATCGCAATATACAAGTGAAGAAGCAGCCACTGACACCTACCTCCATGGATCTAAAGCTGAGCCCTCTTACTAGAGGGCGGCCATCATGAATCACTTGAAGGGACACCTAGGTAGCCTTACACAAAGAGGGCTCTAACACTATTTTTGGCATTTTGCAGCTATCTCTATGATAGAGGACCAAGGAGTATTTTGGCACAAAGTATCATGAAACAAGAGACAATGCAAAACTAACCCATGTGTATAAGCATACATGTTGGAGACCTCATATCAACATCTTCAACGAGGCTATTACCAGCCTACAAAGGTTAAGGATGCCTTTGAGAGATGAAGCGAAAGTTTAAGACAACCATAAAACAGTAATTACAGGACTGATTGCTCAGTCTGTATAAACTGTCAAAAAAGCTTCCATCATCAGCAGGAAGGCCACTAATTCCTTCTCTAAGGAGTCAACTTTTTTTATTGTTTTTGTTTTTGGTAGAACCTCGCTTCGATGTATCGCCAAACTTGACATGCCCAGGGTCCTTGAAAAAGGTCCGTGAGAGTTCAGGTGGCAACACCAACATGGCTAAATGGTTACTGCCACCCCACTATAAAATCCAATGCTGCTGCTCATGCCAACCACTATCTCCCATACCAAGTCGATGGCAACCAAGTTCACACCCTGCGAGTTAATCTATATAGGCCTCTTTTGAGATCATTTCTCTCTTTTAGCTTTAATTAGAAGTTGAAACCAAAACCAGGATTTCAAAGGGAAAATCTTGGCACCATGAAAGTTTCATTAAATATCAAATAACTTAAACATTAAGCTCATAATAGGCTTAAAAAATAAAAAATACATTTTGGCTTCCAAAAGGCCAATCTAAACATGGTCGTAGTATCTCAGTCCAAGACCAAGAACTTCTCGTATTTTGGATCTCTCCTCCTTCTAAGAGGTATATGGATCCTAGTGGAAATTGAAAATTATACAAAGGGAGTCGAGGTAGTTGTCACAAAAGAAAAAAAAAAGGCTTTAGGGAGTACTTCTAGTCAAATTTGTTCTTGAACAATACGCTAATGGCATTCTCAACGAGGTTCCATTCAATCATGGCAACCCTTTCATTAGCAACGATCTCTGAGATCCACCAGCAGCTTATAGTGTCATGCACAAAGTTGACTCCAATATTGCCCTAAGGGAAATGAGTAAACCAAGGCCACACCAACAAGACACTCTTTGAGGATTTTTGATCCACATAGCTTATAAAAGCAGAAAGGTTTCCTTATCCTCTTTTCTTGTTGAGAAAAGTTTGCAAGAACTGGGCAGTAACCTTTACATTGCTTATAAAAGCAGAATGAATGCAGCTACAAGCTAGACAGAATGATTCTTGCATTTCCATAAACGTATTACCTTTGAGCAAACATGCATTTCAGGAATAAGCCAAAATTCAAGGAAAGTGTTTGTAACTGTGTATGAAAAATTGTCACATACCTTGGATTTGGATTGCCTTTCACTAATTTCTGACCATATTTCCGCCAGCGGTACCCATCATTCACAATATCTACCTCACTCACAGTCTGAACAACAATGCGCGGTTCACCACTTGGCTTATCGGTCAGAGTGGCATCAGCATTATTAATGTCTTTCTTCCTGTATAACATATATTTTCACTATCAGACAAAGGTTATCTCATGGATGTACAATTATGCAGAAAATTATACAAGTTCTGATGCAACATACTGTCTTTTTGAGTCAGGATCATCATCATTATCAGTCTCATCTCTTGTCCTGCTCGATACTGCAAGAGCACGATCCACACAATCATCACTGACTGCAATAGCAGGTTGGGGGGCATCCACTGGCTCAATTTGACAAGATGTCTGGCCATCCCCATCCAAAGATTTTTCTTCAAAAAATTGAGAAAATGACCAAATAAATCAAGCAGTTTATAGGTCATAGACAAAACTAGAGATTATTGATGTAAGTTTCTTACCTTCCACGACAGTTGATGATGGCTCCTTTGGTCTTTCTTCTTGGACAGGGACAACAAGGCCAACAGCCAACGGAAGATCAACTTGAAGTTTAGGGTGATCGTGCTTACCAAAATAAATAATATCAGTTATTTGCCCATCATGGGAGCGTTCCAATTGCTTTTTCACTTGGCAGTTAGGATGTGTACATCTGTAATAGCTACGAATAAACTCATTTCCTTTAACATGCTTTTGCCCATACTTTCGCCAGTTGTATCCATCTTCTGATGCCTTCTCAGGTATGATGGAGGGTATGATTGCTTCTTGATGAGATTGTGATGCATGTACCCCTGTATCAAGAATTTGTCTCTGCTGCAATTTATTAGAAGCAACATCATCTGCCGCACCTTCCCCTGAAGTACCCATGTCAACTTGTGAACTTGAAGCAGCAAAAGAAGGATTCAATTCCGCTTCTGATGCTTTCTCAGGTATTATAGGATCAGTCACTTCTTGAACAGATTGAGATGCATTAACCCCTGCATCAAGGCTCTGCCTCTGCTGCAATTTATCAGAAGCAACATCATCTTGAACACCTTCCATTGAAGTACCCATGTGAATTTGAGAACTTGAAGCAGTGACAGTCAAGTTCAGTTCATCTCAGAGCACCATTATCTTTTTAATTTTTAACTTAAGTCATATGTAAATGGTTGCCACTCGAATCGATCTTGGACTTGTACAAGTGTTCCAAAATCACTGGTTGTCGGAACCTGCAGACTTGTTTAAAAGATAGATGACATTAGGAATATAGCTCAAAATTCAGGATTTGCAAGTGAGCCAGCATTGAATTTACGTAATACCCAAGAGTTGATCTAAAAAGAGGAACGGCTGGAGAAAATCAATAATATAGTTGAGAGAGAGACAATCACTGCATCTTCGTGAAAGAAGTGTAGATTTTCTCATTCTACAATTATGAATCCAACAAATAAATTAGAATTATTAAATCGTTCAAGGCCTGCCCAACTAGGAAGTAACAAGAATACCTGAGGAAAATTCCTGACCCTATCCTTCAATTTCAAGTACTTGTAAGTCAACAAATAATTAGAACCTTTCCACTTTCTGATCCAACTTAAATCTCTGAAATCTTTTACATTTTTTCCATTCTCCTTAATTTTCTAATCAACAAAGGATAAGCAGAGTACAAAATCGAACTAAAAACAAACAAATCAACACTGAGAACTCAAATCAATCCAATTAATCCCAAACAATGAAAAACCAACCACCAAAGAGTTAAATTTCTCAACTTCTCTCACGTTTCCCTAGGAACCAAACACTGATTCAAATCAAATTCCATCAGTGCCACACATCAGCTCAATTTCTGATTCTATCCTTCAATTCCAAATATTTGCAACGGTAAAAAATCTAAAAGATCCACCTCAAGGCCTAAAATAACTTACAATTTTATTTATTTTTGGCCTCTTCCTCAATTTTCTCAACAACCAAACAGTTATCCAAATCAAATACCACTGATAGCAAACCAGCTACATCAAACCACACTTAAATATAGAAATTAAACAAAATATTTTCAAAAACCACAACAAAAACACCAAACCTTCATGTTTGACATGAACGTGGAACTCAAAACATAAACCCTAGCATCTTCCTATCAGGTACAATTACACAGAATAGCATCAAATTTTCGTCTCGGAAGCGCAATCACGTCCGGAAATCACGCCGGCAGCGCCGGACGAGTGGCCGGAGCTGGGGCGGGAGGCTTGGACGGGTGTGGTCTTGGGTGGCGTGTCGAATCGCGACGGTTCGGTGGTCTCTCATCCACAATCGAGTTGAGGAGAAGAGAGGAGTAGGGAGAAGTAGTTGCGTATGCGGGAGGAACAGAAAACGGAGCGTGTGGCTTCGTAGTGGGAGGCTGTGATTGGACGGTTTGGCAAAGTGCGACCCCTTCCGACTAATTATTTTTTTTAGAATTTTGTACGTGGAATGCTGATTTCCGTAATTTAGTGATGAGAGCGATATCGATATTTGCTTTTATTCCTCTACAAGCCTCTTATAAAATTTCAAATATACTACCAAAAAAAAATCATGGAAAAAAATATTCATCATAAACGTGACAATAAAATAAATTTTTTATATATGATTATATAGACTCAATTTCATGATATTTATATTAATATTTTCTTTTTTATTTAATATTATTATATTATATTTATATTAATTTTATATATGTATATAAAATCAAATCTTTAATGGTTAAATTCATACTTTGTAAAAACAAATTATATCCTAAATGTAGTAAGACAAATAAAAGTTAATTTAGGAGTGATTCATTAAGGCTATGTTCTAAAAAATAGTAAAAATAAAAAAATAAAAAAAATATTTTATATATATATATTTGGTTTCAATAAGGAGAGTATAAAATAAAATCAAATATAATTAAAATTTTATGAATTTTTAAATTATTTAATATTTATATAATTATGAAAAACAAGTGAAATATATAAAAATAATTTATTGACTTAATTTTTTTTTTTTTTTACTTTTTCTTTCTATTTTCTTTCTCTTGCATTTTTTCTCAAATTTTCTTTGGAACCAAACATAAGCCAAGAGTTTTAAATATTTCTTAATGTTTTTCTTACCATATTTAGAGCAGAATAATAATATAAAAAAAAAATATGATTTCTTTACTAACATTGGGCATATGTAATGCCAATAAGAACATTTTATATATAGGTTATATATATAATTTATTATTAAAAATATTTTTTTATTTATATGTAATCATTAAGGTTACATTTGGTTGATAGGATACGATATGATAGGTATATCCTAAATATCATGTCCTATCGGATATGAATATCCTAATATATGATTTCCAATGAGATAGAATATCGTTTGAATGAATATGGTATTTTAAAGTAGCATATCCAATAAAATTTGTTATATTATATTATATTTATATTTAATTTGTAAAATGAATAAAAAATTGTCAACCCAAAGGTTTTCCTAATAAGGTTTTGATGATAACAAACCATGGTTAAGTGACTAATTAGTTTGAATTGTAAAGAATCACATGTATAAATTTGGAAACTCATCAAATGACCGAACGAATACAAGATCGAGACATTTAGAAGACTTTTAATTATAGGAAACAAATGTAAGATGAATGCATGGGTGCACTTAGGTTTTACATATCTTTTTATACATCTTTGAAAAACTTGGTTTATTATTTAAAGTTACAATTTCATTAAAATCCGAGTTTTATCAAATGTACCTTATGCAAAACATTTCAAAATTGACATATTAATTTACCTAAAGACCTTGCCTAAGTGTTAGAAAAGAAAAGAACCGAAAAATATAGGTTTTCGGGACCAAAAGGTTGAACCAGTTGAGGCACTAGCCAACAGGCTCAACTGGCCAGGGAATTGGTCAATCTGTTGCCTGTCCCATCGAGGAGTGTTAAAAACACACTCTCATCTAGTAACTTTTCTTTCCCAGTTGAGGCACTCTCCTTCTCGGTCGACCTTCAGTCGAGGTCCGGTTGAAGTAACAGTAACCTGCCAAAGTGTTAAATGCTCAAACAACTAATGAATCGGTCGACCCCTAACTTGATCGATTGAGGCTGCTTTTTATTTTTATTGGCTCCCGATGTTAGAAACCTATAAATTGAGAGCTCCACTTCATTTATGACATAGAGAACACTTGCAATCAATTGTCTACCCACTTGTTCTTGCCTTAAAAGCTCTCATTTATTTCTTTGTGCATTAAATATTCACTTGCATATCTTTTAGTGTACCCTTGTGAGTCATCATAGCTTTGATTTGTATTTGAGCCATTATTGAGCTAGGTTGAGAGAAGACCACTCTTGTAAATTGAGTGTTAGAGCCTTCAAGTGAGTTGAATCTTGAAGAGATTGTGTAAGAGCTCGTTGGAGGAGGAATCCAAGTGTAAAGAAGATTAGAAGCTTGGTTGAAACTTTAAGTTAGTGGAACCCTCACCTGGTTAGGGGATTGAGGAGAGTGGACATAGGTAAGGAAGTGTCAAACCACTATAAAATTTGAGTTTTATTTCTCTAACTCTATTTCTTTAATTTTTGCTTCTATTATTCTTGAATTCGTTGTGTTGAAAAATATTTTGAAAAACTCAATTCACCCCCCTTTTGAGTGTTTTTCTCATTTAAGTTTAGCCTTTATTTTCTCAAAAATAATATAAAATATATATTATTTTCAATATTAATATAAAAATTATATTACATTCAAATATTTTTTATTTAAAAAATAAAAATTTTTGTTTTATGTTTAACAATATTAATGATTAAAATATTTAAATTTTACAAATAATTTTTTTTTCTATCATGTTATTTATTATATAAAAATAATTCATATATCATATATTAATATTATTTTCTAATTTTTTTTAGTTTTTTTTTAATCATAAATTTAATTTTATAATAAAAAATTATTTTGTCAAATAAGTATATTAAAAAAATAAAAAATTGATAAAAAATAAATTTTTGATACTTGAAATATCTATATCAGATATTAACATAAAATTAATATATCCTTGAAATGAGTAAAAAAAATAGTGAATAATATATCTCATCACTTATCCTCTCTTATGTTTAGTTGAACAAAATATAGAATAAGTGATGAAATAACTTATCCTATTTCATCATCAATCAAATATAGAATAGATACAACATCTCGTCTCTTCTTTCATCACATGTTATATCCGACCAATAAAAAATATGACCTAAAAATATATTTGGTTAATACAAAGTATTTAGAAAAGGAAAATAAATTATGAAATATTTAATTTAATTTATTTTTATGTTTAGTTTTATCATGAAGATATATGAAATAAAATTAAATATAACTAAAATTATTTAAAAGTTATTTATTTTTAATTTTAAATTATTTAATATTTATACAAAAGAGTTAAATAAGTAAATTCAATGTAATTCGATCTTTATCCAACTTGAATTTGATAATATAGTCAATTGGGCCAAATTGAGTTTGATTCCATGAGTCAGTTCCGTCGTCTGCCCACGCGCTTCAAAACGCGGTCTAATAAAGAAAACCGCAAGCTATCTCTCCCTTCGAACCCATCAGAGTATTCCTTCCTTTTCCAACCTCCCCGTTGTTTAACCAGTCTCACAAATCCTAACCCTAGCCCTAATCGTCAACATCGCGAGCCTTTCTTCTTCAGAACGGCATAACCAATTCTAAATATTCGATCTTTATTTCATCTGCGACTTCGGAACCAATTCCAAACCTAAACCTAGCCCTAACCCTAACCCTAAGTTCAATCTATCGCCCTTTCTTGAATTCTGAACCCTAATTCAGTTTTTCAACATGCTTCTATCTCCGGGCCACTCTCCTCGGCACCTTTCTTCGCCTTCGCCTTCTCTCTCAGAGAAGCCTCAGCAAAACCCTAATTCTTCTTCTGTTTTACAAGTTTCTGCGAACCCTAGGAAGGAAGTAACAGTTCTCGATGAGGATACGTACGTGGCCGCAATCGAGAAGATCGTTGAGCGCGACTTCTTCCCCGACATCCCGAAGCTTCGCGACCGCCTCGAGTGGCTGGAGGCTGTTCGGTCCGGTGACCCGCTTCAAATTCGAGATGTTCAGTTGAAGATCAGGGATCGGCGGGGCCGGAAGGCGTTGAACTGCGCAGAAACGGAGAGGAACAGATCGCGAACGCCTGGTTCGACTTTTACTAGAACTTTTACTCCTTTTGAATTGGATAAAACTCCTGGTGTTTCGAATAGAGAGTCGTCTGCTGTTGGGGAGAGTGCAGATGATGATTCTGAGGCTTTGCCGTTATCCCTCGATCAGTTTTTTAGGAGGTATACTAGTGAGGATAATGAGAGTTTTTCGAAAATTTTGGAGAAGGCTAATAGGAAGAGGAAAGAGAGGTATGAGTATTTGACGGAGGGTGATAAGGAGGATGTGAAATTGATCGAGGATGTGAAGAGGGATCGGATTACAGACGGGTATGGGACTTCGGATCAGCCGCCAAGTACGTTGGATGGGTGGAAATATACAGCAAAGAATTTGTTGATGTATCATCCTGCTGACCGGGGTGAGGCCCCATTGACCGAGGAGGAACGGGCAGAGAGGCTTAACGGTTTGACAAAGGAAGTTAACCTCACAAACACTAGGTTTCATGGTAAATTGATGGATTCTAGGCCGAAAGACGAGGATACTGTTGCAGTATTGTATACCCCCATTCCAGGTGCTACTCCTGTACCATTATCATTGTCAGAGAGGGAAGGGGATAAGTCTAAGAAGTATGATTTGGAGGATTTGAGGAAGACGCCGAATCCATTTTATTTGGAATCTGGAAAGAAAGCAGATAATGGGTATAGTTATGTGAAAACGCCCTCACCTGCACCAGGTGTGGATGAATCACCATTCATTACATGGGGAGAAATAGAAGGGACGCCATTGAGGTTGGAGCCCGAGGACACACCAATTGGTATTGGCGGTAGTGGTGATGGTCCCCATTTTAAGATTCCATGTCCTCCTTCTAGAGATTTGAAGGCACATTCATTGTCAAGGGAGGCTGCTCGGAAATTGAGGGAGAGGTCTAAGATGTTTCAGAAGCCACCATTGCCATCACCAGCTCGAGGGGGAAGTGCAAGTCCAAGTGTGAGAACGCTTTCTCCTGCGGCCCAGAAGTTTGTGAGGAATGCAATTGCCAAGTCATCATGCTCAGTTGATGAATCCCTTCGGGCTAGTTACCGAGGTGCAAGCCCTGGTATCAGTACTCCAAAAAGTGGAAGGAGTATGTCGAGGTTCGGAAGAGATGGGAGCACAAGTACCAGGTCACCCTCTGTAAGAGAGGGTTCTAATCCTCCTTGGTGATATGAATTTCCTTTTTATGGTTTCACTGGTCTTAGCAATGCTGCTGTATGTACATGAGGGCTAGAACAAAGCCTTGCTGTCTTTTCTGTATACTCTACAATGCTTATGTTTTATTTTTGGGAAATTGAACAAAATGCAGAAAATATCCAATGTTCCATTTGAAGTTTCTTATGCTGGTCCTTGAAGTGTCTCTCTTCAAATTAGTTGTTCTGCCTGTATGGATGAGTTTCTTCCCTTCCTATTCGTCTAATGCAAAATGAGATTGCAGAACTCAAATTCTAATTCTTTTGTATATCTATGTGGTGGATACTTTTATAGGTGTAAAATCTACATTTTTTGATTTGCATGGTTCTAGATCTTTTGATTCATTCATCCATTTATGATCCGAGTAATTTAGGGGTGCTTTCATCTATGCCATTGTTTTAATGTCTCCAATACTATAGTCTGGTTACACTTGTTGGTAACATTCTTGGTGGGAAAGTTAAATTAGTTTTAATATACCAATTTGTTATCTTTACAATTTTACCACTGCACAGTCAGTCTTAAAAGTTATGGTTGCTGGGGTTTGTCACTGCACAGTTTATGAACCTTTTGCATGCATCTTTACTGGTTCACTTAATTGTTCTTTGTATCCTGCAAGCTGAGGTTTATCAGACTCTTAGTCCTCTTTCTTTGTTTGCATTATCTCTCCTTTTGGTTAGAGTTTGGATTTCTGTAGCATCTTGGATTGGAAATTCTAGTTTCAATAAGTGGAATGGTTCTTCCCAAAGATTGGGACTTTGATATAAGTTATGAGAGGAGGTAATTCATAATGGTTGCTTGAAATCCTTCTTACTAGTAGTATGCTTGGCACTTTAATCCCTCTTATTATATCTGGAAGGAGAAGAAGTTCAGGAAGATTCTATGTTGGTTAACAATTTCATTGAACAGAATTCTGGGGCCAAAATTTTAATGTGGATGGCATATAGCGGCATCTTTTATTTACTCAACAGGGACCCAGGTCTATGGGTATATTTGGATAGTTCTTTAGGTCTTCAACTGTGTTCTTCCAGTGGTCTTATGGCCCCAGATATAGCTGTTCTTCAGATGCCCTTCACAATTGATCAACGATATCATTGTGTAATAGTTCAGTTGTGCTAGATACATAAAACCATTTGATTTTCTCAATATTTTAGTTGTGCTAGGTGTATTGAGTTGAACTCAGCGAAATCCTGCTTCTTATTTTTTAAACTGGTGCCTGGTTTACACTTCCCCTATAACCAATTTTGGTGCATGGTTTGTTACGTTTGTGGAAGAATTTGGAATAGGTTTTATTACCCGGTCACTGTTTTGGAACTTCTTAGTTAATGGTATCGATTTCTGACCTAGCTGAGGCATCTAGAGTTCAGCTGCAGGTGAGCGTGTCATTGAAGTTTCCCTCAATGATCCTTCACATGCATTCACATGGCTTACCTTTAAGACTTTCGGCAGGAGCCCACTTAAGGTCTCATCCATGTTCCTCCTGAGTCCTAGTGAATGGTTAAAGCAATGACTCATTCTGATTTAAAGCTCCTGGTAAGAGTCGTACACCGGTCCTACATTTTTCTGCCCTGGTTTGATTCCTAAAGCTGTAAAGGGTGCCTACTAGATTGTTTGAACAGCAAAACCATGTAGAAGAGGTTTTCCAGATTCAGGGCATGCTGGATGTGACCCATGTCCAGTGGATCTCACCCTGCTCTACCCAGACATTTAATTCCCAGGCACAACCCAATGCTACACCTTTAGATGTGAAATGATCCGTTTATGTTGCCATGGCTGTTGCCAAACCCATTTTGTATGATTTCATTTGCTTCTCTACTGCTCCCAGGACCAGGTTCAGTGACCAAATACAGATAGTCCATACTTAAAGTTAATGCTTGTCGGCAATATGTTCGACAGCCAGAAGTTTCTCCATCACCCAGAGCTTTGAGTACGACTTCATTTCTTCTCCATGAAGCACCCCGGACTGTCACCATGTGAAATGTTTCGGTACCAGAATTTTGTGTGTGTGGTTTGTTAACTGTCGTTAGCAATTTTTACTGAGTTGGAACCCACTTTTATCACATTTATGCCATGAATATCTTTATGGGTGATGGCACATAGATTCAGTGATTAGATTCAGGGCACGGGTGTTTGATGAACTCTTCGAAATTATTGAGGCTCTCATTTAGTATGGTCCCCTTCTTGTGGGTCTCTCTTCCTTTTTCTCAACAAGCCTAGATGCAACCCCCTGTTTTTTGACGTTGCGTGATTCAACTATATCTTGTTGACCCTTTTCATTTGATTGATCAGATCTTTTGTTGCTCTTGCCTGGCTGCCATTGATTGACTGGTTTTCAAGTATCTTTTGAAGCTAGAAAAGCAGTCAGCCATTGATGACTTCACAAGATTTTAAAGACCCACCTCAAAAATATCTCTCTTTATTTTTTGGAAATTTGCGGCTTTTTATTTTTTCTTTTTTTAAAAAAAAACTTAATATTAGAGCTACGTTTAGATTTAGGAGAAGGAAATAAATAAATAAATAAATAAAGTTAATAAATTATTTTTATATACTAATTTAATTTTTTTATTTATTAAACTATTTGATATAAATATTAAAAAATTAAAAAAATTATAAATTTTTGAATAATTTTAATTTAACTTGTTTCCAATAAATATAATTTATTTATTTATTTATTTTAATAAAATATCTGAACATAAGTAACAGGTTTTTATAAGACTCAATAGAGGACTAAAATAGTGTCAAACATGATGAAAAATTAATTCCATTTTTTAATAATAATAATAAAATTGGATTAGTGAAGGAATTTTAATTTCCTAATTTTCATAATTCTGAAATTTTGCTACCACTCATTCTATAAGTAGTGCTTTATTTCACGGTACAACGTCAAAACGACGCCGTTTCATCGGCAACATACTTCCGCTTTAACCGCAACGCGGCAATCCGCCAATATAAATATAGCTGCCAAAGCGCCGCCTTTGGCAACCACGCTTTCGCCGTAGAACTCATTCGGGAAGCGGTTTCCGTGTTCTGTTTTCACCTTTCAAAACACTTTTTGGAAACGCTTTTCGGAAACATTTTCTTTTCCCTTTCTTCCTCTTCCATTCGATTCGCAGAGATAAATTGGAGAAAGCGTGGTGGAGTCTGGTTCGGGCTTCTGAGAATAACTCGTAATCTCATGGTAATCTCTTTTGTTTAACCTGCATCGTTGATTGGAGATTTGGATGCAGCATTATCCGAGCTTCAATTTGAGCCGTTTCTCCTCACCTTTGGCTCCGATTTGCTCATTTGAATCGCCGTGTTGTCGTTTTGAGTTGTGGTTCTTTTTTGAGTGCGAGTTTTTGTTGTTTTCTCTGAATTACATTGAAAATTTTGATATTTGGAGCTCGAGTTTCGGTTTTAGGTGGTTTTCTTTGCACTTCGACGAAGGTCTGAATATCGAAAACATACGTTTTGATCTGAGCTTTAGTTGTGCTATCTTTGTTGTGTTATCATTAGGAATTTTATTTTATTTGGATCATTTCTTATTTATGTTGCCTTTTTCTTAGTTTGAGTAGATGGAATGTTCTGACAATTGCAATTTTTGTTTGGATTTAGAAATTGCAAGTCTTTCCTCTTCTTTCTGTTGCTAGTTGTAACTGATTAACCATGAAGATGTTGTTTCAGCCTCTGAATTTGAGATTCTAAGTTTGGATTGGTTCTCTTGGACCTCACAAGTCTCAACTGGAAAACTGGATATTTTAAACTAGGCAGAATCAAAGGGCTACAACTTGTGTTAGAATCATTTGTCAGACCTTCAGTGTGTGTTAGCTTTATTGATTCCTTTGAGTCAATTTAGTCTGTCACAGCATCTTCTGAACAGTAATCTTTAAGATGCAGAAACATCTCATGAATTTTTCATTTTTCAATCATATTGGAATCTTGATAGTTTAAACCATAGATTTGAATTTGTTACATCCCTCTGTCTTCCTTGATCATGCCATTTTATCATATTAGTTTGAATTTTCTGCACCATTTTTCTGCTTGGAGTACATCTCATGAAGTTTTTATATTTCATTCAAATTGAAATTTGCTAGTATAGTCCCTTCAAATTTAGTATGACCAGAGTGTTTTTATTTTTTTCTCAAGTGTCATTTGATTAATTTGAATTTCTTGTACAGCAATCAAAATTGTGTTCCATTTATAGGCAATTGTTTCCAGCGAACGGGAGATTGGATCTTGACTTGTCAAACAGGCTTCTTTGATTTCTGGCTTTTGTCAGTGAATAGTATTTCTCCATCATCTTCAAAGATGCCATCGGCAAGTCTCAATTCATCTGATCATGACACAGAACCATTTGTTGAGGTTGATCCCACTGGTCGATATGGCCGGTACAGTGACCTGCTGGGTCATGGTGCAGTGAAGAAGGTTTATCGGGCATTTGATCAGGAGGAAGGCATTGAGGTTGCTTGGAATCAGGTCCAGTTGAGGAATTTCAGTGAAGATAAGTCAATGGTTGACCGACTTCACTCAGAGGTTAAGCTGCTGAGCACATTGAAGAATGAGAGCATAATTGTGTTGTACAGTGTTTGGAAGGACAATGAACATAACACATTGAACTTCATCACTGAGGTCTGCACATCAGGGAATCTGAGGGATTATAGGAAGAGGCATCGCCATGTGTCCATTAAGGCCTTGAAAAAATGGTCAAGGCAAGTACTTAAGGGTTTGGAGTATCTCCATACTCACGAGCCTTGCATCATTCACCGAGATCTCAACTGCAGTAACATCTTTATCAATGGAAACATCGGTCAGGTATATACTTTTTGCTCAATTTCATGAGCTTCTATTCCTCTTTTTTCCTGCCTGAATTCCTTCTGATTTTTGTTGAACTTTTTGCTTTTGTTTGGATAAATGTGTTTCTCCCTTTTGCTTCTCCAAGCTTACTTGACTGTTCTAGTACCATAAATTTTTTTTTTTTGTTGAGCCATGGATTCATTTTCTGGTAAAGGTATCTTATAATTTGATCCCTAAGTGGCTGTTTCAACTGGTAGGGTTTCAACTGAGACACTTTGGTTGAGGTGTAGAAAATGATAGGAAAGAAATGAAAAATTTATTAGGTTACTTTTGTTTCAATTAAAAATATTTTTTGGGGTATTTCCGTGAAGTGAAGGGGGCAAATCTTGGCATAAGATATTTTTCCTCATAGCTGATTG
Organism: Vitis rotundifolia; assembly: GCA_030254885.1. NCBI lineage: Eukaryota > Viridiplantae > Streptophyta > Magnoliopsida > Vitales > Vitaceae > Vitis > Vitis rotundifolia. The sequence continues at coordinate 6,808,482 of CM058162.1, read as the reverse complement.
TAGAAACAGCATAAATTTTCCCATGCTTCAAACAGATCATGGTTTCATCGAGGTGGAATTCAAAGAAACAAAAAAGAAAAAATTCCAATAATTTTTGTCTGGTTGTTTTCTCTCTCTGAAGCTAATTAGAAAGACATGATAAACTTATTCCAACTTCATGATAAACAGCCATAAAGAACAATGGAGTCCTATGATCCGTTTGATCATGCTCCATTTCTCTCTTTTAAATTCTGAGAAGCAATTGGGAGATCTTGTTTCTTGTTCAAAAAACTTTTTAGGAACTAATAACTGTTGAACTGTTGAATCAAAGAGTGTCTAAGTTGACAGAATTTCAAATTCTCAGTTTGGTTTCTTGGTCCTTATGGTTTTCAGATTTTGACGTATTTCATTTGCTCCATAGGTGAAAATTGGTGACCTGGGGTTGGCAGCCATTGTGGGGAAGAACCACTTAGCACATTCAGTGTTGGGAACACCAGAGTACATGGCACCAGAGCTGTACGAGGAGGATTACACTGAGATGGTGGACATCTACTCATTTGGAATGTGCTTGCTGGAGATGGTCACAATGGAGATTCCATACAGTGAGTGCGACAACATTGCCAAGATATACAAAAAGGTGACAAGCGGGGTAGGGCCCTTAGCCATGAACAAGGTGTCAGACCCAGAACTGAAGGCTTTCATTGAGAAATGCATAGCCCAGCCAAGGGCTAGACCTTCAGCCTCTGAGCTCCTCAATGACCCTTTCTTCTCTGAACTCAATGATGGAGATGCTACCATCATTGATGGACAAGGTGTCCAGTGAAGTATCTCAACCTAAAAAGTCCCAAAAGGTAATCCTTCTTTCAGATGGAAGTATATCCCAAAGAAATTAATGAAACCAATCATTTCTCTAGCCCTCCTAATGTCCCATAGCCGATATCCCATGTATCCAGTTCAGTTGTTGCATATCTGTAATTGGTTTCTAACAATAATCAATTCCACTAGTAGAAATTATCCAAAGTGAATTCAATGTAGACAGTAGATATTATTACTTCACTTCAGTGATCCTCCATCTGGGCTTCATCTTCATTATTCTTTTTCTAGCTCTATCTTTGTGTGTCTAGATCTCCATTCATTACATTGATGGCAATGATAAATGTCAAGTTGTGCAGTTAATATGAAGCCCATTAGGAAGTTGGGATGAAAATTAATGCTCCATTTCGTCTGAAGGGTACAACTTGCTCAATTTGGATTAGATTCACATGCTATTTTTTACATCATAGGAACATTTTGACTGCAAGCAATAATCCATTTAGGGCCACATATGATTGGCTTTTCAGAAGTCAAATTTTTATTTTTTGCTGTAATAGGTGAGTATTTAGTACTGAATCATGTCCTTATTGAATCTTATTCTCATTTGAATACAAAGTCACGGTACCTCTTTGGTATTATAGAATTTTTTTTAATATAAAACCAATAATAATTTGCTTTTAATTTGTTTGAAATTATAACTTCAACTAAACAATCAAGAGGGTTCTTATGAAAAGTTGAGAATCTATTTCAAAAAATTAATGGAAAAAAAAAAGTAAATAATAATAAATAAATAAATAAATAAAAGGTATAATGAAAGAAGGATCAAAATTGACAAATTGAACAAACAAATGCAATACACCCATCAAAAATTAAAAAGAAAATAAAAAAAGTTAGCATGGATATGAAGCACAAAAAGAATATAAAAAATGCACAAAGTTGAAGCGATGGAGGAGAATGAGAATTTGGGGGAAGTAAGCAAAGCCAAAAGTCCCCACTCCAAAGCACCCGAATTTTCAGAAGCCGTGCCGTCTTGGGTGAGCGTTTGCTTATAAAAAAAAAAAATATCTTGAAAATAAAAAATAAAAAGCAAACAAAGCTTCATCTTCACTTCATCTCCCACAACTTGTCTTGTATTTAATTTGTGTTTTTTAGTAATATTTTTCACATTTCTCTTTTCCCATTTTCCAAGCCTTTCCTTCTCTCAATGTCACTCTTTCTACACCAAACTTTTCAACTGCTTACCCACACCCACAATCCATGCCTTCTTTTACGTGAATTTTGAATACAAATCCATGAAAATCTGTCGGCGAAATTCAAGTTTTCGATCGAAGTTCAATTTTTTTTTCTTTTTTTTTATGCTATTTAGTTTGATACTAATTACAACTCTTAGTAAGAAGACTTGCAAAATAAATTTATACTTAAGATCCCATTTTAATAATGAATAATGTTTTTTTTTTATATTTACAAAAAAACCATTACGAATTATTTATACAACTCAAATCTCATTTATTTATACTAAAGTCTCCTTTATTTGTACCATATATTAATCTTGTTTTCTTATATATTAGAGTATGTTTAATAATAATTTTAAAAAATATTTCTAAAATTTTTAAAATTTCATTTAGAAGCACTTAAGAAGTGTTTATTTAAAAAAACATTTCAAAATTTTTCATATATTCATAAAATATCATTTCTTATTATCCCCCTTTTCCTTTCACCTTTCATAAGAATGATTTTTAAGTTTTTTTTTTTAACAATATAAATGTTTATAAATTTTTTTGTAATAAATTTGTCTAGTTTATTATAATATTTTCTTTTTATAATAAATATCCTTCTTAGTAATTTACTATTATCGAATATCATTTTTATACTTATACTATATATTATCAAAAACACTATTAAAATCATTTTTTCAAATTATAGTAAAAGCATTTTTTATAAAAGTGTCGTAGAAGAAACAATTCCTCTAGAAGTAGTGCCAAACAAGCTCTAATACTTAAAAAATAAAAATAAAACTAAAAATACTTCTTAAAATCATTATCGAACGCACTCTTAATCTTATCATTTGTACCTTAATATCATATATTCAATTCATCATTCAAATTCGACGGTTTATATCTAATCACCCAAATATAAAATTTGATAGATGCCAATTTGATAGGTAAATTGGTAAATATAAGATTATAGATCATGTTTGGGTTTTTTTTTTTTTTTCAAAATATGAGTTTCACTTCAATTCTAATCAGCCAGCATGAACTACAATAATTTGAGGAATATTTTCTGGAATTTTAATTTATTATTGTTGTTATAAATACTGTACTAGTGGAAAAAGCCCGGCATACAAGAATCACATGAAAGAGAGTTTGCAGAGCTCACCATTTTCAACTGTCCGAGGCGAAGAAAATTTGCATCAGAATTCAACATCTCGACACTCGAGAACGTTTTTGAAGCCTTAAAATGTGGATTTTTAGGCAACTCGTGTGCATTTGACTAATCACTAGAAAAATACTGCACTTGTATTCTCAAACCACCTCTGCTTTCTCCTTCATTCTCTTCAATTCCCACTAGTTTTTCGGTTTCTAGAATCCCTTCTACTCCTTGCATCGATCCCTGAACCGGGTTTCGACCATTTATGAGCATGAAAAGATGGAGAAATGAATTCAAAAGCTTGGGTTTAGCTTCACCTTTTTAGTGACTCTAGTCTTTTGAGTTCTTTCCATGAGCTATAGCTATGGAAGTAGCAAGCCCAAAATGCAGTTCAGTGGCCTCAAGTCCTTTCTCTTCTCCAAATGTTAGTGCCCTGCTCAAGATTAAGATCATTTCATGGTGAGTGGATTGGTTCTAAGGGTGGTTCAATGTGTTGCTTGGCAAGCCTTAAAATGGATTCACATAACTGGTTTTTTCTGTGGATGTTTTTGCAGGAGCCAGGAGACTGGTCTGCCGGTGTCGGTCTGTGTTCGGGTTGGAAACAGGGCCTTCAATCTGCATAAGGTAAGATGGAAATGGATTCTGAATAAAAGATTTGAACTAAATGCTTTAGGAATCAATGCAACAGTGAGTTGAATCATTGGACTTACATTCTAGTTCTCGTCTGTTTTTTGATTTGCAGTGCCCATTGTTTTCGAAGAGTGGATACTTCAAGAAGAGACTGAAAGAATCAAGTGAGCTTGAGCTGCCACAAGACTTCCCTGGAGGGCCTGAGACCTTTGAGATGATTGCTCTGTTCATGTATGGTTCGTCCACATTGATCGATCCGTTTAATGTTGTAGCCCTGAGATGTGCAGCAGAGTTCCTAGAAATGACAGAAGATCACTGCATTGGGAACTTGTGTGAGCGATTTGATCTCTATTTAAACCAAGTGGTCTTGCAAAGTTGGGATGATACCTTGATTGTTCTCCAAAAGTGCCAGAAACTGCTTCCCTGGTCTGAGGAGCTGCTGATTGTTAGCCGCTGCATTGAGTCTCTTGCTTTCATGGCCTGCATGGAAATTCTTGATCCAGAGAGGAGACGGGACCAGCCAGTAGTTACAGTGGAGGCATTGGCTAATCAAACTTGGAGCAGTGAAACAGTGAAGGAGATTGCCAGCCAGGATCTGTGGATAAAAGATCTCATCGCCCTGCCATTCCAATTCTTCAAAAGGATAATTGGGTCCTTGAGAAGACAAGGAATGAAAGAAAAATATGTGAGCCCCATAATCGTTTTCTATGCAAGCAAATGGGTGCTCTCCAAGAAGACACGCCAGTTCTGGGAGAACTCTGGAGGGAAGAACAAGGACAAGGACAAGGACAATGACATTAATAACAAAGTTTCCATCATCCTACAAGGGGTTCTTGATCTGCTGCCCATGGGAGAGAAGGTTAGCAGGGTGATTCCTGTTGGATTTTATTTTGCATTGCTTTCTAGATCTCTTGAAGTTGGTTTAAGAAGCGACAATAAGGTAAAGCTACAAGATCAGATTGTACCTCTCTTACACTTGGCACAAGCGGAAGATCTTCTCCTTCCAAGATGTGGAACAGACTCCATTTCTTCCAGCATAGAGCTAGCTACAATGGAGAGGATATTTTCAAATTATGTCTCGGCTAACATGGATGCAAAGCATACTCCATCAGTAAACAACTGCATTGTTGCAGAACTATGGGATGTATATCTTTCTCAAGTAGCTCCTGATCCAAACATGGGGCCTAAAAGGTTCATGTATCTCATTGAAATTGTACCGGTATCTAGCAGACAGACCCATGATCACCTCTACAGAGCAATGAACGCCTTCTTACATGTAAGCTTTCACAAACTTCGTACCTCTAGATCCAATGCAGCTTTGCTCAAGTTCAGAATCTCTCATCTGTAAGTGGCAATTTTCTGTTCTTGCAGGCACACCCAAATATATCCCAAGAAGAGAAAGGAATGGTGTGCAAGTACCTCAACTGCCAGAAACTATCACAAGAGGTATGCATTGAAGCAGTGCAAAATGAGTTGATGCCGCTACGCTTGATTGTCCAGGCACTTTTCGTTCAGCAAATGAACACGCACCAAGCCTTCAAAGAATGCTCAGACTCATTTAGGTACGCACACTGTGGAGAATTCTCTGGGAGCCTCTCAAGCTCGAGGTATCCAAATTCCAAAAGCCAGAATCTGGGAGAGAGCCCATATATGGATGGGGAACCAGGCAGTAGACCCTTGAGCTTCTTGCTACAGAAGGATCCTGCAATGCAGAGATCTGAGTTGTCAAAGAAGGATTATGAATCCACAAGCTTCAGGATTCAGAACCTTGAACAAGAACTCATGTCATTGAAGAGAAACCTTCAGTGGCAGAGCATGTCAAAGAAAACAGAACAAATTTCAAACAAATCACAGAGCTTGAAATCACATGGTTTGGATGGAAGAACACTGAGTAAGAAGAGGAACACACTTGGGCAAGCGACTGGTTGCATTGGTGCTGTGAATTTTGCTTCCCAGAGAAAGTATGCTGGTAGGCTCCTGAAGGTCTTTAGGAGGATAACCCTGTTTGGAAGAGGAAAATCAAAGAGAAAGCCAGGTGCCCCTGGCCTATGGCCCAAGTCAATGTAGCAGAATAGCCAAGGACTGAATAAATATTCCTACCTCAAATTTATTCATATGAACGAAACATAGATAGGCAACTTATGCCTCGATCTGTGAAGACTTTATTCCAGTAACTGAAAACAGAGTATATAACAACATATATGCAAAGAAATATGAATGTACAACCATGCACACAACAGCATGAATGTATGTTTGAAGGCATTTGCAATCATGACAGCACGTATCAGTGTATGTGCATATATGGGGAAAGCATTAAAAGGTAGTGAAGTCTATGGAAAGAAGCTCTAGGTTATGTTTTTCCCACATACACCAGCTGAATGATGTCATGGATGCTAAATGTGAAAAGTGGCCATTAACACCAACACTAGCTAGGCAGAGGCCAGAGTTGCCTCAACCCAAGGCTACAAAAATAATTCCCCACAAATGTAAATCAAACCCTTGAACACTACAATGGGTATGTGATGATAACTGATGAATTCCTGTACATTTAAGTGTTTCATCATCTTTTATGTAACCACACAAGACATAGTCATCAAACTATTAAATCACCCTGTTTGTAAACACAAGATGGGACTTTGTAAGAACTAGCCAAATAAGAGTAGATATAACTTTGCTAATGAATTCCAAGAATTGATGGCAGAATCAACACACAATAAATGGATCCCCCATTCTTTTGGCCAAAAATAATTGCTCCTCAACTTCTCTTCTTGAATTATCAAGTGTTTAAATCTTTGCAGAGCAGTTTTACATCATATGGAGTCTTAATTCACTGTGATTCAGTTTGCCTCAGTCTAAAATCATCTTTTGCAGACATGAAAGAAAGTACTTTTAAGTGCCAAAGACAATAAATCTCCAGAGAGACGTCATTCTATTCACAGAACAAGAAAGTATACAATATATAACTTCGTAAGAAACCATAGTAGATCCAAGTTCAGCATATTGTACAGATAACTGATGAAAACTATCACCAGCCCAAGAAGCTAGGCTGCAAACAAGCAGGAGATTGTATTTGTGGTCATCCATCACACAGGCGAACAGTGAAAAGCTGAAAAAAAAGAAAGAAAAAAAGATTGTAAAAATAGCATTGCCCTATTAGATAACTGCAGCTGCCTCCGGATGTGGGTCAGTCTGAACTTTATCTTTACGAGACTCCAGGACATTCCTTGCAGCTTCAATAACTGCTTGTCCATTGACATAGTGCTGGCGACAGACAGGCATGTAGATGTCAGCACCACCAATAAGTTCTGTCTGCATCTCTCAATCTTCCTCAAAGTAAAGAAAGCCCGTTTGCCACAGAGTTCACATCGAGCTGTCAACTTTGTTACGGAATCAGCTAGGGGTATTACGTCAAGCACTGAACCAAAGCTCCTCCTGCCAACAAAGGTATGCTTTCCCATAAACAAGTTATAATATCCAAAAGGTTGAACAAAGAAAGAATATTGAGTACTAGGTAACAGGCAGGAAGCAGTACAAAAACAAAATATACAACAATTGCAGAGCAATGTAAACCTAATCAAATAATTTGTTAGCAGCAGCACCTCAAGTAGTCACCATCTAAGCCTGCAACAATTACAGTTTTCCCATCATGGTCAGCGACCTCACAGCAAAAATCATAAAGGTCTTCAAAGAATTGAGCTTCATCAATACCAATCACCTCCAGCTGTAAAGATGTTCCGAAAACCATAATTAACAAACAATATACAAAAACAAACGATGTGTGCAGCAAACTATGAACACTTACTATAACAATATGATAAACCATAAATCACAGCCAAAAGATACTTTGCAGTACTTCATACTGTTCTCCTATATTACCGTACATGAAAAGTATACCACAAATAACCCTCTGATTGAACTGCAAAAATCAAGGATCTGGACATGAAAGCCAAGTGCATATTATGCAAAATTCGGGCCCAACATTATACATATAAAATGCATAGAAAATAAACCCATTACCCAAGTTACTTCCTCATCAAATGAAACTTCATTCAAAGTTCATACCCAATGTTGGCTCCTGACAATTGGGTTAAAGACATAGCACTTATTGTTGATAAATCTTTTTTCCCATAAATCCACAAACATTATGACAGACAAAGATTTAGTGAATCAGTGATTGATATCATCCAGTACACAGTTCGTACTGATATTCAAACAGAACAGAAAAGCAAAACAGTATAAATTCAAATACCCAACAACAAATACCTTTTCATAAGCCTCGGCCCCAAATTTCTGCCTAAACGATGACAGATCGGGCAAAGCCCAGCATGGAAATTTCACTCCATCATGTGTCACAATCGAATCTGTCGCATATCTCGTATCCTTGCTTGATTTTATCATAGCCACATTTCTACACAAAATTGAAAGGAAAAAAAAAAAAAAAAAGAAAAAAAAGAAAAACAATAACTTTTTAAGTTCTTTGCACAATTCAATTTTAATTCCAATTCAAACAAACTGTAATCTGTCTCAAAATTTATGCATCATATGACAATTCATGACCTCGAATTCACATCACATGCCAGAAAATTAAATTCTTGAACATAAGCTTGAACCATTAAACCATAAAACCCATTCTAAATCTGCGGAATTTAAGAAAAAAGCACCCTCAACTTTCGCTAAAGTTACAAATAACCACCAAAAGAAGCCAATACCTTCCATTATTGCTTTCTGATTTGATCCGACGGAGGAGTGCGGTGGTTTTTCCAGCAAACATAGGGCCAACAATGACGTGAACCTCGCCCAGAGCGCGATGGATTGACCCAACTCCACCGGTGGAGGTAAGGGAAATTGGGGATTTGAAGGAAGACATCGAGGACACCAAACCAGGGCCTTAGAGAGATGAGAATTTTGGGATTTTGATGGGAATTGGGGAAAGGATTTGAGTTGTGAGAAACACTAAAACACTGGGTTCGAGGGTTTAGACGAGGATTGTATATGTAGATGTAGAATTGTGCAGTGGAAGTTTGCTGGTCTTACCTTTTGGGTTTGAATGCTTTCAAAATTTGGAGGGAAATCCAGAGGTTTTTTCAAGGGTTTTGAGTTTTGGAGGGAAATCTAGAGAGAGAAAGGATGGGAGATGGGTGGGCATAGGGCCCACGAGAGCGCTAAATATATAAATATTATAAATTTTGATATTTTATTTTATGAAAATTATATTTTCATTTTATATGTTTTAAAAAATTAATTAAATTCTTTTTTATTTAATTATATATGTAATTGGTCAATACAATACTAACCCAAGTTTTAACATCATATAAAGCTTTTAGATTTCCATGATTAATAAGTGTCTTCATCTAAAGAATTTGACACCCTTCAATAATCTTCTTTTTCACGAAAATTAATAAAAAATAATATTAGCATTCGAAATTGGTGAATATTATGAAGTTGAAGAAGATAATGTTTGGTTTTTGGTAACTGTGTTTCAAAAATAGTTTTATAATATTTTATAGAAAAAAGTTTATTTGGAACTTGAAATATATGTAACATGCTTTTAATATTTTTAAATATATTTTAAAAATAATTTTTATATTTAATATTTTTTTAATTATTATACATGTATAATTAATTTTTAAAATAATCATAGAAAAATAAGTGAAAATAATTAAAAATAACAAAAAAATATTTCTAAAAGCACCATTTTTTTGTTTTTTAGAATATAAAACTAAAAATAATTTTTTTTTTTTGTTATTAGGGTCTGTTTAATAACTACTTTTTAATTTTTTAAAATTGTTCTCTGATATTTTATAAAATAAAAATTTGTTTAGAAACTTGAAATGTTTTTAATATTTTAAAATAAATTTTATATCTAATGTTTTATTTTTAATCATTCTACATATTTGTATAATTATTTTTAAAAATAACCCTAAAAATATAAAGTGAAAATTAAAATATCTTATCTAAAAATACCATATTTTTTTTTCATAAGAACAAAAAACTGAAAACTATTTTTGATTGTCAAGCGTATTTTCTTTCCTTTTAGTTTTGAGAATAAAAAATTATTCTAAAAAATAATTATAAAATAGAAGCTTAAACATGTTTTCTATTTTTTTTTTAATAAAAATTTATTTTAAGAGACAATTATCAAACAAATAAAATGTTCTCATTATTTTCTAAGTAAGATTTATTAAAACAAAAAATAAAAAGGAAAAATAGGTGGATATATGAAGAAATTTGAATAGAAGCAATCCAAAGTCATAGTAACATAAATTGCAATTACAACTAAAGCTAGCTATAATTATTACAACAACGACTATTCTCTATTTGCCCCTTATCTCCCTCTTGATTTGAAGTGCAAAAAGAGATGGGATGAATGAGAAATCAAGGAAATGAAATATGAAATGGGCACGAAGGTGGGAGAGATGAAGATAAAAGAAGACGAGATTAAGGTTAGCATTATTTTTTGAATGGATGTGAGTGGAAAGGGAAAGGGATAGTTATGTAATTTTACATAAATGATGGAGTTGGAAAGGGAAAAAAAAAAAAAAAAAAAAAATTTGAGATTCCAAGACAATTCTCATAACAACAATGTTAGGACGCATGATTTTAACTTATAATATTCTTCTCATGTTCCCGCACCCATTAATCAATGATTAAATAAATTGATAATTATTTTTTAAAATAATTTTAAAAAATAGTTTTTGAAAATAGTTTTTTTAATACTGTTATCTGATTTTTATAAAATAAAAGTATGTTTGGAAACTATAATGTTTTTAATTTATTTTTAAAGTTTTTAAATGTATTTTAAAAATTATTTTTATAGCTAATATTATATTTTTAATTATTTTACATGTTTGTATAATTATTCCTTAAAAATAATTAAAAGATGTTATTGGAAAATGTTTTATTTTTTGTTCTTAAATGTATTGTGCCCTTATACCATATAAGAAAGGTAAAATAATGTAAAACCTTTTTACACTGTTAGATGTGTGAAAAATTTTATAATATCATAAAAACATCGTAACTTGATCTCAAATATTGAATGTTTGAAAATCAATCTTAATTATTAAATTTTATCTATCAGATTTATTATAATCATATTCTGACCCTGGAAATTGAGGTATGTTATCTTTATTATACTGGCCAATGATGAAAAGACGGAAATATTATACGATTAAGATCAAGGGTAGATGAGAATTCGACCTACATTATTATATTGCATGTGATGTATTTGGCCGTTATCACCAACCCCAACTATTGGAAGGTTGCAGAGGCCGACCATGTAACCCACTAACACTAAGGGCAGAGACTATTGTTGAAATGACTAAAATGCCCATCCCAATCATAATTTAGATGCCCTTTTGTGTTAAGAGTGGAAGGGTATTATGGGCAAATTTGTATTATAAGCCAGCTAGCCGGTGGAAAGACCAAAGTACTTTTCGTGGGAAGCACGAAGAAAGATGCTTAATTGCTACAACTCATTCTAAAGTCCAAATAAATTTACCTACTTTTATACTCAATCTAAAAAGGCAAAAAAAAAAAAAAAAAACTCCAAATACGAAGAAAAATACATAAAAAATAAAAAATAAATAAAAAAATTATTGGGCATGTTTTTAATGGGAGAATTGAGGAAATGAGATTTTTGGAAGTATTTTGATTCTCGATAATAAATACAATTGTATTTAACATAAATTTTTGTATTATTTTTATTTTCTTTTATTTGAAATAATTATTGCTTGGATTTTGTTCTCCTTTCAAGAGAAGGAGAAATTATAGAAAAAAAAGAATTTTTTTTTTTTTTTTTAAATTCATTTTTAGTAAATTTTAGCAATTATAATGATACCAACACGTGTTGTTGAAAAATAACAAAAATCATAATTATAAAAATAGGATTTTAGGCAAAGAGGAATGATATATTAGTAGGTAAATTAACATTTTAGATGACGTGAGAATCATCATAACCCATAAAATAAAATTATTATGTGTCTTATTAGGCATTCAAGTTCCCGTTTTGAAAAGACTAATAATAATAATTTGTCCAAAATACCATGAAAAATCATAAAATTTTAAGGTTCGAGAATTAAGGTTATGATTGTTTTGCATAAATTTGAAAAACCCCAACATGTGATATCAGAGTATATGACTTACCAAGTTGAGTTTTATTTATTTATTATTATTATTATTAAAAATAAAAAAATATATGTTTATTGATAAATTTCGAATATATTATACCATGCCTTCCATTAGGGGAGATCCTTAAGATTATGTCAACTTAATTAGGAGAAAACAATGTTCATAGGAGTAGGTGATGTTGGTGAGCCCTAAAAAATTGCTCATATGGTCAAGGGCTGCACAAACACTAAGGAATTATACACAAGAAAGGCTTAAATAAATGTGAGACCAACCATTTTATTCTATTTTCATCCACTTGCTCCAAAAGGGTTATTTATCAATCATTTATTCATTTATTTTTATTTCCAAAATTAAATATATATATATATATATAGTTGTACAAAAGTGGGCTAAAAAAGGACAATCGAAATCAATATAAGGTCCAAATGGAATGGATTACAAGCAACCCAAATTGAAATGTGGCACATACCACATCACACATTGTGAATACAAAGACCTAAAAATTGGAAAAATATTAAGTCAATGCCAATCACAATAACTCCTTGATTTAAAATTGCATGATTTGAAAAATATTTTCTATTTTTTATTTGTTTAATCATAATTTAATAAAAGTATAAAAATATAAAAATTGAGTACTTAATTTCATGAATTTTTGAGAGGGTTTTGAAGGCAAAATCTTAAATCACACCCTTTAAAATTGTAAAAAAAAATGGTTTTTTTTTTAATGAACTTAAAATAAAAATATAAAAATTAGATTAAAAATGGAAAATTGGGATGATTTTTACTAATTTATACATTTTTAAAATAAATTATTTACTTTATTTTATTAAAATTATTAATTGAAGCAAAATTTGAGTGTCATCATGAATAAATAAATAAAAATATATTTAAAATAATTTTCTCGTGAATTTGCTACATTTAGTAACAAACAAAAACTTTGATCTCGAAATGATTTTAAACCTTTATTTGAATATCAAAATTATTAAAAATAAAAATAAAAATTAAGTAATGTTAGGTATGGAAGACTCTCATCCCACCTTCCAAAATTTCTATTTTAAGTACATTCAATCTTTTTGATAAACAAAATTTCCATTAATGATCATCAAAATCACATGGATGGTCAACAAGCCAAAGTCAACAAAATAAGAGTACAACAACTCATAATCACCACACTGCGGCTTGATGAGGAATCATGAGAAAAAGGTATTCAAAATCAATGGCTGAGAGTTACCAGAAAATATGTGGGCTCAGCCATGGTGTGGGGCTCAGACACCATGCATGCATGCAGATACACAAACGCATGTAATGCATTCATACAAATGGATTTCCCCAATATGTATATAAGGAATGAATGGGAGGACAAGCCAATCCTTCCCATTTATCAGATCAAAACATCATTCATTTGCATTTCAGTTTTCCTTTTTCCTTTTTTTTTTTTCATTCTTCTTTTTCCATGAACCAAACACTCCCAACTATTTCAAATCAAATTATATGCTATAATAAATCAAGAAAGGTGCCTCCACACATCGAAGCTGCCTTAATTCTGTGTTGTTTGGTGTATCTAAATTTGCAATTTGTTATCAAATCGGAATAACAGAATTGAGAGAAGAAAGCCGGGGAAAATCTGTGGGGGCTATTGAGGAGGATGAACATGCCCTCAGTTCTTATTGTGCCTCCTCTCAGATCTTAGCTTTTTTGCAAGATTTGGCATCTGGGTGTTGTTGAATTGGTGGGTTTGGGGTGAATCTGATACTGGGTCTTGGATCTTAGCTGAATTGGGTTGGGTTTCGGGGCTGAATTCATTGTCGGGGGTTTTCAGGTTTGTTGTTTGATCGATGAAGGATGCGATTTCGCTGAATTGAATCTGGGGATATCCATTCTGTATAGGATTTTGAATTTGTGGGGTTTGTCTAATTCTTCAAATAAGGTTCGGTTCTTACTGTCTTGTGTTGGTGTTTCCTATTTGCATTTCAATCCATTCGAGAAACAACTTATGGGTTTTGGTGGTGTTTTGAAATACGGCACATGCATTTCATTCTATAGCCTTGGATTTTTATCCTGAACAAGTGATTTAATTTTATGATCTGTTTTTTTAGTTTCTGATGATTTATGTACTGTGGATTGGATCCACCGCAGAAAATGTTATTCTTGTTGAGATGAGTCTTTGATTCCAAGGAATGCTATCTGATTTGTTTTGAATTAACTACTTTATTTTTTTTAACTTTAATTGATGAAGGATTGTTGTTGATATGTAGAAAAATGCAATCCGATCTTGGCAAGTTATTTATCGGTGGAATTTCTTGGGATACAAATGAAGATCGTCTCAAGGACTATTTTAGCAATTATGGGGAGGTGGTGGAAGCAGTAATTATGAAGGATCGGACTACCGGTCGTGCTCGTGGTTTTGGTTTTGTTGTCTTTGCTGACCCAGCTGTTGCTGAGAGAGTCATTAAAGAAAAGCATAATATTGATGGTAGGATGGTGAGTACATTTGGAATTTGGATGAATCATTTTATTATTGGGGTGTCTCTTTGAATAGCATATAAGAAAAAGAGCATTCATTTTCCCTTTTTCCCCCCTTAAAACCAGTGTTACAAGCCCACAATTTTAATTGTAGGAATTTGTTTTAATCCGGTCTTTTGTTCAACTAAATCTCAAATTGATCCATAAGTAAATCATGTATCTCCCCTTATTCCAATTACTGCTTAATGATATTAGTATTTGTTCATGACTTGTCATTTTCTTTATTACCTTAGTTTGAGTTCAAGGAGTTCATCGCCGTCTTACTCTTTGGGTTTGATTTTCATTATTGAGTTCTGAATTCTCAGGTTGAGGCGAAAAAGGCTGTTCCAAAGGATGACCAGAGCATTCTGAGTAGAAACAGTGGTAGCATTCACGGTTCTCCTGGTCCAGGACGGACAAGAAAGATATTTGTGGGAGGGTTAGCATCAACAGTCACAGAAAGTGACTTTAAGAAGTATTTTGATCAGTTTGGGGCAATCACGGATGTTGTGGTGATGTATGACCACAACACCCAGAGGCCAAGAGGCTTTGGGTTCATTACTTATGAATCGGAGGAAGCAGTGGATAAAGTGCTGCTCAAAACTTTTCATGAACTGAATGGTAAAATGGTTGAGGTCAAGCGTGCAGTACCCAAAGAGTTGTCGCCAGGTCCAATCCGGAGTCAACTTGGGGGATTTAACTATGGTCTGAGCAGGGTTAATAGCTTCCTTAGTGCCTACAATCAGGGATATGCTCCAAGCACAGTTGGAGGCTATGGAGTTAGGATGGATGGTAGATTCAGTCCAATAGCAGGTGGTCGAAGCGGGTTTCCTCCTTTTGGTTCTGGGTATGGAATGGGTATGAATTTTGAGCCAGGTTTGAGCCAAAGTTATGGGGGGAGTGCAAACTTCAATAATAATCTCAACTATGGACGGGGATTGAACCCTTATTATATTGGCAATACAAATAGATTTAATAGTACTATTGGGTATGATGGGGGTAATGGAGGGAACTCTTCCTTTTTCAGCTCGGCAACTCGGAATTTGTGGGGTAATGGGGGCCTTAATTTTGGAACAAACTCAGCAACTTCCAGTGCTTTCACAGGATCTGCAAGTGGGACCACCGGAGGAGGTGCCTTTGGCAACAGTGGAACTAGTTGGGGGTCTTCGCTGATTTCAGCTCAAGGTGGAGGAAGTAATATTTCTAGCAATAGTGGAAATCTTGGTTATGGAGGTGGTGACAGCAGCTATGGTTTGGGAGTGGGAGGGTATGGAAGAAACAGTGGAACCAGTGTAGCTCCAACCTCATCATATGCTGCATCAAACAGTGGCTATGACGGGGCCTTTGCAGAGTTCTATAGTGGTGGTTCAGTTTATGGGGACTCAACTTGGCGACCACCAAATGCCGAGCGAGAGGGATCTGGTTCCTTTGGTTATGGGCTTGGCAATGCTGCTTCCGATGTTCCGGCTAAAAGTTCTCCTGGTTATGTTGGTGGTTATAGCGTTACTAAAAGACAGTCAAATAGAGGTAACAGCTGCTCATTCAATATCTCGATGAAGCCATTTGTGAAAGATATATCTCTAATTCCTTGCTGAGATTTATCTAGATAATGAGCATATTAGGCCAAAATTCAATGGCTATACAGAATTTAATATTTCTGAAACATAACCAAATTATCTTTCAATAAAGAAAACTACTGTGGCATCACTCATTTTTGGTATCCAACAATCTAGATTCCTCACCTTGCACTTCTGACTGTTTGCCTCCATTGAACATCCAAAAGACTCGTCAATCCTTTTGTATCTGTGGAGCAACTATTGCTTCCATTGGAAATCCAAACCATCTTATAACAACTTTGTTTCTAGACCATAAATTGTGATCAAGTTTAAGAATCATTTTTGAGCATGTAGCTCAATTTGAAGGATCATGTTCGTGGATATAGTGAAATTGGGTTGTTCCAAGCTTTGACTGTGGTTACTGGTCCACTACATCTTATACAGCTAAAATGGATCTGTAGAAAACTATTGTGAACTTCATGGATGAGGTGTGGAAATCAAACAACGTAGATGACTAGATTTAAGTAGGTCATTAAATTCATTGCAGAGCATGAGGTTGCTGATTTGACTCGTGGTGCGTTGAACCTCCAACACCTGGTGTGCTTATGTTGCTTAGCATTTTAGTAGCTATCTTCTCTGAAGTCAATGTTACTTAGATGACCATTCCTATCTCCAGGCTTGTTTTTAATAAAATAGACTACAGAACCCTCTCTTCAATTGTTCCAAAGGATTGCCACTTGTTTAAGATTTTGGAAATGTTAGAAAATTTTTCATGACTAGATGATGCATATGTTGACTGAAAACTGCCTTTTCTTTGCAATGTGTTAGCTAAGAAACCTTTTCATGACTAAATAATACGTATACCAATAGAAACTTTATGTTATTTTAATGGTAAGGATGCTTATTTATTTATTTTTTGATGCATAGATTCAAATCTAGAACCTCCCCATCCCTACCCAGACCTCGCCACTTGAGTCAAGCCTCAGGGGAATATGTATTATGTTGATCTATGGGACACAGATAAAGAAAGATTAACTCTACTAGTTCGGTGAAAATTTAAATTAGTGAAATATCTAAATTTGTAAACATGTCAGAATGTACGTTCAAACTTGGAGCTATTTTTCAAATATAATTGTTATATGTAGATAAATATGATAATCTAATACAGTTACAAATTGACGGCATGTGTTGTTATGAAAAGGGGTGGAATACCATTTTTGTCTTTGAAGGTTGTTTTGGAATATTGTGTTTGAATATATGGACTCATTCACTCACTTGCCACTGCGCTGAACCCTAGAAACCCTTAAAACCCTACCATGCATCACTTGAGGTCAAGGCATTGCAAGGATATTATCTTTTGATTGAGTTCAGTGATCCAGGGAATCAGTAAAATTTGGCCAGCTGCATAGATCCTTTTTTTGCTATGTATGGCTTCAATGCTGGTCATGTTGTAGTCTATTGCAATTACATATGTATCTGCCTTGCCCCTAACAGTTTGCATGCTAATTACTCCTCCTTGAGGCCATTGGTCATGTTGATGGATCTAGTGGACCCTTTCTTACCTATAGCTGGCCACATTATCTTTACAACACTACTTTTTATAGGTTGATGAATATGATCTGCATATCTGATAAGGAAAAAGTGAGTATAATCTGGGTATTTTTCTCTTTTTCTCTAAACCTTCCTATCAATCTCTCAAGTTATAAATCGATTTCATGGCCAACTTTTCGTTGGGATGAACCAAATTGTTTGTTTTATTTCTTGCCTCATATCTTAATTTTTCTCTCCCTTGAGTATCATAGAGTGCCTTGTCAGTCCAATATCACAAGTCCACAACACTCCCTAGTTGATGCAGCTTCAAATGTCACCTTTGTTCCTATGCATACTTGCTCACACAGGAACTTCAATGACACAATAAATCCAAGTAACATTTGCTGCTCTAAGGTTCCTTTTCTTAGTTTATGATTTTCCCACTTGACTCCATGGCCACACAGGACCTAATTATGTTTTGATTTTGGTGCCCTCTGGCTCCTGCTCTACTCTGTAAATTGTCTTCTTAGTTTCCTCACAGCTTAGGTTCTAAAATCAGAACAAGAAAAGAAAATACAGTGTAGACATTTGATATTGTGTTTATTCTTTAGCCATGCAAATTCAAATTGAGGTTCTGTCAGTAGGAGTGGTTCTTTAGCTTGTATCTGTTGAGTGTTTGCCATCTTGATATACATTTGTTGACACATTATCCAAAACTCTTTAACTTTTGGGTAAAATTATAGATTTTTTTTTTTTTCCCCTTTTTCCCTTCTAACCATAGTATGGTTTCTGGATGTTTTGAGTTCAAGATTCCTAGTTTGTTTGTTTCTCAATTTGTTGAAACTGCGTGCAAGAGTAGGTTACATATGAGGTGGGATGTTATTTATCGATGGACTTGGTATGCATTTATGGTTCATTCCTTAATAGTCTAAGTTTTTGGGGTAAGTAGTAGTGTTGCTATATTATATCACGGTATGGTCTAGTTCCAGTCATTAACATCGAATCCCAACTCATGGCTTGTGCCACTTCTTTGCCATCAAAATTTCAATGTGTAAGTAGGAAGACAATGCTTCATGAGTTAGGTGATGTTACCTTGTTTTGAGTTCGGGGATATAGATTTGCTTGGGTTTATCATTTTAGCACTGAGTGCCTCCTGAATTATGTGATGTTTAATCTGTTGTGGGTTGGGCAATATAGGTTTGCTTGGTTTGTCATATTAGCATTCAGAGCTTTGGGATGTATTGATCCATTTAACTGTGTATCATTTTAATGTCTTGGAATGTATTGATCCATCTAGCTTGGTGGACTCTTATCTATATGCTGGTTTCTCTCTCTCGCTTTCTCGCTGTCTCATGTATTCTTGCTCTGAAATGCTGAACTTTGTAGTTAGTGAGAAACACAAGTAAAAATAAAAAATAGTAAAGGAGTATGTTGCAGAGATAATTGTTTTAATAGCTAAAGCTTCATTTTGGGAACTTAAAGTTCTGGGTTGGAATCTCATCAATCTTGAAGCAATGGTCGTAAGCAAGTCACACCCCAAAAAAGCAATGGCTGAAATATTCATTAGTTCATTATTTCCTTTTCTATCATAAACTCTGTCAAAGAAACATAAGTTAGGCCACTAAATTTGATAATATCCTGGAACCTTAGTTGGGGGTTAAGTAGGAAAAAATTTGAATGGTTGTCTAATGCCTTCTTTGGATGATCCTTGGGTTGTTGAGTGTGTTTCATGGTTTTTGAGCATCTAAAATATGCATGTTCCCTATGCCCGACTTCTTATTATGGAAGTCATTTCCTGCAGAGGACTTTAAGTTTCAATTGATTATGTCATTATGCAAATTGCTCATCAGCTAATCCAAGTGGCAGCTTAAACCAAAATATTCCATGCTTTCTATTGTTTAGAGGGAACAATCTCATTCATTTAGAACAAAGTTGTTTATACCCTCTGTGGCAAATTCAACGCAATGCAGTTTCTTTTTCTAAATATGATTTCCATAACAATAATTTGGAGCCTGAGTTCCTTTTTTTTGTTTATTTTATTTTTTATTTATTCTTTCTTTTTATCTTTGATACATGATGAGTTTGTTCCATAGTATGAGTATATCTCATGGTATTTACAAGTTACTTTTTTACTTGCCTCAGGAATTGCTGCTTAGGACGATCATCATTGGATAGCAGGACTTCGTTGTAGGTGAAGAAAATCTGGTGAAGCAGGTGAAATGTGAATTTCGCACATCTCCGCCGTTAATATATTTCTGTTCAAACATGAACGAGAAAAAGGGAAAAAAAGAAAAAAGATGTCAAAAAAAAAAAAAAAAAAAACTTTATCTAGAGCTAACTGGAGTGTGTGCTTTGAAGAATTAAACTTAGAGATAGAAGTTACATGGGATTTTGTGTTAAGGATTGAGTTTTTTGAGTTACATTTTAGGTTTTTCTCTTTTTGTTATTTGAGTGAGCTGTAAAATCAGATTGCGGGATATAGTCAGAAATGTATCATGCATCTCTGGTGAGGCGGCGATACATAAAAAAGATAGACTATGATTTTTTCCTTCTTTATTTTGCTGTAACGTCTCTGGCAAAGTTGTGGGTTATCAAGAGGAATGTTTTGTTTTGTTATTTTTTTTCTTTCCCTTCATTGGGTTTTGTTCTTCCTCAGATTGTACCAGAGGTCTTGTTGATTTACTAGTGTGAAACGTTTGAGGGATACCCATCTAGGGTCCCTAATAATAAGTTACCCCAATATGCTGATTCTTTTCCCATTGGAATTCTGTGTGCAATACCATCAACCTTTATTTTTGTTTTTGTCCAAATTGGAATCTCTATCAAACGATTTTCCTTTGCTCAGAATCAATCAAGGTGCCTTACACTTAAAATTTGTTGAT
Source organism: Vitis rotundifolia (assembly GCA_030254885.1). Taxonomy (NCBI): domain Eukaryota; kingdom Viridiplantae; phylum Streptophyta; class Magnoliopsida; order Vitales; family Vitaceae; genus Vitis; species Vitis rotundifolia. The sequence continues at coordinate 6,788,096 of CM058162.1, read as the reverse complement.
AAAATCTCCCTAGTCATTCCAGTGCTGGTCCAGGCTCATAAATTGGTAACCTGCCAATAATGCAACTTCAGCCTTCTTGCTGAATTCATCATTCAAATGTAGGATTCAATAGGTTTTCTTAGAAGGATTCAGAAAATATTATTATTGACTGGTTTGGTGTTTGGCAAACCTAGCTTCTCAGATCTGAAAGATATTTACTATGATTATTCATATGGTGTTCCAGATCACTTGATCTGGAAAATGGTTGAGGAATTTACTATAATATTGGGTATGTGTTATTAGAAGAATCCGGTTTCGGAGAACAGGAAATGGTTTTGGTGTATCTTTTAGGGATGCAGGAAGCAGAGTTGGGGCTTCACATTCCTTCATCTAACAGGGGCCAGACTGGTTGTCTATACTGTATTTGTCATATAGCATTGATGTCCCGTGCTGCAAATATACTTCAATCACTAGTGTTAACAACATCAAGATTTTGATTCTTGTAGGAGAACAAGAGGAGCCTATGTGCTTTCAGCTCCCAAGTTCAAGAATATCTAAGCATTCTTTTATTTGTTTAGTGATCTTGTCCATGAGGAGGATTAAGAGGATGAGTAGAACAGTCAACAGGATAGACCACAAGTGAAAACGAGTTTGCCTTAATTTTTCTAATAATCCCTCCCACAAGATGACGCTGCTCGTCCGCTCTACTAAGGGAATCCCTCCTACAATATGATGCTTCTGTGCGCGCCATTAAGGGAATCCCTCCGACAATATGATGCTCCTATGTGCTCCATTAGGGGAATCACTCCCACAATATGATGCTTTTGTTCGCGTTGTTAAGGGGAGACCTAATATTATGCGTATTTCAGGATTTTAGCATCTCAAGAGTCAAGACTTATAGTGGGGTACATGTACCAGTCTTAGGATGATACACATACTCATCTTAGGGTCTTACCATCGAAAACATCCACCTTAGGGTTTTACAAGTAAAACCTTATAGTGGAGCTTAATCATCTCCAACCTTATAATGAAGTTCAACCATCTTGGACGAGCTCATTTTTGAGGAGGGACATTATTATTACATGCTTAACAACACGTCCAAAGAAAGGGAATTGACTCGAAATAGCATGATACATCATCAATGATGAAGCCCTCAGTGGAAATAGAGGACTGAATTCGATTTAGAAGCCTTTTGTTTTCCATGATAGAGATGCCTTAAAAGTTAAAAGACGGGCCATCTTGCCTGCTGCACTCAATTCTCACTTTCTCCTTTATTTGATTCTTTGATCTTTCCGATTGGAAATGGAAGATTGAAAGGAGGGAGAGACTGAATTTCAAATACCCAAAAAGTTCGAAAGAGAAAAACAAAGAAAGATAAAAAGGGGGATGCATTGGAACATTGCTTTTCAGTCTCTGTGAGGTGGTTGTGATCAATCCATTCCACCCTCTTTACAGACTGTAAAATATTGCTGTAATCCTGATCCTTCCCCATTCTAAAGAAGGCTTGTAGGTGATGTAATCAGAACCGTTCAATCATAGTGATTTGACTACTGAGACTAGCGTTGCCCTCTAAAGAATCAGCTAAATATGTAGAAGGATGTGTGCCACTCAAGACATGACCCACAAGGAGTCAAGAACCTCTTCATCTTCAAAAATCAAATGAAATCAGTGAAGCTCACATCAAGCTTTCAAGGGCAGTATTCAAAAAGGTGTCTTTTCTGGCTGGGAAAAGGAAGTATCCATGGAGAAATATCAGTACCTTCAAATAGTATTCTCTCTTTTCTGAAACCTTGTTTTCTCCTTCTACCTTTTCCAACCCACATCAGATGCTAAATGTAAGAATGTACTGTAAGCAAGGGGCACATACAGGACAGCCCTTTCAACATTAGAGCAACCCAATCCTCGGCACTGTTAGAGTTTGAGCTTGTGCTGTCAGATAGCAAGATGGGAATAAGGTGGATAAAATATGAAAAATGGAGATATAGGAGTGATTCAAGTTTTGCTTAACCAGGATTTCATGTTATTTCCAGCTAAAGGATGATCATTTACATATATGCAGTAGACAAGGCAGAGGGGCAATAGATTTATTTGCA